>JAECXF010000002.1:16802500-17162500 GCA_018151655.1 Drosophila bocqueti
ATTTGCATTTTTTAAATCTATAGTTATTAATATAACTTTTTGTTGGAAAATCAAAGTTTAAAAAATTCATAACTATGCAAAAATAGCATTAAATTCGATTAGGACTGTTTTTCTGTGTTCGTTTTTATAAGGTTTATAAATCTGCATACAAAGTTTACACTTTTTAAAAATTTAAAATTTGCTTGCATTTTTTTATAAAATTGTAATGATGTAACCCCTTATAATATTTTGAAAAAATTGATCACCTTTTTTTTCTACTTATATGTCTAGATCGAGTCGGCAGTTGATGCTGATCAAGAATATATATACTTTATAGGGTTGGAAAAGTCACCTTTAATGCATAATATTCTTTTGACTGAAATTATAATACCCTATCAACTAAATAAATTAGTTATAAATAGAATAAATTTACAACAACATCATAAAACCCATAGGACTATCATTCTAAGTGCTTCTCTCAGTTGCTACTCCAGTTTCCCGGAATTTCTGCCGTAACTCAGTTATTTTTGAACCTTTAAAATTGCAATTAATTTTGGAGCTAACCAAGCCTACAACTCATACCACTTGGCCACAAGCTAGGCACTTTATTAGAAAACCGTAGAAACTGTTTGGAAAAAGCAAAAGGATGATGAAGGGGGGCAACAGGGAATCTGGCAACATAAAACCTCAAACCTCAAAGAGAATTTTCGCCACTCCTTGAAAAACCAAAGGGCGGCCCACAAGAAAAATAAAAAGAAGAAAAATAAAAAAAAAACACATAGGGCTACGGCCACAATTCGGAAAATTCAACCTAAACTCCCCCCCTGTTATCATTTTCCGGAAAATAACTTTAAACTAAGGCACACGCACACAAACTAGTGCACACACTGCATGGCACCGTGAAAAGCTAAGGAAAAACACCGCAGCAGCAGCAGCAGACGACCCACATTGGTGAAGGCGAAGAGCAGCCAAAGGCGGAAAATGCCAAACAAAGAAAACCTGGAGCCGGGGGAAATGTTTTCGCCTTTCTTGCATTGCCATTGCGAGGAGGAATCAACAAAAGTCGACCGAAACTACGCAATTTGGTGAAAAGCAGGCCTGCAACACGAACGCAAGTGAAGGATGCGGGGAGGATCCAACTTCTATGTACTCCACAGCTCCCAGTGCCTATATACTTATGGTATATATATGTATATGCATGTATATATATAAATGCCACATAGAACCCAAGAACCAAGAGCCAAGAACAGCAACAACCGCAACGGAGTCAACGTCACTCACATAGCCCTGAAGAAAATATGCCTGTTACACGGCGAGAAAGTAGTTATATTGGATTTTTAAGGGTTTAAAATATAATCTAAGAAAATATATATTAATGTATTAAAATATAGTGATTTAATAATGTTTATTTGGAAAACTGTTTTTTACTGCATACTGTTTACATCTAAGGAGTTGCTGTTGAAATCCTTCGTCAAACTTAAATTGGATATGTGCCTTTCCTATGACTTAAAATGTGAGGATAATTTTGCACTACAATAATTCAAGTTTAATATATGATTAATAAGTATATGGATATATTTTTTTAATGTAATTTAAAAAACCCTAAGAATACTTAAGTTTTTTTTTTGAATTCACTGTTCAAGTAGTTTGCTGTATTATTCAAATATTTAATATAAAGCTCCTAAATTATTAAATCTGTAAAATTTAGATAACCTAAGAATTTGGGAATAACCTGAATTAAAGAAATCCTGAAATGAATACAATTTTTATATTATATTTAATTTATATTTTTATATTTATATTATTTTATAAATTAAACAAGTTTTCGGGTAATTAGATTAGTAGTTTTAAAATGTATATTCTTTTTAAAACTAAAATTTATATTTATTATTATTATATCAAGTAGTTTCGTTGATTACCCAAATATATTTAAGTAGTAAATAAATGTCGAAACAATTTTCATTCAGAAACTTGTGCAATTATTGGACCTGTTTTTAAGATAAATAAATTTTAAACTTTGATATATATTTAATATTATAAAAATTCTGCAAAAAAGTAAATAAAAAAATATTTCCTTTTTTAAAATCGAATACAAGTTAATCCAAAAAATTTCCCTGACTATATCCCTAGCCATTACGCATCGGAAATGCCTTCAGAAAATATATCAAATTACATTCTGTCACTGTGCAAGCCCCTGAGCCCACAGGACCCCCATTCTTTACCTTCTTGTTTCTTTCCTCATTTGCCCTTTCTATTTCTCTTTCTCCTGTGCTCCCTTTCTTCCCTTTTCCATGTTCTCCCTTTCTCCCATTCTCTCCCCCTGTCTCCACTTCCCTCTTCCTCCATTGCCATTCAACCGCTGCACACGCACAAAGGCGCCAAAATTACAAACGCAGCGAGTGGTCGTCGTGTAATGGGTGTGAGGAGTTTCCACCAATTTTCCTTCTCCTTTGCCATGGTGTGAGAGTGCTTCTTCTTGCCCATAAAGGACTGCAGTAAATTCCACTTCCCCCGTTCCCCGAAAAACACCCCCATCTCTACATTTCCGTTTGCCCCTCACACCCACAAAAAAGAAAGTTTTATATAGGCGCCGGCGCACGCACATCTGGCCAGGAATATATATATATATTGAGGATATATAGTACATAAAAGCTGCAGCCGAAAAAAAACACAAAACACAAAACCTCGCACTCAAACCCAGAGACCCTTGTCAAAGTCGCAGGCTCAGCCCCTCCCCTTCCCAAGATGCCACAAAACGTCCTGCATTTTTTTCTATTTACTTTACTTTGGCTTTACTTTTCCCTTTTTGCTTTTCCTTTACGTTTTTCCTTTTTTCTTTTGGCTTTTTGTTTTTGTTTCGTTTTCTATGTTCTTGGCCGTGGATTTTCTTGAACGTCCTTGATCCTTGCAACGCACAGCCATAATAACAGTGGCTGAAAGAAGAAGAAGGAGCAGCAGAGAGCATGGCGCCATGCTGGTGGCCAAAGAGAGCGAGCGAAGCATAGCATACTTTTCAGCGGGGGAGACAGGACAGGACACGCCGGCAGGACGCCTTATCAGTTGTAAAAACAAAACCGGAAGCCCACACAGGAAGTTGCCACAGTGAGAGCGAGACAGAACCAGTCAGAGAGAGAGAATGAGTGGTAGGTAGAAAGAGAGAGAGACAGAGAGAGAAAGGACGTCGTCGAACTTTCAGGGTGAAAGCGAAAGTTGAAGGCGAAGGACAAGGCAGCCAAGGAAAGTGAAAGTTCTCACAACTCGCAGAGAGAGAGAGAGAGAGCCAACGCAGGCGCATTTTCCACAAAATAGTGGTAAACAATGCAAAAGGACCTGAGAGCAAGTCCTGAGAGCCGCCGCCGCCGAGAGAAAGCTTGAGAGGGAGAGAAAAGTCAAGCCAAGTTGCAGTTGTCTCAAGAAATGTTGGTTACGAGCCGAAGCTTTTGCCGCTACATTTTTAATGGCCGCAATGTCCTTGGATACTTGCAGGGAGTTTCAGGAAAATTGGGGGTTGGGAAATGGGGCAAAAGGCAGGGGCAGTGGCAGTGGCAATGGCAGTGGCAGTGGCAGCGACTGCGACAGCGGCAGCTCAGCCGACGTCAACAGCGACTGCGACTGCATTTACTTTCACTTTCGCTTTCAGGCAGCCACCCCAGGCGGTATATTTCCCCCCACCCCGCCCCCCTAGGTAACTGCTTGCATATAATGTACTTGCCTGGCTTTTCTTTTGCTGGAAAAACTTTTGCCCCAGAGCTTTTGCATTTTTTTTTTGCTTTGTGTGTGCGTTGTGCGTGGGGTTTATTTCTTGAAAGTTTATTTTTGACAGAGTTTTATGTGCCTGGCGGGCAAACAGCACAGAAAACAGGACCAAACAGGACACTGCAGCAGGCGGCCCAGGACGGGGCGGGGCAGGCGGAAAATGAAAATGACAAAATAATGTAATTTGGGGCCCGTAGATTTATGCGTGCTGCGCCTTCGCAAAAAGGAAAACGCAGCGTAGTCGGTTTCCCTTGGTCCCTTTTGCGCTTCCTCTGATGCCTGCTTTTCCTTCAGGATGCCTTCCTGCTGCGCGTGTCTGCCTTCTTTTTTTTCTACTCTTCTTTTTTTTTTTGTAAGCCGCTTGGCCGAATTTAGGGCAGGTTTCATTCCCGCTTAAACCCAAAAAATAAAAACGAATCCTGCCGTAGGAACTTTATTCTTTTTACTTAGCCCCAGGCAAGGCAAGGCGAGAGTTGTTGACAAAGTTTCAAGCCGGGAAGAAGATAAAGACTGGAAAGAGAAAGGGGGTACTGGCAGAGAAAGCGCTAGGGATCGGAAATGGATATAGCCAAGGTGGCACAGTGTTTGGCTAAACTGTGAGTCCTAGGAAATTGGGTTGAAAATGAAGTGAATATGTCGGAGAACTCAATATTAAAGGGAAAGATACATTTTGGGTGAGAATGTCATAGGAAAAAAGTACAAGATAAAAACAATGCAAGGTAAATTTTTACGATAAAAACTAAACAAGATGCAATATAAATTTGATACAAAATTGTATTTTGAACTTGGTTATATATACAAAAGGAATGGTTAATACTATAAATAAAACAAACCACAAATAATGAACTCAAAAAGTCATTAAAATGCTAAGAGCACTGCAATTATCCAATGATATACATAACGACAAGGTATATACATAAATTTTAATGTGTATTTTGTTTGGGTGTTTACATTTGTTTTTAAAATTTTAAAATATATAATTTTTCGATTCAGTCTTTAAAAAAGAAACACATTCTAAAAGAAGGTTTATGAGAGTTAATCACCAAAAAAGACATCACCAAGAAATTTCTCTATTCGTTACAATTTAAAAATAAAAAGATTCGGAAAAATAGAAAAATATAGAAAGCTGATGGAATAGCCCTATTTCCTCCCCTTAAAGACCTTCCTCCCTCGGGCATATCCCCAGTTAAATATAAGAAAACAGACCAGAAGAAGCAGAACCATTGTCATGGTCACCTAATCCGACTGGCCAAAAATGGCCTCGCCTTGAGCCCAACAACGGCAACAACGTTGGTCTGGGGAAATAATCATTTCAAATGCAAAACCCGGCCGGAGGAGCACAAGAAAAGCACATAAATGACCGCCAGCTGTGCCAAATTTTCAGCATCCAAGCATCGAGCTGCACATGCCACAGAGCAGAGCTCCTTGGTGTTTAGGCTCGACTCCTTCAACTCCCTTGACGCCCTCCTCACGCTGCACAGATGATTCTGATTCATTTAATTTTCGTTTTTGTAAATGGTTAAAGTCTGTGTGTGGGGGGAAGGGAGAAAGGAGAAGGGGTATTGCGTGGTTGCAAGGGGCGTGGCAGTGCCTCCGCATCTGGGAAGGACTGTCAGTCAGAGGAGGCCTACGAAAACTTTTGCCTGCCACGCACAATTTTCCACTTTCAACTTTGCCAGGGGGAAAGGATGGTTGGATGGTTGGTGTGCGATGGGGCTGAGCTTTCTGCTTGGCTGATGTAGCGATAAGCAGGCGACGTCGTCGCTAGTACACTGAAACAAATGAGGTTTTATAAATATATAAAATAATATATTTTAAAGCTCATTTGGTGTAACAAGATTTTGGTAATAAATAAATATAATAAAATAATACAATTAGAAGTTTGTTTAACCTATCCCAACTGTCATAAACATATTTAAAATAAATATATTTAATATTTTATTATTTAAAATTCAACCAGATATTCCCTTTATTTTGCGTTAATTTTTAGACCAAGTTTGAAAAATGAATTTAAACATACAAATTTCAGATAATAAATTGGTTTAAAATGGTTTAATATTAAAATATTCATTTCTCTGTTGTTTTAAGAAAACTCCCTGATTTAAATATTTTTCAGTTAAATATTTCCTAATTTAAATTCAAACCAAAATTCTTTAATTTCATATTCACAATTTTACGCTTAATTTAATTTTAAATGCTAGAACCAAATTTAATTTTTAAAAATATAAGAAAACTTTTATACAATTTCTCTCTGTGTACCCTGGTTACTGCCACTGAAGTTGCTGTTGTTGCTGCCGCAGCCGCAACGCTGCACACGCCGCCCAGGAATTGGCAATGGTGAGCAGGAGGGTGTTGCTTAAAAAAGGGGGGTGGGGCAGGAGCAAAGTGGGTGGCTGCCCTGGGGCAGGGTTGAAACATGGCCCTCTGTTGGTGCTGTTGTTGTTGTTTTTACTACTGTTGTAGTTGGCGCCAGTTTCCCATGTAAAAGTTGCTGAAAAGTGTAACGCAGTCGGAGCCTGACTGAGTTAGGGATGCGGTTGAGCGCGGGAGAGTTTGGTGGTTGGGAAATGAGTGGGGGGGAACAGGAGGGGGTGGCTGCAAGGGAGGGACTGTCAGGGGCGGCTGTCGTTGCCACGTCGCCTACGCGGCATAGTTTCAACTTTTCTGGCCTACGCACTGCCAAAAACAAGGCTGCACAGACTTTTCAATAAGGTTTGACCAGAAAATAAGTGGGCGAAGGGTACAAATCAAAATACTTTAGAAAAAATTAAATAAATAGAAATTATGGGGCTGTTATTGGTTTGTTTATAAAGAGATATAAATAATAAAATTCTGTTTTAGTATACATTAATTTTTGTCAGAAGATCTAAATATCTTTCTTTACCAATTTATACCTCTTCTTACAAAGCTTCCAATGAAAGCCCCATGGATTCGAAATCAGTTGATATACATTTGATGCTAATTTTATTTGATACTTTATATTAATTAAATTTACTAATAAATATGTAGTTAAATGTTATTTATAAAATATTTAAAATTCATATAAATTTTGATTTTCTTTTCTTTTTGTATCCCCCTCTGAATTGTAAGAGCATCTCCCTATCGTTAAACCCTGCTGCTCCTTGCAGTCTGTTTTTGTTTCTTGCCAAAAATTCACGCACTTTTCCGTAGTGTCCCCTCACCGCCCCTCTCCACCCTGCAGGTTCCCCCCTTTTTATGTGTTTTGTTGTTGGCTGGCAAGTACATAGAGGCGCCTTTATGTGCGCAGATTTCCGTCTTTCTGGTGCTGGAAAATAGACTTTCGCTTTCGCTTTTACTTTCACTTTCACTTGCCACCTACCGGGGAGCAGGGAGTCGGAGGAGATGGGGGGAGGGAGGAAGCTGGCAGCAAACTTTCGACATCAAAAAGAACTACTTTCGATAATCACAGGGCTGGCGCCAGAGGAATTACATTTCAGCCGGCTGCGGGTGAGTTTTCCACGCGCTTTTTACTGCCCCCAATTTTGGCTTCGTTTTTTTTTTTTTGGTTTTAAAGTTCGCCTACTTTTATGCGCATAACAAATTTCCGTTCAGCCACTTTTTATGCAATTTTTTATTGTCATTTTATGCGTCCGATGAGATCAGCCAGCGAACGATTTGTAAATTACGAAAAATCAAGAAGAATATAACTCTGAGAGTTCGCTTATTAATTGGGCTAAGCGAAACAGCCCCCCGGAAAAGTCCCAGATTCAAAGCTGAATCCAATCAATGACATCACGAAGCTGCTGGGGGGAAATTGGGAAACACTGCAGCGGGAAAACTCTGTGAGTGTGGAGTGTTGTGAGAACGGTGGTGGGTAGTCCAAGTGGTTTTCCATGGCAACCCCTTCTCTCATCTGCGGAAAAGCTAAGTCGTTGCAGTTGCTAATTCGATGGACCGTAGTTTTCATTTAAATAGGGTGGAAGCCGAATCAGAAATTACCTTTGGGGGATGAAAGGGTTACGAATAATAAACCATTGCAATTTAGAAAATTAATCGCTTGACATAACGAATTTAATTTGTCAAATAATAGAAGCTTCTGCAGGCTATGAGCTATTTTTTGACGGGTCAAGAATATACTACAAAAATTTCACTCTTTTCGTACAGCAAGAAAAACTGATGATTTCTTATTTGTATTAAGTAAAGATCTAAATGTTGTTCTATTTTTGAATATTCAAATTTCCGTTACGAAAATCGCTGACGACCGCAAAGTCTGGTAGCGCTGTCGCTGACGACAGAAAAGTCTGGCAGCACTGTCGCTAACGACCGAAAACTCTGGCAGCACTGTCGCTGACGACCGCAAAGTCTGGCAACGCTGGTCGCTTTTGTGGTCGTGAGCATTCTCCCGGAAACGCGGTCGGGTCGTGAGCATTCACCAGGAAACGCGGTCGGTCGTGAGCATTCACCACGAAAACTGATTTTAAATAATATCGATTCATCGATGTTTTCAAGTTCACGAATCAGCTGTCAATGTGTTAGGTGGCAATCCTAAAAATCGGCAAGCAACCCTGTGCTCAGAGACGAACGTCGAATTTTCGACCTGAAAATATTTTAAATTCGTTAAACGACAACAATAACACAGAATGCTGAACGCCGTGTCGCGTGCTTACGTCCGAGGCGGAGCCCAGGCCATCTCCACCGGCCTGAGGGCGAGCGGCGTGGCCGTCAACTCGACGGGTAAGATTTTGCGAGGAAAAACAAAAAATTCTGCCTGCGAAAAACAATCAATTACATAACAAACGGAGGAGCAGAAACCGCAGTTGACGGCGTTTTACGCATGGATATTCAGCGGGGATTCTGCTGGCAGTCAGCTCCCAGGAGATTTGGCAAATTTCCTTACGTAATTTCAACATAACCTCCGCCCAATAACAACAAATAGCAAGCAGGAGGAGCTCCTGGTCCATCTTCGCGGATATAGAGGAGCGGCCTCAGCAGGAGCATATATATTCGTATTGTTCAGAGATCTGTAATCTGGAATTAATTCCCCTTCCTTTATTCCAGCTAACCGCCAGGCACACACCGATCTGCAGGTGCCCGACTTCAGCCCCTATCGCCGGGACTCCGTGAAGGACAGTCGTCGCCGCAACGAGACCGCCGAGGAGCGCAAGGCCTTCTCCTACCTGCTGGTCGGAGCCGGAGCCGTGGGCGGTGCCTATGCGGCCAAGGGTCTGATCAATACCTTCATCGGTTCGATGAGCGCCTCGGCCGAAGTGTTGGCCATGGCCAAGATCGAGATCAAGCTGGCTGACATCCCCGAGGGCAAGTCGGTGACATTCAAGTGGCGCGGAAAGCCCCTCTTCATTCGTCACCGCACTGCGGCGGAAATCGATTCCGAGCGCCAGGTTCCCACATCGACGCTGCGCGACCCGGAAACTGATGATGTAGGTATCCCAAGAGTGACTAGGATCTGAAGAAGCAAATCGTAAACTTCGACCCACTCTTTTTAGAAAGCCAACTGAAATGTTAAACAATAATATGGCAATTATCTTTTCCAGCAACGTGTGATCAAGCCCGAATGGCTGGTGGTCATTGGCGTCTGCACGCATCTGGGCTGTGTGCCCATCGCGAACGCTGGTGACTTTGGCGGTTACTATTGCCCCTGCCACGGCTCCCATTACGACGCCTCTGGCAGAATCCGCAAGGGACCGGCGCCCCTCAACTTGGAGGTGCCCACCCACGAGTTCCCCAACGAGGGCCTCCTCATTGTTGGCTAGAGGAGATGCAGCTCTATTATCGTTTAAGCCCCAAGAACTACATAGTGAATGGATTGATGTAAATTAATAAAAACAACCAAACAAAACGGCTGAGAGCATAAACGAAGAATTCAATCGAATTGAGAAAGGGATCTGTGGAGAATGAAGGTGAAGGAACTATCAATTCAAAATTTAGTGATTTCATTTATAAATATTAATCTATTCTGACTATGAACTACATAGGTTTTGAAACATTTTCGTAATTGCTTGATTTGTGACAATTAAAATACTAAATTAGTAGGAGGAAAGCATTAATCTAAGAGTTTCGTTCAGTTCCACTGATTGTAACCCGTCGCTCTAGCACTTCCAGTGCTAACAGATCGTTCTTTAGACGCATGCTCTGCATTTCAACCTGTTGTCTATCCATCTCAAGCTGCTGCTTTGCAACCAGCATCTTAAGCTGCTGCATTTCGATGCCCCGCTTCTCCATTTCCGCCTTGTGTTTCTCGGCGGCCCTGGAGTTCTCATCCCGGTAATAATCCTGCTGAAGCTTTATTAGGATTATCTTTTCATCTGTCAGGGAAAGTCTCCTTTCCAAGTCATCGGGTTTTTCATCATTGATGTTGGGCATCGAATACTCGAAGTGGACCTGTTGAGGTTCGTTAGAGTCGCTACTCGAGAGGTTTCTTGGTGTGCATTGGCATCGGTGCTGCCTATTAGTTTAAGTTTATAATTAAATATCACTTTTTTTAGACCAATTTTACCTACTTTCTTCAGTATTTCTGGATTCAAATCCCTCTCTGGAATCCCCACTTAACGAAGAGGCAGTTTGAATGGCTAGATCCCGCTCAGATCTAGTTTCCCCGCTCCTATCTAGACCCTTTAGCCGACTCAGTCGACGAGTGTTTATGTACTTCTCCCGCAGGGCCTTCCAAGGACGCTCCATTCCGGAATGCAGGGCGAACTCCGCGCCGATTCGCTTCCAGGTATCCACTTTCAGGCGCCATGTGACCGCATCGTTGGTTGTGCTCTTGATCACATCCTGGTGAGCAGCTACCAAGCTTTCCAGGATGCGCTCCTCCAAGGCTGAGTAGTTTTTGGCTCGCGATCGCTTTACATTTCCTAGCATTTCGTTTTGTGCGCTGCTTTATGAATATTGGGATTCGATTTTCGATTGTCAACAAAAATCAGCTGGAAAAGAGGGTTGACAACCTGAGCGATTTTAGGAATAAATGGAATTGGAATTATTTAAGATGAATAATAATGGTCCTAATTTGTATATTTCCTCTTATATTCCCCGGGTACCTAATGACAATAATTATTATTAAAATAATTATTAAATATATAAAAATAGGCATATTTACCAAACACTTTTTAAGGAGTGTTGGCAACCCTATCAGCTGAGTTTTGCACAGTTGTTGTTTTGTCGCGTTTTAATTTGTTGTCTTTGTTAATTCGCATTGCAAAAAAGTGAAAGAAATGGCCGAGGAAATTGACGACAATGACTTTTACCGTGAGAACTTCAGCGCCGACTCCGATTGGGAGGTGTTCAACGCCCAGCTGGGCGAAATCCTACAGAAATGGGACGTGTCTGCGGAGTCCGATGTGGGCCGCAGTCTCAGAGCCGAGGAAATCTTCCAGTGCAAGTGGAAGGTGGAGAAGGAAACTCTGGATATGCTGAGAAATGGTATAGAGGTGGAGTACCACCAGGCCATACTAGAAGAGGAGGAGTTGAGCCCGCGGGAGGAGACCAATGAGGCGGCCTCCTGTTTGCAGCGCACAAATTGCCACCACGATTTGATGAGCAGCGGAAATAGCTTTGGGCCACCCATTAGGAGCTCCCAGGAGCTGCACATTCTGGCCAGAATCTACGGACTGAGGCGCTTCATTGTCCTGCATCCCGTAAATCCCAAACTCAACTACATGAAGTCCACATCGGAGTTCAACTTCTTCCTGAGCGCAGCTGCCGTCGTGGCCGCCGAAGTTCAGAGTGTAGTTCCCATGTTTGTGCAGATCTACGATCCTAAATGGAATTTCTACACGGGCGTGTCCTTAGCTCCCGCCCTGAGGACCAACTTCAGGCTCGTAGGGCTGGAGAAGGCCCCGTCCGAGTGTCGATTCCTGATGGGCCTGCTCACCCTGTTCAGGGAAAAGGTGCCCACCTCTTATACCCAGCCTGCCAAAATCTCGGTGTGCACTACCTATGGGCTGGACACCATGCGCATCCGTATGCCCATGTATGTGCCCTTCGATCATGGCCTCAGCTCTGAAGATATAGTCGTTGACGGCGTGGTCTCACCACTGGAAGTTCAACACTTTTATGCCCTACCGCATGGCTATACACCAGAGTCCCGCACGGAAATCTACCTAGTCTACACCTGGCCAGAGTTATCCGAACATGTGGCCTTTGACAGCGAACAGAGAACGGATTTTGTGCCGTCCAAGGCTCCGCTGGGAAGGGTTTACCTATCCGTCGAGGCCTTCTCATATCTCTCCTGCTGCCTGAAGGATTATCAGTCTGTGGGTGGAGTCACCAGATCCCTGGAGTCCTATGTGGGCAGGAATTTCTCGGGTGTGAGCAGCGGAGCAGAGGCAGGAGCCAATCCCTTGGATCGCATCACCGAACACAAGCTGACGCAGCGCAGGGAGCGCACCTACGAGCTGCCCTCTCAGGCGGGACTAACCAAGCGCTTGCCGGGTCCCATGACCGAGAGTGAGTTGAGTGAACTGCTGGCCTATCTGTTTCCCGACATGCATCCGGATATGGCACTGTATCCCTATGCCAAAAAGAGTTTCAAGGATAAGGTAAAGTTTGTGTGGAATACAAATTAAATTCAGATTGATTTTTAACTTTCTGTTCTCTCTTTTATCTCTCTTTTAAGTTCGATCCCATGCGCATTAAGAGCGCTGTTCCCGACTCTCTGGTCTGCCGTTTGAGTTGTCTCCTGGCCACCTGCCATGCCCACCTGGGCAGCGTCGAGGGCATGGCCCAATTGTGGGCGGCATTTACGCGACAGCTGCGACTTTTGTGGGATAACTCGCTCTCGGTGCCAGGGTGAGTACTTACTTTCATATATTTTCAGTTATTAAGTAAAACACGGCACTGGTTTCGTAACAAAAATATGCTTTTTATTTTGGAACTTGATGCGTACGAAACTGAGAAACCAAAAACGGAAACGCTTCGTAAATATTTTCTAGTAAATTTCGTTTTGCTAATCTGGTGAAGCCGCAAGGTTAACACTTTGAATTGGATTTACTTGTAACAATATATAACGCACATTTATTATGGGATCGTGTACTATATATAAGTCTAATTGTTTTTTTGGGCTGTCTGGTGGATATCATCTGTGCTCCTTCGTCGCCAGGAGATGAGCATTTCCAAGATATAATCTATAATGTTGTCGTGTGTATTATTATATATTTTTCTGTTTATATATTTTCTGGCAGTATTTAGTGTTGGTGTCATAAAAATATTGCTCATCTCCACAGTTGGTGTTTATCTTCTTTTTTTCGAGTGCAGCTAAACTAAATTTAAGCACGTGCTCTGTTTCTCTCCCTCTCTCTCCAATGTGCTAAGGCAGTTTAATTTAGTTGTAATTGTTTAACACTAAATTTGATTTAAAGTTTCTTATACTGCTCTTCCTACTCGCTTTACAAGTGAAACATATTTTTTAGGGAATCATTTTCACTTTCTTCTCTTTGAATTTATTATTGCCTACTTTGCTTTATTTGAATATTTCTTTGTTTGTTTGTTTATTCTTCTAAATAATTGCTCCCGTTTTCCACCTAAATTGTGCTTACCATTCTAATGCTCAAAGCCTTTGCCTATAACTGATTTTCTTAGGGATAGTTTATAGAGTACATATATAGATATATAGAGATATCTTCCTTACTTCACTAAGTATTTAGTGCCAGACATGGACGTGTTGTGGGTCTCCTCCTCGGGCGGGAGGTGACCCTGCCCACGGGCACTAAATATTGTTAACTGTCAACTGTGTTTCGACTCCAACCGGACTGTTTATCCGGTCTCGTCCGTCTCCAACAACAATAATGGTAATAATGATAATGATAATGCCGAAAACTGAACATCGTTTTAAACGCGCTTAAGCCTACAAGGTTTTCTACATATATACAAGGGAGAATACAAACCAAAATCAAAAATAAAATAGCTGCAAATCGTGTAGATTAATTTTTATTAAATTCTCACTAAAAAGTAGAAATCATAAACATTAAAAGAGAAAGAAAGAAAGAGAACTTAGCACGCAAATGTTTCAATTGAGGCTTCTGTACAAAAAACGAAGTGAAACAAATTGAAGCTTAAAATCGATGTCGAACTTTAACATGAGTAAAAAATTAAAACTGTTCAGGCAGTAAAATGGTTTTGGTTGGTTCAAAAACTACTCAAGTGCGGGCGGTGGCTGGGATAGACAAACATAAAGTTTAAAGGGAGTTGTGTGGAATGTAAATGATATAGAATAGTAGACTAGAGAAAAGTTCGTGTTCGATGGACCTATTACCTTTTTTTTAAATATATTTTTTTATATTTTGTAAACTATCTTGAAACTCTTGGAACTGGAAGTTAATTAAATCTTTCTAAAGAGTTATTTACATATTGCTTTGTTTTTGTGCTCTCTCAGCGACTTGTTTGCCTGTCTATCCCAGCATTTAAACGCTCTCCCATTCCCTCTGCTTTCCTCCTCCTCCTCCTTAGACTCTAAACATTAGTTAATCAGATTTAATAGCTATTAAGTATAATTAGTACCATATATTGACTTAAGTTTGTAGTTCTTTGATTGCTCAACATTGTTTTTAGCTAATTGCAAAAAGAGAACTAGGGGGGAATGGAATTGGTGTTTATTGCACTCTCTCTAAACAGCATATAAAAATATCTATATATTTCTTGGAATTACTACACTTTCAACTGCAAATCTTATGCAAATCTCGAGTGGCCCCTGGTGACAGCGGCATTCTGTATTCTGCATTCTGCATTCTGATGGATGCACTTAAGGCCTGGCCTCCTCGTCTGCAGATGTGTCTGCTTCTGTCTCAGTGTCAGCCAATGTCAAGTTCAGCGACAAGGATGCCTTCTTCTCTTCCAGCTGTTCCTCCTCCTCCTCCTTCTGCACTTGCTCAATGCTTGACACCGAGGTGCTGGCCGCCAAGGATGAGCTAACATACACCTGCTCCTCCTCTTCTGCTGTCACAGTGGCCATCTCCTCCTCATCCTCCTTCTCTCGTTTCTCCTCCTCGCTTAGACTACAATTACATGTACAATTACAGTTATCACTAAATGTATGCGCCTTATAATTGCCCATGTTGCCGGTTGCAGCATCATGATTACTATATAAAATATTGTTAGTCGTTGTCGGTAACTGTAAACGGAAGGCATTGCTGCGGGGTAACTGGCGAGCTGCTGCTGCTGTGGATGCTGCTGCTGCTGTGTTGCTGCTCTTGCTTGTGGGATGATGATAAATGATTTCCTGACGTTCATATTCGTTAAAATAGTTCTCGACAACAATGCCAACATTCGCTATTGCATCCTCCTTTAGTGTGGCTGTCAGCGCATCCAGCGGCATCTCTAGCTGGTTGCTACCGCTGGTGGTGGTGGTGTTACTGCCAGTTGTAGAGTCAGAAGTGGTTGTAGTGTTGCTATTATGGTTGTTGCTATTATGGAAATTGGCCGCTCGGGGCACCACATCGGGGGGTGAGGTGCAGCGCTCCGTCTGCGGTAAATAGTAGTGTAATCGTTGCTGCTGCTGCTGTGCTGGCTGATATGGCTGCTCCAATTGCTGATTGCTTCTATGTCGTTGTTGATGTCGTTCATTTCTCAACTGCCGCTGCAGTGGCTGTTCCAGCTGATGATGTTGTTGTGCTTGCTGCTGCTGTTGCTGCTGTTGCTGGTGACGCCGACCATGCCCCTCAATGGCCGGCGTCAGATATTGTCAGAAGATGCCGTCCCAGTTTAATACAACATTGAAATATCAGGATAACGTAAGCCGCCCTCATAATGGCACTAGACCGTTCCGCGTTGTCGGATTGCGGGCCATATAGATGTCCATGTCGTGATCCGTCCAGTTGTCCGATGTATCGCAATAGTTGTTCAGCGTGTGCGTCGATCCCGCCTGCGAGTATCTGAAATGGATATCATATATCATATTATATCAGAGATGATGATCTAAAAGCTATTGAAACCATTGCATTGCCCCATGTCTGGTGCTGTTAAAATTTATACTATACACACTCCAAACCAAGCGAAACGCCATTTAAAAAATAATGGTTTCAGCGGGGGGGAATATTTATACGAAGGGGTTTTTTGTGCTGTGAGTTTTGGTGGTGAAAGGAATGCATGTACACATTGTAGTTACAGAATTTTGTACATGGATGAAAGTTTGATTCGATTGCAGCAATGAATTTAGCCACTATGAAGGCTGAAATCGAAGCTTGCCTAGGAAGTTAATTGAAAGTTGTAGAGTTTGCGAGAAAGAAGAAGGGAATAAATTTACTAAATAATATAAAAGAAATTACTAAATTCCAAGATATATTTATAAAGGAAAAGATACCTTGTAAGTTAGAAAATAATTGAAGAAAGTTAATTAATTGATCTTCAACTTTTAATATATAATTAGATAACAAAATTCAAGGCTAAGTTTATGAATTCAAAAATTTTACTAAATTCTCTGTCCATATTTAAAAAGAAAAAGATGCGGCTAAGATAGAAAATAATTTAAAAATTCATATGAATCTTCGCCCTTTAATTTATTATTAAATAGCAAAGATAGGCTGAAAGGCAGGTTGAAGCTCTCCACGAAAATTAATTGGAAATTGCATGGTTTGCAGGGAAATTTTAAGGAATAAATTCATTAAATACTTGTTTTAGTTAAATACTTGTAAATAGGTCATACAATAAATAACTACATAACCAGTACATATTTTAAACGGAAAATACCATTCAGACAGGAAATAATTGTAAACAATCGGGTTCTTTGATCTACAACCTTTCAAAAATTATTAAATAACAAAGTTCAATGCTAACTTTATGAATTAAAAGAATTTAATAAATTTTTATTATACACAAATCTGCTTATTTTCACTGATTAATAAATCTTCGTTCAAGGCTAAGCTAAATAATTAGGCTTCTAAAAAAGTAACAAATTATGGCTTAAAAATAATGACTCATTAATTAATATTTTAAGTATTGTTTTTGCCACAAAATATATTAGAACCCGCCGCTCAATAAAAAAAGAAAAAGAAAACCTAACAAATTATCATTGTTTGCTGTGGTTAAGAAATAAATCTCTAATAAATCAAAGCCCCACCTCTGGTTATAAAAAAGGCTAATTAAATCACCCAACGAAAGTAATAAAAAATACGCATTAAATAAAGAAACGAGGCGAAAACGAGAAACATAAAAGAAAGAATCGAAAGTGTAAATTAGGTTGTATTTTTTCTGTTATTTTGTGATCTGTAGTGATAAAATCTCTTCAAAAAGGCGACATAGTGTGTGAATCTGAGTGGGTGAGTGGAGTGTTAACAATTAGTTCCTGGATCCGTGATTCTGATCTGAATCTGATTGCGAGTTGTTTGTTTTTTTGTTCTACTTACCGACTTCCCGGTCGATGGTTATGTATGTGGCTGGCGTTTAGCTGTTCGCGTGATCTGGAGCGCGGACGCGATCTTCGGGCGCTGGAGGCGATGCTGGCGGGGCCACCGCCGCCCACCATTCCACTCATGGCCATCAAGCTGCTCACGGGCAGGCCACCTCCGTTGCCTGCACCGCCTCCGTTGCCACCTCCACCGCCGCCATGTATGGAGCCGGCATATGAAGCCCGGGACATACGCTCCGAAGCGGCGGCCAAGGATTGTCGGGATTGTCGCAATTCCGGGCGAGAATTAACCAGATTCGAGGGAAAGGCGCTGCCCAAATAGCCGCGATGCGAATTGTTTGAGAAACTGTGCTGCGATTGTCCGTCCGCCAAGGATCTACTGTGGTTATGCGGGATGTTTGTGGTGTGGCGTGTGTGTGTCAGTGTGTGTGTGTGTGGGTAATATGCATAAACAAATAATGAGAAACAAACGAAATGAACCAAATAAACAATAAAGTAAATAAACAATCAAGGCGGCGGCGGCTCTGTTTGAAAAATGCGCGCAGCAAGCTCGGAAACCGGGGCAAGCAAATGTTTGAGATTCGCTGAGGGGCGGGAGGATGGAGGTAGGGAGGTTGGAAGGTAGGTCGGACTCACCTTGACTTGCCCACCTTGCCGGGCATTCCAGAGAAGTGGCTACGCATGTCGTCCGGCTGTTCTACGGGATAGATGCGAGGCCTTGGTATCGAGCGGCCACTGTAGGCCGACACCTGGTCCCATTCCTGTAAGATAATGAGATTGTGAAGTCAATTAAATGAATAATTATTCATTTTAAATACTACTTTTATGGCATAGCAGCAGATTTTCTTTACCTTATAATATTAAGTATATTTTTTAGGTCCCTAAATTAACATTTAAAGCGTGTTCTAAGCCTTTGAGCCATTTCAAACTGGATTTTCTTGACTGTATAATTTTTAATGCATTTTTGAAGTCCATAAATTATTACCTAAATCCTGTTCTAACCCCTTTAACTTTTTCCTAAATAGAATTTTTTTACCTTATATGTAATTTATATTTATATTTTTAAGACCCTAGTTTAATATTTAAAGCGCGTTTTAATCACTTAAGCCATTTCTTAACTTGATTTCCCTTACTTTATTTTCCCTTAGTATATTTTCTAAGACCCTAAATTAATATTTAAACATTTTCTTAACCCCGTAAGCCGTTTTAAACTAGACTTCCTTTAATTTTTAATTTTAAATATATTTTTTTAATACCTAAATTAATATTTAAAGTCTGTCTTACCCCCTTAACCCCTTTTCTAACCTAGTCTTTTTGCACTTAGTAATTTTAATATATAATTTTTAGGTCCCTAAAATAATATTTAAAGTTTGTCCTAACACCTTAAACCTTTCATAACCTAGCCTTTTTATACTTTATAATTTTAATATTATATATATTTTTAGGTCCTTAAAATAATATTTAAAGTCTGTCTTGAACCCTTAAGCCTTTTCCACACTAAACTTTTTTTGCCTTATAATTGTAAATATATTTTTTAAGCCCCTAAATGAATATTTTCCAAACTAGACTAGTTGAATACTTAAATCCTATTTCAACCCCTTAAGCCTTTTCCAAACCATATCCCCTCTACTTATCAGCAATTTACTTTACATTTTGGCAACGCAACCTTGCCAAAAAATCGGAAAGGAAAGTAAAACTAAGATTGCAAAAATTGAGATACTTTCTGGTCTCCACGCTCCGTTTAATTTGTTGTCCCCATAAATACAATCAACAGCCATCAAATCGCGGCACTGCCAATTTCCCCGCAGTCCCAGAGAAGGCCAACTATCATCTAACTCTATGGACAGACTGGCAGTCAGACAGTCAGACAGCCGGGAGCCAGGAGCAGCAACAATTTCTTGGCAACGCTTTAAGAGCTGGCAGCGGACTACTATAAGTGGGGTGAAGGCAGCGGACTCACCTTGTGATTGTTAAACGCCGATAGCGTTGCAATGGAGCCAAGTGGTCCTGGTGAACCGGTTGGACCGCAGCAATTAACAGGCAGACCTCCAATTGGCAGCGGGCTCTTCTGCTGGCTGTTTTGCAATTTGCGGGAGCGTCTAAAAAAATAGGAGAAAAAATAGTAAGAGGATGAGTGTATGAGATTGAGGGAAAACTAGGTTTTATTTAAAACCCGAGGCAAGAGATTATCTTGTAGGAATAAGAGGAAAATGTATAACTTAAAGGATATTTAAATTTGTATCTTTAAAATATTTAAGAGAACTATAAAGTTAACTAAAGTTTAAATATAAAATCTTCACTATATTTATGATAATTTATAGTTATTTTCCTTTTAAAAATGAGTATATCCTTAAGAAGTGTATTAAGAGCTTACTCTTAAACATGATAAAGTGTTTGGTTACCTTGCATAAGTAACAGATTCAAGGCAGTAAGTTGAGGGGAAAAAAGGAGACTCTATAGAAAGTGGCAACGACTTAAGGACCTGCCATAAATCAGCCAGCCACTTTGCACAGCAATTGGCTTTGTCCGTGGCTCAGTTGTTGTTGGGCCATAACTCATGGCCCAGAAAGGCCAGAAAGAACTACTCTGAACTACGAACTACGTTCGCAACTGAAACCCACCTGCTGGCAGCAATGAAGACAATCACGGCCACAATGATGGTCCCACAAATGGCCGCACTGGCCGCAATCGTTATCTTGTCCATGTTGGAGGCCTGCGAGGCCACTGTCCTCACCTCGCGGCACTGCTGGTAGGGCACTGTCTCGGGTGTAACGTGCAGCTCCTCCAGCGATATCACACAAACAATGATACACTCCTGCGCTGGGACATTCTTGATCTTGAATTCCCTTTCGCTGGCCTCCAACGGTGGTCCCTGCTTGAAGGCCTTCTCACCAAACAGACGATAAACCACACGGAATCCAAGTATATTTGCCGTGTCCGAGTCCCACTGAATGATCACGGAGCTGTCCTGCCGGAAGGCATGCTTCACCTGCACCTCGTTGGCATCATCGATGCGAGTGCCCCTCTGCGGTGGATAGCCCAGGACGAGTGGTGGCCTTTGTGGCTTATGGAGGCCTCCTGTTCCGCCAGTATTACCATTGCCATTGGTTACTCCTTGCCGCCAGCCTGGGGCTTGTTTGCTATTCCCATGACCCGTTGACGAGGAGGAGGATGAGGATGAGGAGGAGCTGCTGCTGCTGGTGGTAATGGAGGTGGCCTGTACGGTGCCCGTTCCATTCACAGACAGATTTGATGTGGGAGCAGCCGTGGTGCCGGAGACAGTTGTTGTGGTCTTTGTGGGTGGACGGGTCTGTGAGAGGAGAGGGATTAAAATGTAAGGATTAAAATAAGATACAGATTCAGATACATATTTTAGAAGGTTTAGAAAATAGTTTCAAGAACTTTCGTTTTTTTCTAAGACTAAGAAGTTACCTACGATTTTTAGGATTAATTTCCAGTTAAATATTTTTGTAGTAAGCTATATTTGCTTATAATTCTGAATCGGTTACAGCTTAGCATAAATTATAAGAAAATCTAGAGACATTTTCCAGACTTGTCTACAAGGTTTTCCCTGCATTTATGTTTCAAATTTACATATCATCAGCTTTATGCTCCATTAACTGTACTTAAAAATTATGTTTTTAAACTTTGGACAAGGTGACAATGTGGCAGCACCTTTCGCCAACCCTAAAACCAGTTTTATTTCCGCCCAAAACTCCTATTTAACTTTACGATCCAACCTTATTTTATCGCCACCAGGAGGTGGTTCGTCGTCACTCACCGTGCTGCTCTTCGTGGTCGGCTCTGGTGTTGTAGTCGTCGTGGTGGTCGTTGTGGGTGTCGTTGTCGATGTGGAGCTGCTCACACTGCTGCCCACTGGCGACGATGCCGCCGCTGTGCCAGTGCCCAGACCCGTGCCCGTTCCCGTTTCAAACTCCACGGAATCTGGGGAGGTGGGCAGTGTTGGCTTCAGGTTATCGGCCAGGCCGACGGGTCCACGCAGGGCGGTATCGGCAATGTCCGGACAACTCAGCTCCTCGGGCTGAATGGAGTAGAAGCCACGGTCCCGGAAACGGGGTGGGGTGCCACAGAACTGTGGGTTCCGTTCGCGCGATGTTACCTAAGGGGGAGAAGTGGGAGAACGGCAAAGTCAAAACACACAGTTTGTGGAGTTAATGAAACAAATGTTGGCAACTTTCGGCAAAAAAGATCTAATCGGAAACGGGCCATTTGACAACAGGTTTTATCAGAGAACAGGTAACAATTGGTTGGCTATTAAGAAGTTTGAGGGGAAGTGAGTAGCAGAAGGATTTATTGGTGTAATTTGATAAGTATAAATTTAAAGACAAAATATTTAAATACTTGAACTACCATTTCTTTTAAAAACTTTCTCTATCAAGAAATTTTGTAATGAATTTTTACCGTTCCAATCCAAGAATTTTCCTTTACTCACCTGCAAATCTCCATTGCGTATCCACTCGGCCACCCATCGCAGCTTGCAGTCGCAGTGCAGGAACCTGCCTCCCAGGGAAAGGCCTCGCAGTGTGGCATTCAGATGGGCGAAGGCACCCTCGGGCACACTGCTCAGGGGATTGCCGTCTAAGGCCAGCAGGGTGATGCCCGGATTGCCCCGAAAGGCCGCCTCTGGCAGTGTGGTCAGCAGATTGAATCCAATGTCCAAAACGCGTAGCTCTTTCAGCGAGTGCACAGCGCCAATGGGAAACTCGGCCAGCAGATTATTGAGCAAACTCAGCGAACTGAGCGTTTTCCTAACGCCTGCAAAGGCCGTCTCACCAATACTCTGGATGAGATTCCTCTCCAGATTCAGGGCTGTCAGAGCATCCAAGCCATCGAACACTCGTATGCCGCCCGCTCCCGGCAGCTCTTTGATGCCATTCTGGGAGAGATCGAGAAAAGCCAGGCTCTTTAGCCCTCGAATGCATTCCGGAACCTTTCGCTGTTTGGTCCCCTTGAGATTCAGGTTCTTCAGACTCTGTTCGAGGCCCCGGAATGCACTACCCGCCAGGGTCACATTGTTGTCGTTCAACTTGAGGGTGGAGAGCTTTGTCAGCCCCACAAAGGCATCGTCGGGAATGCGGCTGAGCTGATTCTTGGACAAATCCAGGAGATTCAGCTTGCCCAGCACCCGAAGTGCCTCCACAGGCACTTCAGTGAGCAGATTATCCTGCAGATTGAGATTCCTTAGCACCGACTCCTGGCCCTTGAAGGCTCCCCCGGCAATACGCTGAATGCCACAGCTCGAGAGTTGGACATTGTGCAGGCTCAAATTGCTAAAGATGCCCTCGGGTAGCTCTGCAATCGAGGAGTTGTTCACATACAGCAAGTCCACCGGTTTCAGGCGAGCATGAGTGTTCATGGCCTCCAGGAGTTGCGGGAAGTCAACCTGTAAGGGAGTAGCAAAATTTCAAACAAGAATTGCCGGGTTAGCATTACTTTCTGAACTGATTGATTCCCAGAATACACCAGTTAATAAAATCTAAGTATCTTCACCTGATCACATTGCACGGACAGCTCCCTGCCCAGATTGTAGGCGCAGATGCAGCTCGTCTGCAGGTCAGGCACATCCCTCTGCCAGGGACACTGGGCCTGGGCCCCCTTCAGCGCTCCCAGGATTAGTGGGAGTAGCAGGAGTAGCAGGGGCTTGGTCGCTGCTGGCGTTGCTATTGTCGTTGTTCGGCCGTGTCTCATCTTGGTGCCGGCATAGAGCTGCAAATAAATAGGAGAAGACAAAATTCAGTTAACGATATATAGGAGAGTGAAGTGGCTTGGCTTGGCCTCTGTGAAAAAGTGAAGGTTGTCTGGGCCAGTCGAGGCCATAAATTACCCAATTAATACTGTCGCCTGGCAGGCAAATCTCCTCCCCGTTGGGTTTCAGTTTCTTCCTATGGTCAGTTGGTCAAGGATTTGGTATTGAGTAAGGGAGGAAACGAAGATGCACGGGACAGAAAATATAGATTCAATGTCTTGAGAATTGAATATGATTTATTTAAGGTATTATTTGATATCTTGAGAATTGAATATAATTAATTTAATGTATTTTTTAAGGTATTCAGGGCATTTAGGGTATTTTAGTTATTTAGGGTATCTTTTTAAGATATTTTTGGCTTGGCGAAGAATTAAAGCTGCGTAAATAATCTCATTAAAAATAAGTGCTTTTCAAATATTTTCAAAATGCATTTCAGTTTCTTGCCGTGTGAAAAGTGTGACTGAGCAGGAGGAGTTGGGGGCCTTTATCAATCAGTTTTGGCAGGCTACTTTCAATTTCATTTTCATGCTC
This sequence comes from Drosophila bocqueti, assembly GCA_018151655.1. Taxonomy (NCBI): domain Eukaryota; kingdom Metazoa; phylum Arthropoda; class Insecta; order Diptera; family Drosophilidae; genus Drosophila; species Drosophila bocqueti. Next base: position 16,825,849 of record JAECXF010000002.1, read on the forward strand.
GTTAGACAACAAACAGTGCGTGAAAGGAGAGGGTATCCTCTCTGCCTCTCTGCCGCTGACCTGATCCTTGGGGCAGTTTAGTTTTGATTAATTTGCCTGTCTGCCTGGCTGCGCCTGTCAAACGAGGTGCTTCAGAGCCCCCAAGTCACTGTTTCCCCCATAAAATAGGCATAAAAAATACAGCGAAGGCAGTAAAGCAAGACGTAGCGAAAGTAAATCCCTTTGGCATCCCTTTTGTGGATGGAGGGACTCTTGGCAAAGAGTTCTAACCGCCGAAAAAAAGTGTTACGCTGCTCGCGCTTTTTGTTAGCCATTTAATTTAATTTGGTTGCCTCATAAAAAAGGCCAAGCACGTGATGTGTACCCCCCTAACTTCTGCCATTTCAACCCAGGCAAACAATGGCCAATGATGACTTAAGGGTCAGCCAAGAAGCTGTTGACCTTTTTGCATAATCATGAGTTACGATGACACACACTTTTCGCCTCCTTTCTCTCGCTTTAGGTTATTATTGTGGTAAAAATTTTTAGATTTTTTGAGTTCCCTTTTTTTTTGCTTTCCGTTTGGGAACATTCTTTGTTTTCGCTGATCATTGTTGTATTATGTGATTTGAGGCAAACAATTGAGAGGGTCATAGGGAACAGCAGGTGAATGAACTGGCTTTTTAGAAGGTAAATTTTAATATCTTTAATATATATCCTTTTCATTTATCAAAACAGAAATAAAATAAACAAATTACGTACTTAGTTAAACTATATTTTGAGTCAAAGGATAATTCCTTACTAAATAATATTTTATAAAAGACAAAGCTACTAAAATAAATAATTTTCATTGATTGAATTAATTCCTCTTGTTTTTGTAATACTTTTCTTGCTCAAAAATTTTCCCATTCCATTTTCCTTTACAATTCAAATTCAAAGTAAAAGTTTAAACAAAATTTGACTCAATTGCAAATTGAAATCGAAGTGACTTGTGTAGTATCTCTGCCCTGCAGCTTGCAGATAAACCGCAGAATAATAATTAAATGGCACGCTTCGCTGCATTCCAAATAATAATCAACATTTTGTCTTTTGATTGATAGTTTTTTCTTCCTCGTCGGCAGCTGTGTCACGCCTCCCTGCATCCGAGAGATACTCGTACTATGTAGCACTTCTCTCCCACCCGAGGAGGCTGCTGCGGCGGAGTCCGAGGTTGATGTTTCAATTGTTCGTCGCGCCTGACTTCATTTTTCATGGCATTTTGGGTTTTTGTTGGGGCTGTCTCTTCCTTAATTCAACTTATAAATTGCATTACGTGGCTAAATCCAACAAAAAAAAAACGAAGGCACAAAAATATTTCAAGCTTCACTGTGCACTGTTCAGTGTTCAGTGTTCAGTGTCCACCGCCTCCCCCTGGAAAACCCTCTGCCTTTCTCCAGCCATTTCTCTTATGCTCTATGCTCGTTTCTCATTTCTCACTCAACTGTCTGGCCACAAATTTAATTAAAAAATTCTTGCACCATTTTATTCCCTTTCTGTCCCCCCGTCCCCCGCACTTTTTCTTGCTTTTGTTGTTTTCCTTCTGCGTATTAATTGCATCACTAAATTTTTTAATGCGCGAAAAGTGCGAAAATTGCAGCCGGAAAACAAAGGAAGAACTGCAACAAAAGTGCCAACAACAACTGACTGAGTGTATAAATGAAAAACGATTCAGGAGAGTACAGTCTTGGGCAGCAATGGTGTTAAAAAGTGGGAATGAAAAATGCACAGCTGAAAAAAGGGTTTTGGAAAAAGGACTGCATATCAACATACCCTTGAGAAATACTCTTTTTGATGTACAAAAAATCTACTTAAGAAGTGCCTTTTTAAGTTTCAAAATTACACTTTATAGATGAAATCATTTAATTAAGAGAAATGCTAAAGTTAAAGCGCAACTTCTTCTATAAAATTACAAGTTAAAATAATTATTAAAAAAAAGTACATTTTTGTTATGTAGTTGAACCTAATCTTTTCTTTTTTGTATAGAAAATCAAATAGTTTAAAATGGATTGAAAAAATATTATTAAAAATCTTTCAAAAAACATACTCTTTAATTTTAAAAAAGAAAGCTGCTGAAGTTAACCAAGAAAATTCATAACTTAAGAGAAGTGTTAATGAAAAAACTCAACTTTTTCCATATATTCTAACAGAATTTTAAATAGTTTTTGAACCTCATTATTATTATTATTAAACTTCCCAAAAAACTCTGCTTCAGGGTATCTAAAAAAAATCCAACTTTTTTGTTTTGTTTTCTCACCCAAAAAACTTGAGAGGTGCAAATGATTTTTCTATCCTTCTCTTTCGGGTGCGTTTTGCTGTGATGTTGATGTTGTTGTTTCTTTTGTTTTGGCCGCATAATTATTCACTCTTTTTTACTGGCAAATTTACATTTTTAGACAATGGTCCAGCGGTTGATTTTTTCTTTCTGTTTTTGTTCTCGCCAGACTTTAATATTTTTTTTTATTTCATCCACTTGCCTTTGGGCCAGGTTGGGCAATCTTCTGCTCCCATCACACCTCTAGGCACAAAAATGTTTTAATTGAAGTTTTATTTAACAAAAGCCGGGCATACTTCGCCCCCTTTTTTTTTGGGGGGTTGGCTGCTGCTGGCTGGGCTTAAGGTCACATAATGCTGTTAAGCATTTAAGTGGATTAGAATATTTGAGGTTGAAAAAAGTGAGTTTGGGCGTGTTGTGTGTGGGTCTTGTGGGAAAAGTTGTCAATTGAAAAGTTTATATATAGATGGGATTATGTATATATATAAATGGAAGTGACTGGTTTTTTAGCTGTGCTGTTGTAGGTTGATAATCTTTGGGGTCAGCTTAGGCGCAGGAATTAAATTGTCAAGAACAAAACAAAAAATTGGGGTTGCTGTTGAAGTTTGAAGTTTGCTTCATTTTATATTTTTTAGTAAAATTGGCTTGAAGAGAGCTGAGTTAAAACAAATTAAAAGGTGCAGAGTAACTTTTATAATTTTTATAATCAAAATTGATCTTCAATGAGCTCTTAAAAAAGCCCTGAACAAATTTGCTTCCTCATCAAATCCTCTCTATAAAAATCCCCTTTTATATATTCCAGCTTTTGTCGTCTCAATTTCATTGTAGTTTCGCCAAGGCCCAAAAAAAAAAGCAGAAAACAATTTCCATTTAACCGCAGCTTATCCTCCGAGTAAATTGTTCTTTTTGGCCCGTAACTCGGTCTAGTTTATTGGACAATTTCATGATGATGATGATGGTGAGGGTCTCTATTATCTGGAGGCGTTCTTCCCCGGCAAACATAGACATAGAATTAATGACATGGAGCGCAGTTGATGTTTTTATTTCAATGCAAGGGTGTCAGAGGATGCTTTTGGCCACTATCAAAATGGCCAGAGCATTGGGTCAATAAAAGCCAAGAGCCATTTGTCAGCTGGCTAGTGCCTCTCTACCCCACCCCGCCTTTGGCTTAGTGCAATTTTAGCCACTTTAAAAACCTTTTAAGCAGCTGCTACTCCGGCATGCAGCTGTCCACGCAGCCACTAATAAGGCAACTTTTTATGCAAATGCCAAGTGCAGCAGCAGCTCCCGAAAGGGAGATGCTCAACTCCTCTTGGACAACATCCGCTGGATCTATCCGTGGATGGTCCAAATTACTCACTCTTTTTTTCCTGAAAGTTCCCTGAAAGTTCCCTCCTTCCCCCTTTGAGGTGAAGTTGCAGCAGCAGCTCATGACTCCACTTTGGGTTTCCAGGGTTCAGCGAACTCTTTTGGCTGACTCACCGACTCACTCCCGGGCTCATTGGCTATGCAAGACCAGAGGGCCACGCACGCGTTGACAGCCATGATGAGCGTGAATATCAATTGGGTTAGCTTGGCAGGGGGGCAACCACACACACACTACATGCTCCCTGCTATACTCGTATATATGCGGGATTACACGCCCATGGTTTACCCTGATATATGCATGTGTCTTGGCGGCTAGCTTCAGCTCGCTTTTGCCGCCTTTTGTCGGGCTTTATTGTCAACATACTGGCTGAGATTGGTCCGAAGAATGTGAGTGATATATGTGGCCATGAGGCGGTGTATAGGGGAATAATGTGATCTAGGAATAGGATAGACTTGGGGAAATAATGTGATCTAGAAATGCGATAAACTTGGGATAAAATGTGATCTACGAATGGGATAAACTTGGGGAATAATTTAATATAGAAATAGGAAAGGCTGGGACAAAGGGAGATGTTGAATACAAAATAAATACATCTGAAACCTAACGAATTTAATTACTAAATTATATCCACACCTTATGCCTGGTACCTCCCTTAATTAATTCTCAATTTCCTTTAGGATTTCCACTGGCTTTCCCGACACACGCACCTGTTTGCTGCACCAGAAGCTGCAGATGCTCAACGTTTGCGTGGAGCGTCGCATGCAACGCGAGGCAAACAGCAAAAGGAAACCCCAGGCGGTGGACAGAAAAGCCAACTCTGAAGAGGAGGAAGTGGAGGAGGACGATGATGAGGGCGAGTTCTTCGACTGTGATGATCTCACAGCTGGGGCTGGGTCTGGTTCTCCTTTAAAAGCGGTGCTCAGCCTAAAGCCCGAGGGTCGTCTGAGGCGTTTAAATGAGGAGAGATTGCTGGAGGAGGCCGAGGAGTACTTGTATATTCCCGAGACCCAAGAGCCTGTGCCCAAGACAGAGGATCAACTGCAGGATGATGCCGAGGTCATGCTGAAACTGGGTCCTGGCTCTGGCCTCACCACTCAAATGATGTGCACTTCCTTGCTATCCGACATGGAGGCCTTCAAGGCAGCCAATCCCAGGGGCATAATGGAGGACTTTATACGCTGGTATAGCCCTAAAGATTGGGAGGAGGTCACAGATGGTAGGCATCTATGCTAAATATATTTTGAAATATTTATTTATATTTTTTTCACCCTCAGAATTGGGTCAGGTGAAGCATCAATTGAGTGTCCGAATGACCACTGAGGGCAACACCTGGCAAAAGGTATGGGAACAGGCTCAAGCTGTGCCAGTCAGCCGACAGAAAAGACTCTTTGATGACACCAATGAAGCCCTGAAAGTGCTGCATTATTTGGAGACACGCAAAATGCATGAGATTTATCAACTGACCATAGTCCCACTCCTACACTCGGCCATACTTAAGCTCATTGTAAGTTGAATGAATAATGTTGCATCATTAAAAAGTGACTTGTTAATCTCCAAATCATTTCCTTGCAGGACATTCTTAGCAATGCCAAAGTGGAGGACTTGTTCAGCCCTCAGATTCAGCAACTTTTGACTGATCTCTGCCGCCTCTCGCGCTCACATTCGGATGAACTGCCTCCCCTGAAGCCCCTCTTAGATGACTTGGCTGAACTAGAACGTCGTTTCTACCAATTCAAGTGCTTCGAGCGACTCTCAGGATGTCCCAGAAGAAGCTCTCTCTCCCAGGTGAAGCTGCAGTTTGAGGAAATTCTGCGCAATGAGAATTACTGCACCAGAGTAAATCGAAGACTGACGGCAGCTGGCGATGGCAGCCTTTACGATATCCTTATACCCAAGCTGGAGCAGGATATGGCAGAGCGATTGATCAGCAAGGATTATATCATTCGTTTAGATGGCGATACAAAGAGCACGGAGAAGGGCCTGTATTTGGGACCTCAATTCATGCGAGCCATAGTCACGGGCGAGAAGCTAAGGCTCTGTGGGGCCTTTACAGAAAGTACAGCTTTTGTATAAGGAACAGAACCAGGAAATACCCTGGCAAAACGAGATATCTTTGACATTATTTAAAAGGTTCTTCAAGAACAATTTCTTATAGGATTTTAAGAACGAAAAGTTAAGTTGCTTCTCGAAATTCCACGCAGCACAGTTTTAATTTATAAAATAAAAACCTATGATATTAAATAACTTAACTTAACATAACTTAAATTGGTGTTACAGGTGCTACATATTTATACAAATAAAACTACATTTTAACCAAGAACATTTTGCATTTCAACTCTCCTCACATAATCACTTTACCGCCTGAAAACTCCACTTGAATGACAGGCAAAGAGGGGAAAGCAAGGCAAACTCTTTTCCAGCAAAAGCAAACTTTTCCGGCCAGGCAATTGCCGAAAATGTGAAGGAGGGGCGGTGGTGGTGCGCCGGCAATTCCAGTCTGGGCCATAAGCAAATTGTGGGCCATGGTTAACAGAAATTATTTTAAGCGCACATGCCAAGGAGGCCAAGACATCTCCGCCGGTTAAGGGGGAAGACATAAAACATTTCTCAGCCGGGGCACTCTCGCACTCCTTGGCTCCTTTGGTTTGCTGGTAATGTTTTCCCCACTAAATTACCTACGGCAATAATTGTTTTGTGTACATGTTGATTGTTGTTGCTGTTAGTTGTTGCCTCGTAAAGCCTGCAACAATGTTCCAACACTATTCCCCCTGCTTTCTTCCTGCCTTTTGCTATCCAAAAATGTTAGAGTGTAAATAAAATTTGTATTTACTGCATTTGAGGGGCAGGAATTATGTGAGTGGCTGGGCTCTGGGTGCACTTGCTGTGCCGGTGCTTAAATGCAGGGGCTCTGCTGTGGGTTAGTGCCCGGCATAACCAGCTCCAAGCTTCCACATTCCATATCCATTTAAAGGCTCAAACTTTGTGGTAATGGCTTAGACGGAAATTAACTTTGCAGCCTCACACGCAGTTTAGAAATACTTTTTGTGTTGCTGGCTTTATGGGTGAAATTTTTGAGCTTGATATAGTAGAAAATATATTTTAGGTATGGTTTTGGTTCAGACAACTTTTTAAATATTTTACATTCTGTAAGGAGTTAGGGTAACAAATTTTATGAATATTATTTTGTAACGTATTAAATATTTAATTTATTAAATTCAGGACTTTGGGAATTTCAAGATAAATTCTTTACTTTTGAATATATTTTTAGGAAATTAACTTTGCAGTTTAGAACTATTTTTTTATTAAGAGCTTTGCTTTAATAACTTCCCTTCTACCTTTATTTTTTTAAGACTTTCCTCGTAATCCCTGCAATTCCCTTGTTACATTTCCCCATTTTGTTTGGGCTACACCTGGCGAATCCCTTTTGTGGCGTCATCAATCGAATCCCAAACCCAGGACAATGCCCCATGAATTTATTGTTGGTCATTCAATAAACCAAAGAATAAATTGTGCATAAGCCAAACATATTTGAAATGATATTCGCAGAACCAATCAGATATGTATTTATATATATTTTCAATAAAATGATATCACAAAAAAAAGAGCCAAGAGAAGCTTAATTAAATTCTTGCATTCAATTTGGCATGAAATGGTTGGCACTGGGCATGGGGCATGGGGAAAAGTGAAAGGAGGAGGGATGCTGGTTGGTTCAGTGAAAAGTGAAGTTCGCTTCCAATTGATTTGCCATCGGTTTTGTGGTCCACCTAGACGAGTGAGTATCTGTGTGTGGATATTTGCTGGTATTTGTGTGTGTGTTTTTCCAGCTATGTTACAATCTTGCTGATGCAGTTGAATTTTAATGAAAGTTTTTCCCCATTTCTTTTTTATAGTATTTGTCAGAGAAAATTGAATTATAGCAAATATACACTCGACGCCGCTGCTGGTTCAGATTTTCAATTTTCTATTGAAATGAAAGAAATCTAGAGTATAAAAAAATCATAAAACCGAAAACACTTCAGAGGAGTCCTTTGCCAGACTGCATTTCTCTCCCTATCTATCTCTCTCTATATATTGGCCATGAATTATTCAGCCAACAAACTGCAATGATAAGCACTCTTCGACCACTCCATCCACAGACTATAATTTAGCTGAAATTCTCCCGCACCACCGGACAATAAAATATGCAAGAGCTTCGCCAAGTGCCAGAGACCTTAAATAATAATAGGGCATAGTACTAGTAAGATATCCATGGGAGCCCAGGCCCATCTCTGCCAATGCCACTAAGCTGCACAAATTTCCATATTCATGACAGAGACCAAAAAAAAAAAGAAAAGAAAATCGAAAAAAAAAATGAAAAACAAACGGAAAAGCGGAGCTGAACGGGCGGAGATTATGAGTTTCACAACTCAATAATTAAAAGTAAGCAATAAAAAGAAAATCACGCTGACGGTGGCACTTGAAAAGCCGATACAAAGGAGTTAAGATATGGAAGAATTGATACTCAGTAAATAGTTTCAACTAAATTGATGTTTTGTAATAATAAAGTTACAAAAAAGGTAATGAAATCTTAGAGAAAATGTACCATAAATATTTTAATAAACAATTGTATAAAATAAGATCATGACAATCCGATAGGAAGGACTTAAGATATGAAATAGAAAATATTTAGTACACAACCTAACCTAATAATAAACTGGCAACTAATAAGAAATTATTGAAAATGTATTATTCGACGTATTATAATTAATTGAAGAAAATTATTTTAGATTAGATGATAAAAATTCTTTATAAAGAATTTAAGATATTGATTAAATTATACTCTGTTTTAGAAATTAACATTTCTAAAAGTTAATGAGAAAGTATAGCAAATGTATTTTTTGATGTGCAATATTTAATTAACTTAAATTAGAAGACTGTAAAAATTTTTGTATTTTAAATTTAAGCTGGCACTCTATAAATTTAGATATATATCTATGCAATAATCCAATTTCCTAGCATTAATTCCATTTAATTAAGGTCAGCTTCACATTAATTTTGTGTACATTCGACCAGTGTTTATTCACCATCTTCATATTAAATTTAACATCTTTAAATTGAAATCTCGTCGCACATACCCTGGCCACACATGCCTGATGGTCTCCCCATTAAAACGAAAATGAAGCTTAAATCGTGACAGAGCATCGTTAGCAATAACAACAACAGCCACCGGAGGAGTGTCGACAAATTCAGGCTAAGACTGTTGGGATTACTCCACAGCTTCTTTCATCTCGCAATCTCTCACCTTTGCTTATTTTCCTGTCAACTGCAGTGCCATCTCACCTGTGTGTATCTGTGAATCTGTGAATCTCTGAGTATCTGTGTCTCTGAGTATCTCTGTCTCTGTGTCCCTGTGTGTGTGTGTATGTTAATTCGTATATTTGTGACTGCAATCTGTATGGGGGCACGCGTCTTAAGCGGCTTATTACAAATTTCCCGTTGTTGTATGCATAAGTAAAGAGATGAATTTAAATTATGAACGCTGGTAGGCGTTCGAGTGTTTCACCTGCTGCCCTGCTGGGTGAGTTTTTAGCAGACACCTTCTCCTTATTGACGAGGGATCTCGTCTCTCTCTCGGTGCAAAGTGATGGCAAATAATTGTAATTGAAGATGGCAATTGTTTGCCAGCAATTAGCGCTCTTCGACACGGGTGTGTATGTGCCAATATGGATAATGATGTATGGTGGAATAATTAATTTTTTTTTGAGTGGGGGCAGCTGATGGACGGCTTTTGTTTTTTTTCTACAACCATTTTTTTGGTGGCTTCGATGAAATCATCTCTTTATATGGTCATATGCTAAACAGGGTTTGGCCATTTAAAAGAAATATTTTGATTACTAATATTTTTTTTTAAGCAACATCCGCTTGAGTAAGTGACCTTTATTAAAAGGTTTTATTATGGCTTGAACAAAATCTTTGGATTTTTTAAAATAATTTAAGTTAAACGTTTTTTCGCTCGATAAATACATTAAAGTGAAATATATATTTGTTTTGATTGTATAATTGTAACCAATTGATAACAATAGAAAATTGTGTAAAAGGTATTTTTGCAATGAGAACTTTTTCAGAGGTATTTAAATTATTTATTTTAAGTCCTAGAATATCATAAAGATTAAACAACTTCTCCTAGGTTCTTTTTTGCTTTACTCCTCCAACATATCTTATAATTTCCCTTAGAGGTCATTAAAATATAATTTAATAATTTAATTTATTAAACAAGTGCCATCATTTTCCGCTCAATTATTTCCATGTCAACCAGTACCACTACGAGACAAAATTTAATTTGATTGTAACTTTTCTCATGTCGAACCGAACCCCAGCGATTTTCCAGTTGCTCAAGTGAAAACCAGAAAATCTGCCAAAATGGGATTATTGATATGAGTCTTGTAAACCCTGTCGCTTCGCTTGTTTGTTTCGCATTTTTCCCCCTCTGCCCAGGGGCAAATATTTGCAATTCGGATGGGAATTGTGCGCACAACTTAAAGCTTTAAAAAGTTTGTAAATATCGCAGACGCAGAAGACAGCCATGAGGACGAAGTTAAGGCTACGCAGATCAACTCATCTGTCAGGAGGTGGCCATGAAGGCAGCTAAGGGGGTGGAAGATGGGTGGCTTTCCGAGGGGAGGAAAATATTTATTAACATGGCTTGGGTGTGGCTTGGGGTGGCGGCGGCGGCAGCTGCTGCCAGAAAGGTGTTAAGTGGCGGCAGCGGGGCGTTGAGCTGAAATGATGATGAAGCGAATCTCACATATCAGCATAAATAAATTTAAGTGTCGAGCCGAAGCACAAAGAAATCTGCGTAAATTTCGCTACCATCCGACCGATGTGTGGCATAAATATAAATTACTCGCCAAGACGGGACCGGGCAGGGGGGTATTTTATCTTTCTTTCCTTTTTTTAATGATAAAAAATATACGCATATATACGAAACAGACAACAGTCAAAATATTTATGGAAAATATTCGGCGCGTGTCCGTTGCCTGACTTCTTGGGCTTTCCTCGATTTCCTCTTCTCTGGCTTTTTCATTTTTAATGGCTAATTAAATTGGCAAGAGTTCCGTTCTTCCCCCTTTGTGTGTGTTTGCAAGCAATTGAGAATTTTAGCTGCTGGTCATCGGCATTGGAAATCCAATTGGAAACAGCGCTAAGGCAACAACTGTGGCAGCAGCAGTACAAATAGAGAGTCTGGTTGGATATGGACTTTACGCGATAGCACACATACGCAGTGTTGGCCGTTGAGGGGAGCTAAGCTGTTGGCCTCGCAAACATTTGCCTCAAGTTGACTGCGGTCAGATTTTGGCTACAACTGGTGCCTGGTGTTGCTCTTTACAGGAATGAAATCATGGGGAAATAAAATGAGTTTTCTTTAAGATCAGAAAGAAAAGGGAAATACCTTTGGAAAGGGTTTTATATTTTGATAAAAAGGTTTATGCTTTATTTGAAAGATTTATGATTTATTTTAAAGGTATACGACTTCTTTTAAATATTTATGATTTATTTTATTTGAAACCAATGAAACAACATACAATTGTATTAATATCTAGCAGATATAATGCTGCTATGTAATAACACATTAGAAAACAGTTTTTAAACTCTGCTTATCTTCGTTTCACTAAATTTCTATTTAAGATCTAAATTCCTAAACATTATATTTGCTTTACAATAACAAATCCATATAAATCCCTCACATTTCAGATTTGTCCCACATCCAAAACCTCATCATAACCCGTTCGCTTGCTGACCCATTTTCGGTTTTTGCCATTTTCAGTTTTTGCGTAATGCCGAACGCACCTTACTGCCAGTTAGCCGCAGCCACTTGGCCATCTCTAATAGGAAATGCATTTGGCGATGTTCAAGTAGATTGCGTCAGTGGCTTGCCGCACCAGCAACAACAACACAGACGGCTGAAAGAGGGGAGACGCGCTGTGGCATAAGTGCCTGGAAGGGGCTGCTTAAAAGAAGCATCAAGAAGCAGAGAGAGAAAAATGGTGAGAGTAATAAATTTGGTAGGAATAACAATTTAGGAAAATAATGAGAATAATAAAAATGGTATGAATAATAATTCAGGAAAATAATGAGCATAATAAAAATAATAGGAATAATAAAATGGGAAAACCATGAGAATAATAAAAATAGTTAGAATACTAATTTAGGAAAATAATGGGAATAATAAAAATAGAAAGAATAATAATTTAAAGCTTATTTAAGTTTCATAATCATAAATAAAAGAGGTTTAACGGTTTAACTGCTAAAGGTAAAATAATTACATATTTATTGGTGAAATCTTTGCAATCTTTATAACTTTGTGTGCCTTATTATTAGCACTGACCTAACTAAAATTTAATTTAAATGTTAATAAATGAATTACTCTAATAATAACAATTTAACTTCAACAAACTCTTTTAAAAATCGAAATTATACCTGCTAATTTGCTAAGTGAAATTATACTGTTTCAAAGTTTCTTACTGAATTTTTAAATATATTTTCCCCCAGTGTACTGGCCCCCTCCCTGCACCCTCTGTGCGTGCCTGAATATGTGCTCCTAATATGGGAGCACAGACAAAATGGAATCGCTGCTGTTGTTCCCGCACCGATTGAATCCGATCCGTTGAAAGAGTTGACTCGAGCTGAGTTTGGCTTGGGAACAACGCGCTGCTTCCCTACGAATTGGGTCAACTGTCTCTGTCTTTGCCGCTGCCGCATTTTTGGTCCGAAACAGAGGAAGCTATGTCTATGTACATGGCTAACGGTTAACGTTATTGCGACTTTGCCATTTATCGTTGGCCCATTGTGAGAGAGCTGGGAGTTGACTTCGCTTTACGACGACCCATTATTGTAGGGAAAGAAAGGGAGTGGAATCATAAAGTTAGCTCAAGAATTAACTTCTTCAATGGCCATTTGACCCAAGTACTACATATATGCAAATGTTGGCAAATCATTTCTAATTGCCTAGGCAAAAGTCATAGCTGCACAATTATTGACAAGTTATGGTGCTTAATTCACTTATTGCACAAAGTGCTTGAGGGGCAAAAAGTAGTGCAAAGGACAAAAGCATAAAATACATAAAATAAGAAGAGAGACAAAGTAAATTAGTTCAGTGAAGTGGAAGGGCAAATAATTGGAAGTGAAGTAAATATTGAATGAAGAGACAAAGAAACAAAGTAATGTACATTTAAAACGTATAATTGTCTAAGGAAAATATTATTAATAATAGTCAAAACCAGCAGCAATTGCTTAATTCATTAAATAAAGTCTAGCAAGGGGAAGGAAGTATCCTTAGACCAGCCTGGAAAACCGCATAATCAAGTTTTAATTATACATAAATGGCAGACACACACTCTCAACTCCAAGCAGCATTATCAGACACTTGCATAATTATATAAAGTTTCCATTTTGGCAAATCCTATTTGGCATTAAAAATGCACTTCCCAGACAAAGAAACATTTTGAGGGAAAACTCAAACAGTGAGGGGAAAACTTGAACAGTTTTTCGAAGGAAAGTTGGAGAAATGAAAATGACAAGGACACAAGTTCCTGTTCTACTTGTTCCTGTCTCCCTTTTGCCAAGGTTTTTTATAGCTACGCCTTTTTTGATTTGGCTGCAGCAGCAGACATTGTCTTGTTGAGAAATTGCGCATATTTCCGTTTCCGTTTCCGTTTTCGTTCGTCGCATGTGTGTGCGTGTCTGTCTGGACTTTTTGTCAACTCGTTTTGCAACCTGGAAACTGCAGTTTTTGGCTGCCATACTGTTGGGCATAAATTAAACTTACATTTTACACAGGCCCTGTGCTGCGGCCTGCCACATGTCATTTAAAGGAAATCCTACGCATTTTAATGACAGTTACAATAAGTTATTCACCTATGTACGAGTATTCCCCGATCAAAGTTTATTTATAACTTCTCGGCTTTAAACTGATGACAAAAACCGGACACTTTTTTACACATACTATATTTTTTTCATATTTCATTGAAAATTTTTTTAGCTCAGCATTTGATATTGATGAAATTTAGCTTCCTATCGGCTAACAAAAAATTTGTTATTTCTGATGGCCACACAAATGGCCAAATATGTGTGTACTTGTGTTTTGGCGGGGTTGAGATGCAGCTTTCAGGCAGTTCAATCAACATGGTTGACATTTGATGTAAAAACCTTTCAAACGCATCTCGCAGATAACCATGGATTTTCGATATTTTTTATGATACCCTGCGGGAAAGAAGGGTATACCAAACTCTTCAAAGATAATAAAATCGTTGTAAAACAATAATAAACACTCTCTGTTAGGCAGAATTAATTTTAAAAATATTATTTAATTTAGTGAAATTATTATTTTTCCTTAAGATATTCTTAATTCGATCTCTTTCTATATTATTTTGAGCTTCCTAGCTTCCGCGTAAATTTTTACCAATATGTGGCATCCTGTTGACTGACTGCCGACTGATTGCGTATACGCGATGTGACAGTTTGCTGAAAATATGTTGCGCATACGCCCCGTCAGCCGCTGCCACCTTCCTGTATCTCCCTTTTTGAGTCATTTCTTTTGCCATAGTTAAAATGAAACTGGGAATGTGTCCGCTGTCTGACTGAATCAAACCGTATGTGATTTTTAATTCTACAATTTTTGACATTTGCGTTTGCATTTAAATTAGATTTTACGAGGCCACAAACATTGACAACCTCGCCCCCCTCTATATATAGGTAGAAAATGCAGACCCAAGAGGATGACAAATGGGATTTCCCCTGCTGCTACCTGTCTATTTTCTCCACATTCTCATAGAGTTGTGCAATGTTTTCGTTGCTCTGGAATTGTTCAGCCAAGAACCAAGTCTCTAGTGCCATAAATCTGCTAAAGACCTCTTCCACACTGTGCTCACCACTAATTGAAACATTAATTCTGGCCAAATGTCTCAATCGGATTGAGAATAAAGCCACATTGTCTTGGCCGCTTGCCCAAGGCTTTCCCACTTGATTGCATCATCATCTCCTCCGCTGGCATTTTGCATCTTTTTAACGAACAAAAAAAAAAAACAAGAGAGAAAAAAAGAAGCAAACAGCGCAGCCACAGAGGCAAACATAAAATTAACCTTAACCGCGCATGGATGATGTTCATTAAACGAACGCAATCATAATAACTGCCAGGGCAGCCAATATTACACACGGAATGGTGTAAAAATTAATTAAGCCCTAATAGCTGTGAAGCATTTTCGCGGCAACGAAACAGAGAAGCTTGAGGAAAACGCATTTTGTATTTACCCACACATAATTTTAATCGTTTGTGCGGAATATAAACGGAATTGAGTAAACCAATTTAAGTGAACATAATGAATAACATTTATTTTAATATATATTCGAGAGTCATTTTGGGTAACCTCAATGGTCAAAATAAAACAAAACCTAATGGATTGGGTCATGATATATGTTAGTTCTTAATGGGGTTTCATTTGGTTAAAAACTTGTATATATATTCTGTAAAAAAATAGGTACAAAATTCGATGTTTCAGATTAACCTTGCCTTGATATTTCCTTCATAAGAAATGTCTCTGGACTTTATTTAAAATTACTCAGTATATTCCTAGGCCTTTGCTTGTTCGGTTCAACTAACACTTTATTTATTAGTTTGTTTATTTAACGGGTAACAAATTTCTTGATTCCAAATGACTTTCACATACAAGGAGCTTATCGATGTGGCCATTGGTTCACCGGAATCGGGACATGTGAACTTTTATGCTTTGCATGTCCTGCTCACCTGTTTTGGCCAGAGATTGGATGTCCTGGATGAGGTTGTCGAGCAGGACGATTATATGGTGGCCAATGTCCGACTGCAGAGCAGTGTGTGTGAGTAGGGGAGGGGTATAACCTATAAACTTAAGGGTAATCTTACGATTTTTGGGGTTTTAATCAAGCAAAAATCAGGTTTCTTTGGTAGTTTATTTCTTGCGAACTTTACATAGTCCTCGAAAAGTTTAAAATAAACAGAAAAAAATCTTGTTAAATTTCAGTTATAATTATTTTTAGAATATAAAATCTAAACATAACTCTCACTTTCTTAAATTGTCTTGCAGTAACCTTGCCAAAATCCTCAAAGTACCGTCTCTTTGCTGGCGCGGATGCCGAGGAAGCAGCTGCCGCCGAGCCCGCGGTAGAGGCACCAGCCGAGCAGGCACCTGAAGCAGTTCCCGAGAAGGCTCCAACTCCTCCGGCAGAGGAATCTGCACCGCCGGAAGAACCTGCCGAAGCTCAGCCAGAGCCCGAGGTAGCGACTGCCGAGCCCGAAGCCCCAGCAGATCCTGAACCTTCTCCAGAAGAACCGCCAGCAGTGATGCCAGAACCAGAACCAGAAGCACAGCCAGAACCTGAAGCACTCCAACCAGAAGCACAACCAGAGCCACAAGTCCAACCAGAAGTCCAACCAGAAGCCCAACCAGAAGCCCAACCCGAAACCCAACCCGAACCAGAAGCGGCACCAGCAAAAGTATCTCCAACAGCATCGCAACAGGTATCCTTACAGGCCTCCAGGTCCCAGCAGGCATCTCGTCCTGCTTCGGCTGACAAGCTTGACACGAGATCCGATCAAAAATCCGAGGAATGCTCGACGTTGGCCTTGCGGGTGGCGTCACAAAACTCGGCACGAGTCGAGGGATCGCTGGTTACCAACGTGTCCCGCTTGGAGAGACGTGTGTCCAAGATGGAGCTGCAGAAGGAGCAGGCCAACATGGAGATGCGAACGTTTGTGAACAGCCTGATGGCGCAGATGAAGGTCACCATGGAGCAGGTGAACAATGTGACCCACCTGCTTATCGATCGCAAACCGAATCCGGACAGGATCAAGGATCTTCGCAACATTGCCAAGCAGCTGCGTGTGCTAATGGCAGCGACGGGCGACGAGGTGTCCGTCAGCTGGACAAGTGAAGAGATCGGTGGCGAGGAAGCGGGCGAGGCCATGGTCGAAGAGGAGCAGATCAAGGAGAGCTCCACGGAAGTGTCCTCGGAGAAATCGGACGAGGATAAGGACATGGGATTGGAGCCAGTCGTCTGCTATACCCCCGATAGAATGCTCACCGAGTTGCTGGATCTCAAGTCTCAATTCTGTGAGATTACCAACAAAATGAATGACTTTGCGGCTGCCCTGGCGAAGCAGGACAATCAGAGAGTCATGGATTTGATAGCGGGGCTCCAGGACTCGGTGCGTGATATCAGGCTCTACATGACCGCCACCCGAGAGTCTGGTAATACTGTGGCTTCTCGCCTGAACGATGCCCTCACTCAGATAGCCCTTCAGAAAAAGACCATTGAGCACTTGGACATCGTGAAGAGCGACAAGGCGGAGCGTGAGCTTCTGCTGGCCGGAAAGGTGAACTTCCAGCAGCTGGCCACCAAGGTGTCCAATGAGCATATGGCCGAGTACAAGGCGAGGATTGAGAAAATATTCTGCGAGGTGCGCCAGATCATTAATCTGAACGAGAAGAATGTCCTGCAGATCATTGATAATCTCCGCCTTACTCTGGGCATTGATTCCCTGGAGCTTGGTCTCAGGGATTTCCGGGAGGTAATCGAGAAGCGGGTGCAAATGATCGCCGAGGCCTTGCAAAAGTACATGGAGATGACCAATGATGATTGTGCCGCCGCCGCTGGCAGGGTGAAGGTCATGCAGGATCTGTCCTGTCTCTCCTGCGATACCACCTGTGTGATGCGCACCGTGGAGCGCTCCAAGGTGCCTTCAATGCCGAATGCCAAGGCCACCTCGACCCTGGGTCCCATTGTTACCTACGAATTGGGTCAGATCCGCAAGTCCGGCATCATGGGCTACTATCGCAAGGACGAGTTCCCCCACTCGACCAATGCCTGGACCAAGGGCGCTGGTGTGCCCATGGTCAAGTGCACGCCAAGGCACGCGGGCGGAAGTCATACCACGCACACCGCCGACGATCACATGCAGAAGGTGGTGCTCTCCAAGAAGAACACGGGTTGGAAGTAGGTGTATTATATACATTTATATAAATTTAAGTTCAGATGTATGATCAGATCGTAATTCCAAGTAGCTTGTCAAAATTAAACAGATTGTAAGGAATGTTCTTTGGGGTGTTTTTCTGTTTAAAAACTTGATTAGTTTTTCAACGCACTTAGAAGTCTCATTAAAATTTTAAATAATATATAATTTAGTGTTTAAGGCTTAAAAGTTGCAATAAAAAATAGTTTGCACAAGATTCTATGCTGAATTCCCTGTTAAAATAATATATTTAATTAGCATTTAATTAATAAACGCATACACGCATATGCTCTCAGTCCCTTAAGGTAACTAAAAAATCCGTTTAAAATGTAAATGAAATATAATATAGCTTTCAAGTCTTACAAGTTTTATTCACATTTAATTTACACAAGTTTCCTTACCGAATTCCCTGTTAAAATAATATAATTAATTGCCAGGACTCCATTACTTTCCAACTCATATCCGGTTTGTTTAATTTCCCCCACAGAAAGAGTCCTCTACTTTAATATTAACTTCATTGAGGTATGAAACTCCATATATATGAGACAAATTTATTAAAATATGTTGGCTGTAAACGATTTATGTTAATGGACCTTTTTGGCCAAAAGCATTAATTTTCAAGTTTCCATAGTGGTCTGTGTGCGACACTTTTGAAATTATCATTGATTGCACTTTTTTACTGAAAGTTTTTTACTGTTGAAATGCATGCCCACACAAATATATTTCAATATTATTTTAGCTTTGCCTGCCTGTGGATGCGATTGATAAATATATTTTATTATTATCATTCTGACCGACTGAGAGTTTATTTCTGCTGCTGATTCTGAGGTTTTAAATAAATGACTTGAATGGGCGGCCACGTTCGTTTTAATAGGTTAACGATTAAATGCATAAATTTGCCATAAATTCGAAACAAGCAAAACGCCGCCAAAACATGATGGGAATAAATATAAATAAAGTCCTGTGAGTGCGTGTTTGTGTTTTTGCTAGAAGGACATCAGCAGGAATGTAGGAAAAAAGGGTGAATGGCATTTAACCTTTTTTCAAATGTTACCTAAAGGGCGGACTTCCTCCAGCATAAATTTTAAATTATTCAGCATATTAGTGATGTGACACTTACATATTGAATATGAATATTTTAAATATGGGCTTATTATTATGGCCAGGGTAAAGAATTTAAGGTATGGGAAAGGAAAAAATATAATTAAATACAACATAAAATAGCTGCTAACATTTTTTTAACTTTCATTAAGAGTTTGCTAACCTTTTAAGAAATTCTTTAAGTAGAAATAATAAATAGAGAAAGGTTACTAATCGTTTAAAAAATTCTTTAAATAGACAACTCAATTGAATGGTGCCAATGCCCTTTTTTTGTGTTATTACCTCGCCTTTTGCTAATGGAAAAAACAAGTGCCTGCCATTAGAGCCACATAAATGCAGGCTGAAATTAATTAGTGGCAGCAGCAGTTGGCTCTGAATGTACAAAATAGAGACCAAAGCAGCAGCATTCTCAATTGAAACAGGTCACTGAATAAAATGCAAGTAAAACGGGCAAAGCCGGAAGGCGAAATAAGCTGAAATGTAAACAGTTGGCAAATGACAGAAAATTCCAATAACTGAGTATAAAATCAAAGACACAAGAAAATAAAATGTCAGATGCTTTTATTAATTTTCTACTTTTTAGTGCCTTTATAAAAAAAGGTTTTAGCACATAGTTTTAAAGTATCTTTTTCTGACAGCAATACCAATAAGTGAGTGTAAAAGCAAAGGCAATAAGGAAAACGACACAAAATAAAATTATAGGAAAATGTCAAATGCTTTTATTAATTTTCTACTTCTTAGTTCCTTTATAAAAAAAGGTTATTGAAACCTTAAGTTTAAAGTATATTTTTCTGACAGCCATACCAATATATAAGTAAAGGAAAGAAGTATACAAAATACTATAAAACTATAGGAAAATGTCAGATGCTTTTATTAATTTTTTTTCTTTCTAGCTCTTTTAAAATAAGAGGATTTTATAGTTTTCAAGTATTTTTTTCTATTTTCTGCATCGATTTTTGCTTCATGAGGTGTGCAATGGACACTCTACCGAAAGTGTAGAAAATCAAACAGAGAACAAGACAAAGAGATCGTGGCAAATAAATTAAAATGCAAATTTCAACGGAAAATGTGTGTAAACACTCGAGATTGGGGTCTGAGTGCAAGGCTAAGACGGAAGTCTCTCCAACTCGACATCGTGGAAAGCAAAAGCCAAAACCTAAATCACGGAAATGACCCAAAAAAATACAAAAAAAAAAATATATATAGCGACAGACACCGGCACATGGGAAGAAGATGCGCCATTGTTGTCGCTCTTTGAAGGTCACATTTTGTGGGGCGGCAGCGCAGACTAGGCGGGAAAAGTGTTGAGCTTGAGCCAAATTGTTGAGCCAATTTCCACGTCTCACTTACCCCATAACCAACTTCGATTGCCGCACTATGTTATCTGCAGCACGGATTTCCCAGGATCCAATAACTCAACGCGTTTAAAAACTTTGCAGACGTACCTAAAAAGAAGCCAAGAGATATGTGCTGTGATTAATATTAATAGTGGGTAATGCTAACTTTTTGATTTGCCACCAAAAAAACAAGGCACAAAAAGTTTAGTTTGTGCATGAAAATTATTTATTGCATATGAGTATGGGGAAAAATTTTACCCCCATTTTTGTGCTGTGGCATATTCTCCTCACTCCTAGAAAAGTGAAAAAATATGCGAGGCAAAGTTTTGCAACATTTTCAAACCAAATTAAAACGATAAAAAAGTTGTATATTTTTTGTACTAAATGTTGACAAGCAAATAAAAATACAAAAATAATAGTTTAGTAAAAATAAAAAAACGACAAAACTGACGTTTTGAAAAAAATCATTCAAAGGAACTTTTATAAAATGTTTTCAGTGGGGAAAATGGTAAAATACTGACTTTATTCCGTTTAAAACATAACTAAATCAACTTTAACTTCAATTATTTAATCAATTGCCTTATTTAATATTGAAAACGTAATGGAAATCCCAGATTAGCCATCAATTCACTGAAATTCACCCACTGAATTTGCATAAATATAAATAGATTTAATTTTCGCAGACAAGCAACCTCCCTCCTTCGTCCTGTTTGTATTTTCTTATCATTTCTATACAGCAAATATTTACCCGAGGGAAAATAAATAGCAATTTTGTGTACGACTTTTTAGCGTTTCACACATTAAGTGCAAGGGAAAAATAAACAAACCGAATTTATATTTGGGAATCCAGCTTAAAACCAGAGATAAATCAAGCCAAACTAATGAACAGAAAAAATTCAAAATAGACTGGTAAAAGAAGTGCAATCAATATCGCAGAACAGCTTACATAAGCAAACTCACACACAAAAACATACGAAATCGTTTCAATTTCAAAATAGCCAAATGATGTTTAAGTTGGAATTCAATTTGAGGCTTTCGAAGGGGGAGAAAGGTTTTCCATCAGAGAGCTAGAATAGAAGTCAAAATGAATTATTGCTGTTTGGGCCAAACTCATTTTGGCTTTTATGTGCGAGTGTGTGTGTGTGTAAGCCTGAGAGTGTGTTAAATAAACATAAGAGGACGGAAAAGTAGAAGACGCAGTTGAAAAGAAAGGCATTTCTGGCATTATCTGGGCTGCCATTTTTGAACTTTTTTCTGGCCCCAAGCAAAACGACTTGAGGCCAACTCGAAATAGCCTTGAACTGCACAGTTTGACGCAGCTGAGCAACAAATAAACACACGTTTCACTCAAGTTTTTCTTGATTGTATTTTGGCTACAACATTTTTGGTTGCCAATATACATTTTTTGCTACATGCTCTTACCTAAACACAATGGCTGTAATATGATTTATTATCAGGATGTGGATACAATCTTTAATGAAGTTTTGCTGGCCAATATTCAATCTGTTTTTGGTTTGCCTCAAGAGTTTGTTTACTAAAAGGTTACTATTAGATATGTAAACTTGCAACAAAATACCAGTGTCTTTGCTTGCATTTTCTGTATTTTTACAAATTGCTTTAATTCTACACAGCATCCTAAATCCTGGCATCCTGCTTGAATTACACTTTTGTTGCCTTTCGTATATATTTTGTAATTTGTTTTACTGATTCTTCTGGCCTGCAAGCATTAAATCTTTATTTATTTTTATATTTTTAACACAAAGATATACGTATATACAGAAGGAGAGGCATCTTTGTGGCTGTTGCTTTTGCTGTTATGACTTGTTTGGGTCTTGGGTCTGGTTTGAGGGACATTTGCATAAACCGCAAAATCTGCTTGTTTTGAATTAGCATTTTTTCTTGTTGATGCTGATGTTTTTTTTCTTTTCCTTTTTGTTTTTTTTGTTGGTGCTCAAGTCCGGCCAATAATTTCTTTGGCTCTTTGGGTGACTCGTATCTGGTGTCTTGTCTGGCCTTTGGGCGGTTTTTTGAAAAATATTTCAGCGAGCTATGTTTTTTTTTTATGTGAGCCACAACAAAAGTGATATATTCGTGGATTTAAATCTTTGGGTTTGTGTTTTTTTCCTACATTTTTACAGGCCGAAACCTGCTGCTGCTGCTGCTGGGCAAGTGCAGATAAAAGTAAAGGAGGAGGCAAGTCTTCCAGCTGGCATCTTGTATATTTATCTTTATTAGCCATTCACTCATGCGTGACTTGAAAAAGAGCCACAAACACACACAGAAAACTTTTGCCAGCATGCAAAATTGGGCAGACACACCAGAGGCGCCTTAAGGGGGTTATTTGGGGTTAAAAGTTATGGGGAATTTTAATAATAATAAAATGTATGAAAAAAATACACTACTTCTTCTACTTCAAAATTGAAGGAATATTGTTTAGAATGTATAGGTAATGAAAAAACTTTAAGAAATACAGTTTTTTTAAAAATATTTTCCCCTTCCTAGAATTCTCAACTAGCTCCTTCCACAAAGAGATGAGTATAATAAGCGTTTGGTTATTTCTGAAAAATTATATTTCTAATAAAGAGTAATATATCCATACAAATTCGTTGAAAAAATCTAGCAAAAATACATTATGCCAATATATTACTAATGAAGAATAATGCACCTATAGAAATCTTTTCCTATTATACTATATGTATGTATATATATTTTACTTTTTTCTTTGTAAAATTTCCTACTAGTTTTTTTTGTTAAAGAAATGAGCATTATCAATTATGCGTACTTATGATACTATTGATATAGCAAATTAATTCATGGAAAAAGAGTTTCGAAATGATTTCCTTAACCCAACCGAGGTCTGCATTAACCTCCTTCCCTGATTATGTATTTAAGGAGCCGCCCCTGGCGCACACCCCCACACACACACACCATCCCAAAGGATAGGGGCAAGGCTCACACACACACCCAGTGAGACAATGGGCAACTTAATAAGTTATCAATCAAATTTCGTCAATCGTTTTGGGTCAAAGCAATCAATTTGCGTGATAAAGTCAAATGCCTGGACAGGATCCGGTGAAGGATATCTTTCAACTGGCATCTCTCTGGCCCCGCCTCTTTTTGTGTAGTGACCTTTCGCCCACTTTCGATGGCATCCCAATCCTCACTCTCTCTCTGTGAGCCATCGGTTTTTGGCATTGTTTGTCTGACAGTTGTAAAGTGATTTGCTACGTGAATTGGGCGATGCTTTAGGGATCGAGGGAAATGTGGTGGGTCATATTTGGACTACACTGAAATTGGAAAATATGATTTGTATACATTAAGAGATTCGTTGTCAGCTCATGGACAGCCAAAGATGATTTATATTGATATAGAGCATGTGACAGAAGATGTATGATTTTGGCAGTGGCAGAGCTTTTGTCTAAAACGGAATAAATGAATATATTTATGTTTGCAGTTTGGCAGTGGCACTCAAATTAGATCCCATGGGAATGTGTTTCATAAATTTGTAAATTTTACCCAATATTAGATTTTATATGAAGAAACAGAGAAATCTGTGAGAAACTAACGAATTAATTAGGGGGTTATTTAAACAAGTTTTACAATAAAGATTTACATTAATTTAAAATGATTTAAAACTTTGTAACAATCACAAAATAATAAACTAAACTCTATTTTTAGACAAAGACATCTTCACAACAAATACCCTCATTAAACTCACTCAAAAAGGAAGTAAATAGAACACATTTAAAACTCTACAACTCTTCAACTCCAATTTGACCTGATTTCCAACCTGGCCCAATTCGTGTGGCCCATGAAAAAAGTAAAAGTTTATGCAAATAAAGCGTTGTAATAAAAATTTTCCCTCTAAAGATGCTATAAATAACAGTAAGGCAGTAACCATAAAATTCCCAATATACGATTCCTCCAAGAATAAAGTTCAAATTTCATATCTCAGGCTCTCAAAGCAATCTAAGCTATTTGAATGTTCCATCTTAAAGATTTTGATGGCCTCAGACAGACATTGATTTGAATCTCGGTCCAATCTGTGCTGATGGCCAAGTTCCGTCAGTTAACCAGTTTCGTGCCAAATTATGCATAATACAATCATAATCATCCATCTATAAATAAACAGGCCATCTAACTGAGCCTCAAACCTCAAACCCGCAGCAGAACATTACAATACAAATGTTGTCGCAACAAATCAGGCATTGATAAATAATCATAACAGACTGTTATGTTTACCAGCAATCGAATCGAATCGAATCGAGCTGGTTCGGCATTCCATTTCCTGTTTATGCAACACAACACACCGACAAAGTTTTCCCCCCAATCGGAACTCATAGAATTCTCTTTGCACAAAAAGCGAGGGAAAAACTTGTCGGGGCAATCGCTGAAACTTTTAATGTCGAAGAGTTGGCCAAGTCGCAAACAAACAAAAAATATGCTAATGGAAAAACATTCACAATGAAGCGTAAAACGTATCCGAAAATTAGGGGAAGAGGAAAAAAAATACGCATACAAGCACACTCATACTCACACATTTAATTAAGCCGCAAAAAGCAGATTAAAAAGTTGACCAAATGCCAGAGGCCAAAAAAAATCAGACATCCACTGAAATATTGCAAGTATTCCGGTCTGTGATGTTAATGCCCATAAAATGTGATGGGTCTTGGTTGTTAGCTTGTTGTTATTTTTAAAATATTATATATGGGGCGTTCCACGCAAAATTTGCCACTAAAATTTTTTTTTGCTTCTTATTATTTTTTCGGTTTATTGCTTGAAAATATTCGATACGTATTTTTATTTCATTCTGATACTTGGAATTTTCGAGAAATAATTTTCTAAAGTTTCCCGTTTTTAAAAAGATACTTTTTTCAACCGCATATACTGAGAAAACTAATGAAGATACAATAATTTGTCCAAGACATGAAACGTGCGCCCTTTCCTTAGCTTTCCAATAAGTTAAACTAAAAAAAAAAAAATTTTATTTAATGAAAAAAAATTAAAATTTAACAAAAAATTAAAAAAATTTCAAATTTGGACCTAATTTTTTTTAAATTTTTTATTTTTAAAAGGTAGCCTTAAGGCTTCTTAAAATCCTGCGAAAATTTCAGAGTGGAGAAATGAATACTTTGGGAGTAGTGAATTTTTGAATCACAGCTCGAGTGGTGGAAGCGTACCGCGAGCGCGAATTGCGCATTTTTTCCTATCATTTCCCATGAATTTTAACTGATTTCGTATCTTTTTAAGGCTCCGACCATGCAAGCGGTGATTCAAAAATTCACTACTCCCAAAGTATTCATTTCTCCACTCTGAAATTTTCGCAGGATTTTAAGAAGCCTTAAGGCTACCTTTTAAAAATAAAAAATTAAAAAAATTAGGTCCAAATTTGAAATTTTTTAATTTTTTGTTAATTTTAATTTTTTTTCATTAAAAAAAAATTTTTTTTTTTTTAGTTTAACTTATTGGAAAGCTAAGGAAGGGCGCACGTTTCATGTCTTGACAAATTATTGTATCTTCATTAGTTTTCTCAGTATATGCGGTTGAAAAAGTATCTTTTTAAAAACGGGAAACTTTAGAAAATTATTTCTCGAAAATTCCAAGTATCAGAATGAAATAAAAAATACGTATCGAATATTTTCAACAATAAACCAAAAAAAATATAAGAAAAAAAAAATTTTAGTGGCAAATTTGCTGGAACGCCCCATATATTTTTTTATGCTGGTCAGTTTCGATGACGAATTGGAATGATGTGGGCAGATCAAAAAGGTAAATATTAATAAATATTCATTGATATACAGGGAGAGTCATTATGTTTACAGTGAAACTATAGGAAATATAAATGTTAATATTTTATTGTAACTAAAGATATATTTAATTAAAATAATTTAATTGCAATTAAAGAATTACCCTTATTTTAAGCATTTAACTAACGAGGATTTTACAGAAATAAAAAACTTGAAAATTATTAAAATAGTTGCAGCTCCATAAATAAAATTTTGTGAATAAATATAAAAATTTCTTACAAATTTTAAGCAACCGGAGAAAATAAACATTTTGTTATCGAGTTAATCGAAATAAATCGTAATGTATTTAATAGATTTTAATAAACCTTTTACTATGACTAACTTCTTAGCTCTTCTGCAGCAACCACTGTACGCCAAATATTTCTACGGAAGTGCTCGAAACGTGAGTTTTTCAAATTTTTATATATCGATTGGCTCAGCATCAGCTCACCAAGGTCAGAATCAAGCATGAGGCATCAATGACAACTAATCAATAAGCAGTAACATCGAAAACGGCAAATAAATTATGCTGCTCTTCCCTGCGGCCCCTTGACTGAGCTCTCTTGAGTGGAGGAGAGCTCAAGCGGCTCTCGGGTATGTCTTCAAGTGTCTCTGGGAACGAGTTGTGCCCAGACTATGGTGGTGATATGGATGGGAAAGGGGATGGCGACTGCTCCTGGGATTGAATTGTAGAGGAGATGGAGGAGCAAAAGGAAAGATGGGGGATGCCTGGTCAAGTGTGACCAGCCAAGTGAGTTGTAAACAAATGCGCATAGCTCACCGCTTATGCTTATGATAAGTAGCGTGCATAGCTGGATATTGATGGTGCCCAATGGGTTATGCTCCCTAGTACTGCTATTTTCGGGCATTCCGCCATTTATCCTTTCGCCAGGCCAGCGCCCCTTTTTCCTGTGTGTCCTGTCCCCAAGCAAATAAACTTAAGTGCATTGGCTCGTAAGCTTCAGCTCGACTTGAGTGCTTGTTAAATGTAAAGTAGGTATGTGTACATATCTACAAATGTGGGTTTAGAGTTTGGAATGCGTTGGGCTTTATTTGTTGGGGGAACTTCTGGTAGCCAGTCTGTCGTCTAGCAGTCTCTAAATTGATTCTGAAGTGCGTAAGAGTGTATATCGATGTTAATGACATCGATTGGGATAGGACACGACAAGAAAATCGAATTAAAATTAAATTTAACTTTGATTAATTATAAATAAGTGTAATTATGGGTAAACCCATAGAAAGTGTAGCCATTAGGTATGTACAAAAACCTATATGCACTTTATATCTGCATGTCCCAAATCACTTTCTTCACCACTCTGCAACTCTCTCATCATTTGCCGCACATTTTTCAGATCATTAGTGCAAAGTATTTCTTTTATCTGGCGATCAAAGAAATTAACTAATTTGCTGGCATTTGTGCGGCAAAAAGCAAAGTGAGATTGCCATTGCCATTGACATTGAAAGTCGTGCCAAATGTTAATTAAGTTCATCAGTAACATAAAAATAATATGCCAACAAAAAAATAAAAAAGCAAAACTAAATCGCACAATGAAGACATCTAAAATAACATTACAAAAATGTAATAACAAAATAAAAAAAAGAGGCAAAGAAGACACAGCTCAAAGCGGAGCACTTCACTTCACTTTTGCTCAGCGTTTCGAACTCTTTTTCTTGCCTTACTTTAATATACTTTTGCTTTTGTTTTGTTGCTCTCCAACTCAAAGATGAAAGCAAAATTTCACTGGGATGAACTGGAGTAAACTGAAAATGAACCATGGTGATCCAACAACGATGAACTGCCATGAACCGAAAATGAACTGCGCTCTGCGAAGCTGAGCCGCAATTACGCTGAATAACTGTATTTTCATATTTATGGTGGCATTTTGCTATACTTTGTTTTTGTTTTTTTTCTCTCTTTATGCTTTTTTGCTGTAATGACAGTGCAATTTATGATAATTTCTGGCCAAGGCCGCCATGCAATAAACATAAATTCCTGTTAAGAGCCAACATTTAAAGCAGAGAAAAAAGGCCCAAATTGTGCAGTCAAGAAGAGGTCAAAACCGTTGATAAATGCCTGTGCCTTTCTGGGCTTCAACTAGGTAAAAATGTAAATGGACAAATTGTCTTGTTGTCAAATTATATTGAAACTAATAAATTTGACAGGCCATAACAAGCTCCAACCGGCGACCCTTTGTACCAGGAATTGACTTGTCAATGGTTCATTTCGGTTTTTTACCCAGCTTGTTTTCGTTTTTTCCTTGCTGTGGTTTAAGTTTATTGTGTGAAACAAGTGAAAGTGTCAACGCCATGGAAAATGATAAATGACTGAAAGAATGTGCTGGAAAAAGGGAGAGGAGGAGATAGTTTCAGAGCAAGAGTTGGAGCAGGAGCAGGAAAGAGATTGTTCAATGCGGCGTATACGTTATTTATGTTCTGCAGATGGAGATTGCTGAAGGGAAGTCTTTTCATAAACTAAGTGTGAGAACAGTGGAAAATAATGTTTTTCCACTATAAATATTTATAAAATATATATTTACATACAAATCTCCTCAAGTAAGCTCCTAAATAAACACATTTCTAAGATTTAAAATGTAAATTTACATGCTCTTGAAATCAGATTATTTTCGGCCATAAGTTTATGTACATTAATACACAGTTACCCAAATCTTTTTAGTTTTGTTTAACAACCTTATATATAGCTCAGTTTCGTGCCATAAAAGAATCCCGTCGCTTTTTCACTGGGGTCACACATTGTAATAAAGTAAATACGCGGCTCGGGAACGGAAGGGTCCTTATCTAGGACTAGAGCACGGCTCGCAGATAACCGTGCCACCAACTCATGGCGAATGCGTGCCCCGCATAATGAATAGAGTTCCTAGAAAGCTGGCTTTTCGGGGGTTAAGGGTTAAAGGGATGGGCATATTCAGAATGTAAGGTGGCTTAGCAGTTGGCACACATGCAAAAGGTAACTTAAATGCGAAATTTATACGACCTTGGTCATTCTTCAGTTTGGCATATTTAGTTTATAATTATGTTACGCACTTTACCGGAATGCGACTTGCTAATTTCAAGATCTTTCTGCTAATTTTTGTGACCGACTGTCGGCCATTCACCAAAGGGTCGGTCTACGACTTCTTTGAGAAAGTTTCTTCACAAAAATCTGTCAAAAGCAAATCATTGTGAAGGTGCTAAGATTCGCCTTGGAAATGTTTGCTCAGTAGATTCGCGAGGTGAAACGAAATGAAATCTATTCAGCGTAGAAATGTGTCGTTAATGAGAAAAGCCATAAAAAGATCTTTTGAAAAGATCGTTCGTAGACTTGGACAGCACTCTTTTTTCAACATGATTTCACTAATTTGATTGGCAAATGAAGAGGTTTTCTTAAGGAAAGTGTTTAGAGAAGGTTGAAGGTGTAACGTTGAGGTTTACTGAATGGAAGCGGTTTTAAACCCCTACAAATTTCGTAATAATAAGAAAATAAGAAAGATAACAACAAATAGAAAACTATTACTTAAATAAAACATCTTTTATGAAGATGTTGTTACTTTTTTCAGCTTAGCTCATTTAAATGGTTTATAACAAATGTGGGAACCTTATATTCAGAGCAATGCGTTGGCCCCCGAATCAAAAGCCGCAACTTAGGCCTCAAGCCGAGTCTTTGACCCGATCTCTGGCCTCCCCTTTTGCGACGGCTCCCACCCCTTTTCGGCGGTTGGCAATCAAAAGCATCGTTTGTTTTGGACTCATAGACTCTTCAACTAAGCGAGATGGTACAATGAACTCTGCTAGACTGAACTGGATGGCTGGAGGCTGGATGTCGGAGGTTGGAGGTTGGGGAGGTGCCATAAGGCTTGTCGACTTGTGTAATGCAAGGCAAGCAGAAGTATCACAGGGAGAAAGGGGGGAACCCAAAGGGCCAAAAGCGCGAATAGGGCAAGGCTGCACCGGGATAAAAATAGAGAAACAAATTTACTTGGTTAAATAAATATTGTAAAGTATTTACTATAAGCTAGTATGATTATATATATATATTTTTTTTGTGGATCAGCAAGGCCCAGCATTTATTTTATTAATTAATTTATTATTTTTTAAGTAAATTGGGTGGTTTTATTAGAAAGATCTTAGAGTTCTTCACATTTAAAATTGCTAAATAGAAAATATTCTTTGTTTGTGTGGCTAATGAAGAGTTTTGCTTAAAAAAAGTTTCCAGAGAAGGTTGAAGGTATAACGTTAAAGTTAGAGGTTTACTAAATGTAATTTTGGATGAATAAACAAATCCTTGTAGATAAAAAAATTGTATTAAATACCTAATATTTATTTGTATACTTCACTTTAAAACATAACATACTTTAAAAGCATAAAACATGTTTATAGCCTCTTTTTCATTTATATAATTAATTATTTCTAGTTTAAAAGTTTTTAAAGATTTTCTTTGCATTCAATAAAATATATTTAAAAAACTGCTGAAGATTATACAATTTTTTTTAACTATTCCTACCAGATTTTAACTAACAATTTCCAGCACAGATTTAAGTTCAGATTTGGCAGTATTTTTTTGTTATATTCAAAAACTCCAAATTTTGCAGAACTCTTTAATTATATTCAATTATTTTGCAAAGTGTGCTCTGCCTTCTTCTTTTTTGCTGCGTCGACTGCGGCTGTTTGCATTTAAATTTTTCACATTCAATTCATTTGAGGCTCGGTGGCGCACACACAAAAAAAAAATATACGAAAAAAATGAATAAAAAAGGAAATTTGCAGTAGCAGCAGCAGCAGCAGCGGCAGAAGAAGAAAACGGCAAACAAAGTTACAAAGGCAAAAGGGTAACGAGTGGGGACGAAACAGAGGGGGGCTGGCAGTGGGAAAGCCAAGTTAAATGCTGCAAAAATGAAGCTAATACTTATGTTGCAACTAGGGCTACTCCGAACCCCCTGCGGAGCTCAGCTCCCCTCAGCACCCGACCCTCCCTTTGGCACCACGACCTGGCGCACCTGCAATGACTTGCGGGCTTCATCATCAGCCACATCATACTTTTTTCATTTGGCTGTTACCTTTTGTTAACGCCCTCCGGTGTATTGTGTGGGCGTGGCAAACACATGAGAATATACAACATGATGGGAGTGTTGGTGTGTGTGTGAGTTGTTTGTGCGTGTTCCCATTTTATTCATTTCGCTAACTTGCTCTTTTGTAGCACAGAGAAGACTCCTTCATCTCTTCCCCTGCGGTCGTTTAAAGGCACCAAAAGGTCCAACATCATCATTTCAAGGGGTCTCGGGAAATTTGTTCATATGAGTAACGGGCCAAGAGGTGAGCCTGAGCAGAGATTAGGGAGTAGTTATCGTGACCAGAGGCCCACGAGAAGGAAAGGATTTACTGGGAACGTATTTATTATAGGGAAATTTTAATTAAAATTTAAGATGAAACTAGGAAATTAATTTAACTTGACTCGGCATACGTTCTAAAAATATTTTGGGCTAAAAAAACTATTATATTTATTTATTTTATTTCGAAATAATTTTAAGAGTAAACAAATTTCCCAAAATCAATGTTACCAGACATTTTAAGGAAGGATATTCAAATGAATTAAAGTTTAAATGAAATAATAACTTTTCAAAAAAAGTTAGATTAAAAATTTGAAGGCAGGTCTATTTCTTATCACTTAAGCCAAAAGTATTCATTTCAATTAGCATAAGAATTCCCTTAGAAAATCCCTTGTAATTTCTAATAAATTTCCCAAAATTTGTGTGGTCAAATAATATATTTTGTTTTAAGCTCAAACACTTAGTTTTCATTCATATTATTACGTTTTTTTCTCAACACTCTAAGTTATTTCTAGTTAAGCCATAACTGTACACACGTCTCTGTAGACTTTTCCAAAAATTGAAACATTTTCACAGTCGCTTTTGCCGCTACTTTTGGGGGTTTTTTTTGGGGTTTTTACTCTATTTTCCCTGTGTCAGGCCTCTTCATTTCTGCACCTGAGCGAAAGCCTGAGTGCCGTCGTGCACTCTGCAACTGGCTAACAAGCCAACTATGTGTAGCCAACGCTCAAATGGGCACACAGTAACTACAACTACAGCGGCAACAAGAACAGCAGCCAAGTCAGCGGAATCGCAATCGGAATCAGAATCAGGATGAAGAGGATAGCAATAGCTATATATCCAGCCTCCCTCTCCACATTTTGGCTCTGTTTCAGCGCCGGAATGGTCATGTGTGTATAGGAGGCCACAACGGTAAATCATCGCAGACACACATACACCCAAACAAACACACACAGATACACTTGCGCGGTTTGATGACGACAAAACTCGCCAGCCGCCACCGACTATTCCTGTCTCCTCCACATGCTCTGCAGCACAGTTCAATGTATATTTATAACGAGAAAGAGCAAGGATTAACTGGTGGGGACAGAACGAATTTGGAATACTCTAGGTGTTGAAAAATATTTTAAATTTAATATCTACAAATATAGAATTTGAAATATTTTACGTCTTAATAAATATCTACAATTTAATATTTATAAAAAATATAAATAGAACTCGATGTATTTTACTTCTTAATAAATATATAAAATGTAATATATTTTTTAATATAAATAGAACTCAAAATACTTTACGTTTTATACATATTTTTCATTTAATATCCCTAAATTCTCAATTTCATACACTTGACTTTAAAGGGTGTCTTCTGAAAGTTATGAAAGAAGAATAAGAAACCCTTTAGTTGGCTCAATCAAAGCCATTAAATTTTATGTGCTTCACAGCACTGTTTGGACACTTAACAGCACTGTTTGTGCTTTTTACAGCTCTTGGAAAACTGAATTCTTTATGGCCAGTTAATAATAACAATAAATAAACGAGATTTAGAACTATTTCCACAGTATAAACCATAAATATTTAATATTCTATAAAAATGAAGTAAATAATACATTCAAAAATCGTATCTATACGAACACTATTTATTACTTGTTTACCCTGAAGCTTTTAGTAATATTTATTAAATGCATTCAAGTGTCAATTAAGTAATACTCATTAATCTAGTTTATATTGATTCACTTGTAAATTACTTTAAAAATTGTGTAATAAGCTGAATTAACTTGTTACAAGCTCTAAAATGCTCTAACATTTATGAGAACAAATAATTTAAAACTTTTTATGATGTTTCTTAATTGGAAAATTGTGCAAATACAATCATTTGTAATTGTTTATTATATTTTTTAATTGGTAACTTAAGCAAACACATGAAAGCTTAAAGCATTTTTTGAATAAATTAACCTAAATCAACAAAAATATTAAGTAAACCTATAAATTGCTTTATATTATTATATTGCTTAATTCCAAGCTATGGCAGAATTATTTGTAATAAAAAATAATAAAATAATAAGAACTCGAAATACTCTTTCCCAACAAGCCAAAAAAGCAGCTCGGGTACTTCTTAATTTAAAAAGAATTTTTCCCAAAACTACGCTTTAAATTCCGTGCCCGATAAAGTTATCATTTTTAGTGCCTTAGCTGCCCCTCGAATGGCTCCTTTGGACCCACTTGAGCCGGCTCTCCATCAAAATCATAATACTCGGGGCCACTCAAGGCCATCAAAAGAAGGCGACTGCTGGGAGGGGAGAAGAAAAACAGTTCGATTGAATGTCTTTTGTATGTGGGTCAGCAGTGCAGTCGACGGAGGCAGAGGAGCGGTCGGTCAGTCAGGCAAACAAGTGAGTGAGTCCGAGTGGACAAGTGCCCTGGTCCCGGTTCCTCTCCGCAGCCTCTTCTGCTCTCCCTCCTGTCCGATCCCCGAAGGGGAAACTCGTTTTTAATCGTTGTCAATGGCCAAAACGTTAAGTGTCCCGTTCGCTGTTGGCTGCTGTCGAGGTTTCAGGAAGATGACAGAGAGAGAAATTACTGGGGATTATGGAGAGTAATCATATTACGTATACGTAATATTTTTGAGAATAATTATAGTCATTACATTTAAGTTATTATTTTATTAAAAAGATAATCATTTTTATTTAGTTTAAATCAAGAATTTAAAGCAATAAAAATTTAACTTTAAATATCGGTAATAAATCGGTGAATTTCACTAAAACCGGTTTTATCTGGGAAGGGTCTTAAGATATTTATTTAAATACCAATTACGAAATATGTTTTAGTAAAGTTAAAATAAAGAATTTAACTTAATCATTAAACTGATATAATAATTTTTGTATTTCTCAGAACAGGTTTTATTTGGCTTGGATTAAGAAAGCTCTAAATATTACGTATACGTAATATTTGATTATTATATTATTTTATAAGAAATCGATGCTTTTACTTAAGTTAAAATTAAGAATTTGTCTTGTTAAAATCTAGCACTTAAACTTAATTGTACATTTTTTATTTGACCAAAATATTCCACCAAAACTGGTTGTCTTCGGCTTGGATTAAGAAGGCTCTTAATATTAAATAATTTTAATCGTTTAATATACAGTATTTTATTATTATAAATCAATATATCGTATTTAAATTAGAGTCAAGAAATGAAAGCGTTAAAATTTAACTTTAAAATTAGAAAATAAATCATTTGATTTAGCGGAAATATATCTCTTAGTTAGGTTACATTTGTCTCTCTTTAATTCTTCATAAATCAGTGATATTACAAGCAATCTAAAATACAGTTCTCCTACTCATTAATGTCACAACTTAAAGCCCTTATTTAATCTCAGTGCAGTGCACAGGAGAAAGAGCCAGTGTGTAGGAATTCTCTGGCTATTTGCGGGCCAATTTTCAGGCTGCTGCAGTTGGGAACGCGACGACTGGACTTGTTTTCCGCGGCGCAAACAGGTTGCACTGTTAGTTGCACTGATTTCGTTCGCTGGCTGATCGCTGTAAATCAAAGAGTGTCCCCTCAGCAGCCCCTTTCCCAAGGCTCTCTCACATGTCAAATGGAATAATTACACAAGTGGCACAACTTTTTTCTTTTTTTATTTGTGTAGTTTTGTGAAAGATATCGATGGCGATAAATGTGCCGGCTTTAATATAGCTGTATTTAGTGACATGAATCACACTAACTGAAACCGTTTACGCTTAGTTATACATACATGCAAACACATAAACATTTAATCGTGACTGCACACACTCTGGTTTGTAGCTGGATTTTGGATTTTTGTGTTTTGTTTTGTTTTGTGTTAGTGCCTCGCTTTTGTATTTCCAAATGATTGCCTGCAATTTAGTTCGTGTTTGATTTAGTTTTTCACTGTTCCCCTTTTGTAGTTGCATTTTTTTGGTTTATTTCTTCGTTTTCTATGGTATTTAATACGCATGACTTCAGCTTGATTTGTTTTTCTTTATTTTTGTTGAGTTTTTTAGTTGCGTTAGTTATTTACGAGTATGTTGTAACTCCTGTCGCAGTGGTATTAAGCCCTTTTTATTGGGGTGTTGATTAAATGTAGTAAAAGAGATTTTACATATAAAATCCATTATCTAAGGTCTTTCTTAGTATTTCAGAAATTCTTCATTTAAAATTAAAGTTCCATAAATCTATCTATAGAACCTCTTTACTCTCTCCTTAAATTTCTACTTAATGAGTACCAAATAAATTGCATTCCCTGAGCTCCCTAAGCTACGTATACCGGAAAATGTTCGCCTCTCGGGCACCGGGTGTCCCAAATACTCGAACATCCAGCTAAATGCAACTCGGGCAACTTCCCCCCCGACACACATACTACACTATATGTATATACCTAGGCTTTTATTTATTCCACTCGCATTTCCTCGAGCCAACTGCTCAGAGTCGAACTCAATTGAAATTGGAATCGAAGAATGAAGCCAAGTCGAAAAACGGCCTCAAATAGGCATATAAACATCGGCAAATTGCCAGTGGAGAGTAAACGGCGGCACGGAATTGGACTCCGACTCGGGCCCCATCTCAGTTACCGCATCATCAAACATCATTATTATGTCTTGGCCAAGCAAGATAGTGAGAAGAAAACCCGAAAATAAAAACAAGTCAATCGAGTTGGGCCAAGTTTGAAAACGTTCGCTGGGAAGCGTAACTAAATGCCGAAAATCAAAAAGCGTGGCAATAGTAACAGCAGCAACAACATCGGTGGCATCCAAACATCCAACACTCTTGGCCATTAACGGTTAATCTGGGCTCTTCACCAATTTACGCGCCATACGCCAGTCGAAGCTGCCAATCCGTGTCACATACCGTCCACCATATACCATATACGATTTATACTATATATTACTTATGGGCCGCATGCCGCAGCCTCTTTACACTCGACAAAAGATATGGAACGCAACGAAACGAAAATTGGGGGGAAAATCGAAAGCATTTCGAATGGATTTTATAGGGCAATTTATGGGTGCTCCGGTTTGATCAAAATGAGTTGGCCAGATTTATGGGGGAAGTGCCAAAAATGGGAAACATCACTTAAATCTCAAAGACTAACATGAGTTTTAGCCCTGGGACATTTTTCAGAAGTTTGAAAGAGGATTACAAATATTACAATAATTAAAAGAATATATTTATAAGAAGGAAAGGTTAAAAGTAAGCTAGGATGCTCCAGAAATTACTTCGAATTTTTAAAACAACAAGGAAAATGCGTGAAAGTATAAACTTTATATTTTAAGTAAACAAATTCAAAGGTTTTAAAGTTTTATAATAATCTTAGTTATTTCTGTAACAGCCTAGAGATATGTATTTAATTTATTTAACAGTTCTTTTTACTTATTTCGAAAAGCAAGGTAACTACTAAATATAAAAATTTTTTAGACAGAGTTAAAAATCTTTCTTGACGAGAAATCTTTCTTTACAAGAAATCTGTCTTTACAGAAATCTTTTATAAGAAATCTATAATGCAAGAATTATACAATTTCCTGCATTTTTTCTTCAAGTGTAATACAGCAGCCTGTGCTGCTGGAACCCGAATCAGAATCCCCCAAGTGCCATTCGGCAGTGACATGACCTGACCTTCTGGCGGCATTCCTTTGGCAATTAGCCGCGTTTATGGCTCTGTTTTGCTCCCAGCTTTTGCTTTTGTTGTTGCCGTTGCCGTTTTGCAGTTAAATGTTGCATGCCACATTTGGCACACATGACAAGCGACATGTGTTTCTGATATGCCAATAGCCAATGGACACTTCCGTCGCCGGGCCCCCCGCTGTGAGGGCTGAACCATTATGGCTAATTAATGAAATTCGCGCACTGAATTTTCCAAGGGAATTTTGCCCGAGCAACACAGCGTGGCCGCCTTAATTGGTTATTTATTTTGTTTTATGCGCAATTTTAGTGTTTCATTTGTGTCTTGCTCGAATATTTCTAATTTTAATTCGGCTTTGGCCAGTTTGTTTCTGTTTATAGTATGTTTTCCCCTATTTCCCTCTATTTTTTCCTATTTTTCGTTGTCTTAGCGGGGTCATTGGGCTGGCAGTTAATGGCCCGACTTAATGGGTCATTTGAGAGAAGTTCGTAAAAGTGTCCAACACACACACACACATTTATACATATGGCCAAAACACACTTAATTAGTTGTAGTCTCTGCGGGAAAAGAGTGGGCCAAAGTTTGGGTCAATGGGAGATTGGGTCTAAAATTTTAGTTCAAATTTAATGGATTTGTTTACCTGCGACAGTGTGTTAGTATAGTTTGTAGCTTTGGTAATTACCTGAAAAGAGAGAGAAATGAAATGAAAATTAGGACACAGAAAACTTATTTCGATTTAACCTATTTAGTAAAAAGATTTGTTTTAATATCACTTTCATTTTCACAAAAAAAAAAAAATCTAGTTAACTTTATAAATTATAAAGTCAATAAAATACCAGACAACTTATATATATATTTTAAAAATTAAATAATCTTCTAGAGCTTCCATTAAGTTCTAAAAATAAATCCTCTTTCAAAAAGATTTCCCAAAAACATCATTCAAGCAATTTTTACTTGTCAACGAAAATTCAAATGGAAATTTCCATCGTCAGCCAGGGAAAAGGCAAGAACAATAAAAACAATTTGATGTTGCATAACACTTAATGACAATAAAGGGTTCGGAGTAACCAGGATTTGAAGGAGAAAAAGCTACCGGCATATGGCCAACAAAAAAAAATGCATAAATTGTTTCCTGCAATATGCATATTAAATTCAATAAATTTTCCTCCCAGCAAAAGGGGGGAAAAGCTGAGGAAAGACCCGAAAAGCGGGCCAGACAAGTTGCCGACAGTGAGCTATGGCTAAAGGATATGCGCAAGGATAGCAGCTCAAATTGATAGACATCTATATGTAGCGAGCCGGGAAAGCGATAGATGTTTCAAGTGGAAAAGGGGATATGGCCGGAGATGCTTCTGCACAGGAAATAAAACTACAAAAAAATATATGAAAGTGAAAAGTTTATGGAGAAAAGTTGGATTATCGGAAGAAATTTATTTAAGCAAAATTAACGATAAAGGATTAATATAAACCGCATGATTGATTTATTGACATAAAATAAATCTCAATTGAAACTAATAATTTATAAAGCCATATGAAAATTGCGAAACTTTTTCTGCATTTTCTCACAGTGGCCGATTGTGAAACACTTTTGCTCTTTTGCCAGGGCGACAAAGTTTATTTAGCCCTTGACTTGGAAATTTTTGAATTTTTTCTCATCACTTCACGTTGTCCTTGAAGCGATGCCAAGGAAAAGGGCAACTCTGCAAGGTGAGGTGGCTGTGAAGCAGCTAGCAGGAAGAGGGAAATATATAATGATGGGGCTTCCTAAATATAGTTTTAGGCAAATTCATGATTTATGCACTTCCATGGAACTGTCAATAATCATTCCCCAATTCCCCATGGCTAAGGTAGAATAATATAGGCTAATAATAGGGCTCACAGCTCATCGTGTCCTGCCACGCCCTTGTGCTGCTCTTGATTCACCTTTTCTGAAAAATGT
This sequence comes from Drosophila bocqueti, assembly GCA_018151655.1. Taxonomy (NCBI): domain Eukaryota; kingdom Metazoa; phylum Arthropoda; class Insecta; order Diptera; family Drosophilidae; genus Drosophila; species Drosophila bocqueti. The sequence continues at coordinate 16,864,648 of JAECXF010000002.1, forward strand.
GCGCGAAACATTTAATTAAATAACTGACAGACAGAGAAATCTGTTTGAGGGGGAAGTACACACATATATTCAAACAGCGCTTTGTGCTCGTTTCCGATGGCTTTTGAAAAATAGTTCAGAGTCGGAAAATTGCAAAATTCAAAATAACAAATTGCATTGCCCGCTGCCAGTGTCCTTCCGCTTGATTTTGTTTCTGTTTTTATAGTCTTTCAATTGCTGCGCGCTGCGGTCGTCAACTTTTGGCGATTGGCAAGCGGCAACCGCAATTGGTTTTTGAACACTTAAAGAAAATTGTTTAGATTTAGATTAAGTGAAGTTAGAAGAAAATCATGGCTTGAGCTTCTTGTAAATATTTATATTTTTTTTATCTATGTATATAAAAATTTAAGAACTTTAATTACTGAGTTTTTGGCAAACACAATTTAATCCTGGCTAACTCATTTTTAATGTGTAGCAGTGGAATTGCTCTTGGTTCTCTCTGCAGGAACCAAAGCTGTGACTGGACCGATAGTCCAGTAGGAAATAACCCCAAACGAAACAAAGCAAAACAACTCCCCTTAGTGCCAGGGGCGTCGTTAGCGAAAATTTATAACATTGAAAAGGCAAGGCAAAAGCAAGCGATAACTGTGGCTGCCTGGAAAAGAGTTTGATGGCAAGAAAAGCCTTAATCAATGGCAAATGAAAGAAGCAGGGAATGAGTTTCTTAGCCGATGACATGCTGAAGAGTTACTGATAGCCTTCATTTATCTAATTCTTTTCTAGCTTTAATTGTTCTTTAAATATATTGCTTCTTACTTGAAACTGTATTTAATTTAAGGTACTTAATAATATAATCTATAAACCTGCTTAAACTCTTACTACGGGGCACTCTAAAGGGCTTAACAAAATACACTTACATTTATATGTACATATATAACTACAGACTCGTATGTGGCCCTATCTTTCTATTGTGCAATCATAAATCAAAGCTCCCGGCATTGCCCACTTTTGATGTCCGTTGTAATCCGGGGCTTAACATTCTCCACACTGTGCTGGGAGTTGCAACACACACTATATATGCCACATGTGGAGATTGCCACGCCCCTGAGTCCCCATCCAAACCCAGACCGAAAATACAGGACAACGGCTTAGTGTCCTTTCATGCTGTGGGCTTCTTCTTCTTCGGCCTGAGCCGCGAATGCAATTAAATGGAATATATTGTTGGCTCCAAGGTCGGTGCTCCCCCGGTTTCTATGCCTGCGGTTGCAGCCGCCCTCCAAGCCTTCCAGCCTTCTTTCTGGGCCTGGCCAAAACCCAAACTCAGCCGACTGGCAATAACTCAGGGAGTTCCTGCTGCTGCTGTAGTTCTCTACTATACTATACTTTTTTTTTGGTGTCCGCTTGTTAAGTAATTTTGTTAATAGCTGCACCAGCAGCTACGGCTTCAATAAATCTTTTTGTGCGGCTGCTACAACTCGTTGCACATTTCATGCTCTCTTTGCTGGTGCCTCTTGGGCTCTGGCCATTAAATGGAAACTAGTTCACTCCACTCTAGAAGGCTCAATCGAGTGCCAGCCACCTCCCACAAGGCACAAAATTCGTACAGAAATTCGAATAAAATAAAAATAAAATCGCTGCACGCACATGCGAGCGACCGCAAGGGGGCGGCTATGCAGAGATACTAAATTACTTGGCTGACTTTCTCCAATTTTTAGCCAAGCTTCGATTGCAACAACAAAGACCAGACAGTGGCAACAATGTTGCAAATTATAACTTTGTCTGGCCAAACTCAGAATAAAAATAAAACAGAGTGCAGCGAGTGCAGCCTAATTGTACTCCATTTGAAGAGAGAAGCTTACTTTATAAATTTGTAATGAAATTTTGCAGTCTTTGTTAATTTTTTTAAAATTTTTTAAGTTTTTTCAAACAGCTGTTGAGTGGATTCACGATTGTCTGTGAACCCTGACTAAATGCACCTGTTTATTTTTTTTAACATAAAAAAAGCATAAAAGTATCGTGAGAAAATCTATGCACGATTGACTTTGCGTGAAAGCAATATTTATTGAATGAAAAAGTACACTAGTTTTTACTATGAATATTTCTTTTAAAAGAAAATCTGTGCCTTCATACAATTGTATCATTTTTTACCCCATACTTTCCTCCATACCACATATACAAATGGAAATTAAATTAATTTAAAGAACTCAAGGTTTTTCTTAATTAACAAAACTATTTTTCTTTATCACAGAATGTTCCCAAACGCATTTACTAATTTTTCTAAGCGCAACTTTAGCTTGATGGTCCTCTCATAAATTGCATTTCACAACTTTACTTTTTGCCCCTATTTCAGCTCATTGTTATTATTTAATTTTTATTCATTTCAGGCAGCTGCTGACCCTTGTCTGGTGAGTTGGCCAAAAAGCCAACCCACTGCCGCTGACAAAAAAATTCACTAATTTGCAGTGGCGGAAACGGATTTTCAGTTGCTTTTGTTTTCCACGTTGTTGTTGTTTTCGAGTTGATTGCAGCGATTACAGCTGTCACCCTTTACTCTTTTTTGTAATTTACACCTGTTGCACCTGCTGCAGACGAGAGGCACACAAAAGTTTACACAAATTCGTAGGCTAGCTGCCGACACAAGTCTTGGCTAAATGGAATTTAATTATAAAATAATTACACGCTCATTTATGGCTTTTGCTTTAATTGTTTGACGTTTGCTTAATTTGCCACATTAGAAACTATGCTTTGGGGTTTTTTTGTGTTTAGTCAGTGTTTTTTCACTGATAGTTTTTTTGCTCCATTCAGGTCAGTTTGGATTCGCATAATTTTTGCCAGCCAGTTTTTTGTTTCGTCCAAACTCCAACTGCAACTAATTTAAATTGGTCTAAATCAGAGACTCTGGCTAATGAATTTCCAGCTGGCAGACAGCTAGCAGCTAAACTTGTTAACTTTTTGGTATTTGTACTTCATTAAAATGGTTATTAAAATGGGTCTCTTGTTTTTCCAAACGCTAGCAAGGTGAGCCAGGAAATAAATTAAATACAAAAGCCGCCACAGAAAATTGCCAACTTAATTGTTGCGCATACGCAGTGTTGCACAATCCACCGGCAATTGCACTTCGGGTTAGAGTTAAAACCAAAGCCGCTTAGCCTTTGTATTTCATGTTCGTGGGTATTTGCCAGGTTTGCGACTCGCAATGGGTTTAAGTCGATCCAATTGTTCAGTCCGATTGAGAGTTGGTTGGTTTGTTCTGCTGGGCTTTGTTGGGGATCAGGTTTAAATGTAGTTGGTTTTGGTTTAAGAATATTGAATGATGCAGGCCGGGGTCTTTATGGAATTTGGTGGCGAATAAAGCCTTAGCTGATTAGCTTTCTATATATTTTCTAGTCATGTGGTAGATTATGTTTTAGGGATTTATATATACTGTATATTTTCTAGTTAGCTTCTTTTTATATTATTTAAACACTTCTTAATAAATCGATTTATTTTCTACATTTAAAATATTTTCTATGTATTTTATATAATTTATTTATTCGCCTTGGATCTTTCTTACTGAGTTAGAGCTAAATCTAATCTTGATTAATATTTTGTAAACATTTCTCTATAGTATTTACTCTTTATAATTTTCTACAGAAAACAAATTTATATTTATTTTTCTTTATTTCCTATTTACTCTCTCCATTACTCATCAGCCAGTTTATTAGCATAAGGCTCACCCTATCAACTTATTTATAATTCCCCTCACTTGACTCCCCCTATTTCACTTATCCGTTAATTAACTAATTGGCAAAGCAAATCCAATTGCAATTCGGCGAATCGAAGGAGAACAATTCCGTGGGCAGCCTGGTAACTAATTGTGGTATCCCAGTGAATGGGAATGTGGCTATGGATATGTATATGGAAATGGAAATGGAGTCGCAACGGGAAATGGTAACGTAACGGGTCTAGGCCGGATTCAATACGCTGATTGATTGTGAATAATCAATGCGTATCGGTTATGAGTCGCGGGGTAGTGTCTGGTTCTCTGGATGCATAACTAAATTAGGGAATGCCAAACGGACGTGAGAGGCATTCCGGATGCCAGATATTTTGGGCGAGAGAGTTCGCCCATCTAATCCGAGTTATGTAATAAAAGACTCGACTCCGGTGAAGTCCGGTGAAATATTAAGCAGTCAGCAATCGCCGCGGCGGTGCATCTATTCTTCGTCCTGGGGGAAGGAAAAATCGCGGACAATGAAATGAAATATGAGGACAGGGAGATGCCAACGTTAGTTGGCCAAGCGAATTGTCAGCGAAAAATGTGTTTTTTGGCGATCAAATGGCGCGCAAAGATGGGGAAACCCAGGGAGACAAAGCTGAAATGACCACCTTAATGATAATACACACGACACAGTGGGAGGCAAAAGTTGTTGCCAGGCAATGCCAGAGAATACTCTCCAGCAGTGGAGGTGTGAATAAATATTTCTGGGTGAGTGTAAGCGATGAACACGGATAAGTAAGCATAACAACAGCAGTTAGTTTCGCTGATGTGACATGCTCAATTTATTCACACGACTTAAATATTGAGTGTAACAACTTATTATTCACAAGCATTTAATATTAGTTAGTAAAGTTGGGTTTGGGAGCTTCATAATTAACTTAGAAGTGCTTGATTTTATTGCTAAACAATGCTGACAAAGGTAAAATAAGTAGTTAAACTTTCTTTATAATATATAAATACATATAGAAAACATTTTATAGAAAATCATAAGTTCTAGAATTTTTAGGACTGTTAATGTTAATTTTTAAATTTATTTGATTCATGTATATGTATATGTAAAATTCTTTCACATTTCTGAATATAATCTATAAATATAAAAAATAATCCCCGACAATAAACCCCGACTCTAATTTCCTACCCGAATGCTCTTAATCTTTCATTTTCAGTTACTTAAAAATGCTATTAAATTTGCTTGTGGCGTGTTTTGTATTTACCAAAAGGATTTCCTTAATGCGCCTAATTGAAATCGCAATTAGCCGAAACATTTTAACTCCATCGGAGCTCGTTCGTTCACTCTTTTCTCCCCTTTGGCCCAGTGTGTATGTTGCTCTCTCTCTAATTAACACGCTTTTTTAATTATTAATTGCTGCACTTAATTTATAGGCAACACTAGAACCCGAACGACGAACATCAGCCGCCCACAAAGCCAGCGGGAAAGCAAGAACATTTAACCCCTCGCTATGTAGGCAAAGGCACAAATTGCAATTTGTTTCAAGTGTCGTCCTGGCAGCAGGACCAAGTTTCTTCTTTGTGTCCTGCGAGGCCTGGTGATGTGCGGGGGTGAGGGTTTCGGGTGAAACTATCTGCTAACTGTGATTTTTGTGCCTCAAAAAGTTGCAATTTGTCTTTTTACCTTTGCTCTATCGCCGCCTTTGTCGTTTTTTTTCTGTGTGTGTTTTTTTTTGTTCTACTTTTGGTTTTTCTTGTTTTTCAACTGAAAAATAAATTGAATTGTAAGTTAAAAGTTTTGCCATATGGATTGCTATTCCCCCTTCTGAGTAGTTTTGTGGGTTTTTCTTTGGTAAATTAATTAAGTGTATGCAGTCAGCATAACGGTTGCTTCCCAAGAACCGTAACCATTTTCATTTTCATTCCGATTTATCGATACAGAACATCAATTTTAAGTTCTTTCAACCATTTTCTTCTTAATCTTTTTAAAGGCAAGAATTTTAGTATGAAAAAATGAATTAAAATAATGCAAATGAGCCGCAATACAAACTATAAAAGGTGGGAAAAACTCAAGAGACAGACAAAGCCACCAAGTTTCGGAGTTTAGGTTCTCTCTCATTTTCTTTCTCCAGTTTTTCTTCTGCTCGATGACGGCCAATGCCTTGCAGCATAGTGTAGATGGAGGGCTGGATAAATGCATAAATGGACGCTTGGTTTGCTGCAGCTGCACTTTTCCGGGGCAAAGTGACTTTCCAGGGAGCTGCTGCCCTCCCAAGGCAAAAGACTTTTCTTTTTAATGAGCAACGGAGTTGGGAGTTATTCTTAAAAGAGGGCTTCGAATAACTGAAAAACTAAAGGGAAACTGATGTTCATTGAGTGTTAACGGGGTTGGATAAGAGATGTAGAGACCGATATTTATGCAATGTTTAATTAATAATTCATAGTTCGTTATTTCTGAACCGTGTAAAGGCTATTTTCCAGTTATGTTTTAATATGCCAATTAATATTTTCATAATATAAAATATAAAAAAACGTTCTAAAATAAAAAAATATTCAGAACTAAGCTTTGTAATTATTTCTTTCTTGATTTATAATATATATTAATAATAAAAATTATTTTCTTTGCCAGAAAACCTGCTCTTAAATATAAAAAAATATAAAAACTAAGCTATATTATTTACAATTATTTATAGTTTTTTTGTTTTTTTAATTTAATAATAAATAATATTTAATACGTATATTTTTAATAAATATCAAAAAGAAGAAAAATATATAAAGCTCTTATAAATCTTTATTAAATCAGGTTATCTAAAATAAATTCTTTTAAATTAAAATGGTTAAATTTAAAAGTCGATAGTTCATTTTGATAGTTGACATAAAATTTTCAATTTCGGTTCGCAAATAAAAATTATGCCAAAATTCTCGTTTCTCTTGGATTTATAGGGAAAACATAAAAACGTAATACCATTCTATCTCTATTTATATTCAGTAGATAAAATTGAAATCGTCGTTTATTTCTTTTCGGGATTAAACCCGAAATAGACTCGGCAGCGCTTAACAAAAAAAAAATGCTGGGGTGAAAAATAAACCGAAAACATTCAGAGAACGAGAAGCAGATGCGAAACTGCCAACAGTTTTTCCTGAATGGGGGAAATTCCATGGCAACTGCAAATGCATTTTTCTGTCGCATTTCCTGCCCCAGCGTGGAGCATAAAATAACAGCAAGGCAACATAAACACGTGCCAGCCCAGTCTAATGTCGGCCATTTCCTGTTGGCCAAAAACCGTAGGCCAAAAAAAAAGAAACCAAGAAAAAAACAGGGAGCGGAAAGGAAAAATAGGCGGGCACAAAAACAAGCGTCACCAGCAGCCCTAGAAGAAGTGGTCAGGGGAAGTCCAGGACCCAGGTTGGGATCTTTTCCAGACAGCTTCCACCTCTCCTACCACATTTTCCCTACTACCCGGCTAAGCAAAAGGAAATGAGGGCTGAAAAAGCCGCAGAAAAATATGGGGACGGGTACAGGAACAAGGATAGGGACAGGGAGTTCTCAGCAGTCAAAAACATAAATAGTTCAGGATATTCCCTTCAAAAACTTAAATCTCAGTACAAATTTAGTGAACAAACTAAAAAATATAAAGTTTAGAACTCAATTCAAAGAAATATAGATAGTCTTACAAGCTTATGCTTATTAAAGGTTGACGAGCAATTAAAAAGGGTTTCAAAGATTGTGCACTTTATTATTTTAACTCTTCTTAGACTCTTTAATTCTAACCCAAAAAACTTAGGGGTTTTTTTCCAGATAAGAGCTCATAAACTCAGGCATTAACAAATATTTAAAGAACTTAAATCCGAAGACTACAAAAATCCACAACAGCCAAAACCAAAACCACTTGGTAAACACAACAACAACACTCCAGGTAACACTAAGAGCGGCTAACATAGAAGAAAAAACAAGGAAGTTAGAAAGGGAAAAAGAAATATGTTAATAAAGTGCCAGGGCAGAGAAGGCGGGGGCTTAGGCATAGCATAATGTGATAAACTCTGGATGAATGACCTCTCTTTATATATGTATACAAATATATACATAGTTTACTCTTCTTTTTTCAGCCGCCTGCCAACTGCATTTTAGTCAAAAACAGAGGACGCAGATGCATCTTGAAGGGGCACAGAGAGAAAATCTTATAAAGAGCTCCAATTACATAAATAAATATATTTTAATTTTGGAGAATTATAAAACAAAATAATTCTTCTCAAGATGAGTTCTTTGGGAGTTAGTTTATTAAAATATTATCTGAATTAATTCTTGTTTCTGTATTTGTGTATAATTCCTAAACATCAAACTATTTCCCAGTGCCTGCCAGCATTATTTTGCAGCTGCAGAGATGAAAACTTTTGTGCCACTGGCCATTCTTCTAATAGGCCAACAAAAATCTCCGCCGGATAATGATGCACTGACAACTGCAACTGCCACTGCAGCGGCATGCTGCGTGCTCTGCTCTCTATCCATCTCTTTCGCTGGCCGTGTTCCCATCTCTTTCACTGTGTTTGTGGCAGTTAGCTCTTTAGTTATGCATGCTGGTAGTTCTCTTTCTTCTGACACCGCCTCTACCACATCTTTTTCGTTTGTTTGTCTGCATTTCTTGGTTCGAGTTCATTGCCGCGAATCATTTTTATTATTTTCTTTTCTTCTCTCCAGCATTTTACATTCTGAGCCCCTGAGTGGCAGCATAATCATCATTATGGCCACGAGCATCGGCATGATTATCACCTCCAGTGTGTTGCTCATAATGATGAGGGAGGAGAGAGCCCGAGCAGTGTCTTCTTGACTCACTCGACTACCCTTCAGTTCACTTAGTGTTCATTAGCTCTGTCAGTCTGCAGACCCTTCTCTCGTTCTTGACAATCTCCTCCCTCCGATCATAATTCAATTATTTGCGAGGGTTTTGGAGGGACAGGAATCTAGGGAAGTGGTTGCGGTTTTAAGGGTCAGAGTGTTGGCTAAGAAAAACGATTAAGATGGTTGTAAGGCAAAGAGTTTGGATCAGATATGTAAGTGTTTTGTATGATTAATTATTAAAAAATTATTAAGTTTTTAAAAAGAAACAACTAAACTTTGTGGGAAATATATAATTACTACTAAACTTTGTAGGATTACAATTACCAAACCAATCAACATGTTTTATCTGCTTTTAATTGCTATATCAACCATTGTAGCCACAGAATACTTATGATGGGGCAGGTGCCACAGTCTGCATCATTCAGTCAGGCACCCAGTTTCCAAGAAATCATAATTTGCACGCTTTCTTCTCAAAAGCCAGACACGAGTCTCTACTCTACCTCTCCCCTCTCTCAAATTCTTGACTTTAACACATTTTCGAAATATTTTCGAGTTCACGATCAAGATCAACGAAAGAGAAGAACAAACTCAATTGCCGCTAATGAAGCTGGCCAAGAGAAGCTGTGAGAAGTGAGGCAGTAAAAGGGGTCTGGGATGAGTCCCCCTCTCAACAAGCCCCCCCTTCACTTCACACACACAATTTGACTTTCATTTCTTCATAGACTTAGACACTTTTATTGTGTTTCACATTACTTTGTGCGTGTGTGCGCATGGTGTGCTCTTTGGTTTAGGTTTTTCTCCGTTTTGTTTGCCATACGTTTTGTTACTGTTTGTGTTTTTGTTTATTCGGACTTTTCTTGAATTTCTATTTCCAGCATAGATAACCATTTTCTATAAGCAAAGTGCGATATTTCACAAGAGTCTCGCCGGCATCGAGTTGACTACAACAATACGGATGGCATTATTTTCGTCCGTCCACCCTCTGTTGTGGCATTGTTTTTCTTTTTCCAAATTCGTTTTTCTTTTGCTGTCGGTCTGGTTCTCCTTTTTTGGCATTCCCGTTCTGATGGTTTTTGCAACTTTTCCTGGTTAACTTTACTTGCTACTTGCCGGGAAGAGAGTTTTCCACCAAATTGAGGGGCTCAGCGAAAAGGGTAATATTAAAGTAGTTTTGGGTAACAAACGAATGCAATAATAAACATATGTTAGATTTTAAACTTAAACTAAATAAGCTTGTAATTATTTTACAAAAAATATTTCATCCCTTAAAAACCCATATTTTTAATTCTCTGTTTATTTTTTGCTTCAATTTGCTTAGTTCCTACAAAAGCAAATATTAATTACTTTAGCTTTAATCTATTGCAATCGTGACTGTGTTGAATTGCAGAAATGAATGATATATACACACACATAATATAAATAAAAGCAGTAAATGACAGTCATCGGCGAAAAGCAGAATCAAATTTAGTATCGAATTACTCAAAGAAAAACTTCTAACCTGATTTGTGATTAAATTAATGGAAAAGCTACACGTTTGATTTGTGGCAAGCTTTTCCCTTTAATTGGTATAAGAAGCTTCTACGATTTCATTAAATATTATTCAAGGCTTAAATATCTAACCTGTAGATTAACAATATTTAGAATATAAATTTAAGATACAACTTTCATAAATTATTATTTCAATTAAAATTTTTTAAGCTTTGCCCTTTTTCAGTGCTTCATTTCTTTTGACAAAACCAGATTCATTTCATCAAGTTGAAAAACCTTTTTGAAATTAAATTAAGCTCTTAACACTGCGTGAAAAACCGAAAGAATGTGCCATGCTGGGCGCGGTTTTTTGTTGTTTTTTTTTTTTATTTTGTTTTTGTTTCTCTTTTCCACTTTTCACACAGTGCTCGCGCGGCAGACGAAAACCCGCGCCCATTTCCACTTGGAGATTTTGGTGGAAACTCGTCGGGGCAGACACTTGTGCATATTAATTGCTTATTGAGCAGGCTTCCCTTTTCCATTTTCTCCACCCCCCTTTGGATGGAACAAAAAAAGCAACCATGGCGTGGAAGAATTGTTTGGGAAAATCCTCGTGCACAAGGAAAGCCTTTTTTATTATTCTTTATCAGTTTCAATCACTCCATCGCATCCAGAAGTAAGCATACAGTGGGACTTCGAAGGTGGTGTTTTTTTTTTTGTTTGAAAATGTTTTAATAATATTATATAATATAAACAATATTAATATTTAATAATTCAGTTAAGTAAAAAGTTCGAAAAGGCAAACGGGAGGAACAGGAAAATGTACACTCTCTGTTTTTTACATATTTTGTGCAATAAACATCAAAGAGTGCACTACAAATTCCCAAGTATGAACTCCGAGGCATAAAAACCTTTTTTTGGATTCAAAATTAAATTCTTTGGTTTTTTTTTAACTTCACAAGCCATGTTTTCTTAATTCCCTTTGTTTCTGTCTGCTTGATGAACTCGATATTAGTTTTCTTTAAAAAAAAAACACACTTAGATTATGTCAAATTTTCTCCTATATTCACTGTACTTCCCCCCGATCAGCTGCTGAGAGCTGATTCTGGCTTACATTCATTCATTCACTTACACTCACACACACACCATCCCTCCCTCAATTTCCATTGCCCCTCACCTGTCGCATTCATTCATTCATGCAAGTCTCCTTCTCACCTGTTTGTTTTGTTGCTGTTGCTTTTGTTGTTTTTCGTCACTAGCCTGACTGGCTGGCTGGCTGGCTTCTCCGTCTCCCTGCCTCCCTCGCGTGCTGGAACAAGCGTTTTCCGGCCAAAGGTAGAATTTTCCTTTTCGGGGGTCAGAGGTCGCGGATTCGGGAGCCCCTTTGTTGCAGCAGCCACTTGTGCGCCTCTCCCTTTATTCGTTTTTATTCTTTTTTTTCGCTTTTGGTTTATCGCTTGGCCCTTTACTGGTTGACAAAATGCCAAACGCTTGAAATTCCTTTATATCCGTTTTTTATTTTTTCTGCTTCGTTTTTTTATTTTTCAGTTAGCGCGCGGTTTTAAAATTTGGTTTATTCTTCTGTGTTTGATGGAAAAAAAGAGTGTAATGCTGTTACTGCTGATGTTTGTTGTTTTTATTTTCACTGTTGGTTTTCCCTCCTCCACCTCCTGGTGCCGCTGTTATTATTGTTGTTGTTGTTTTTCTCGTTAACCTTTTCCGTTCCGTGCACGTGTTTGATTTTTCCTTTGCCTTTTGGTGCTGGTGTTGGTGTTCGGGTTTATGGCAACCTGTTTGCCACCGGAATGTTTTCGTGTGGTTTTCCCAAAGAACCACCACCAACCAACGAATGAAAACTCAGCTGGAATGCCACGAGTAATAATTATGATTGCATTCGAAAATCTTTGTAATTTCCGCTTTGTTTCGGTGGTTTTTTTGTTTCTGTTTATGTTCAATGTAATGTTTTATGTGCAGGCATTCAAAGGAAATTCTTTAATCGGTATTTGGGTTTGTTTTTTCCTTTAATTGCATTATTTTCAAAGCATTTTATAAAAATTATAATTATTTAAATGGAATTCAAGGGACTTTAATGATTTGACGAGAAGAATTTGTGTTTCATTTTTTATTTTAATGGAACGCAATTATTTCAATTCAATTGATTTACATCGAATTTATCTTTATCTTTGTCACATTTGAAAATGTTTTAAAGAACTAACAAATGCTTACTTTAAAGTCAAATTGTTTATTTAAAAAATTGGTATTGTTTTCATAAAATAAATTATTCTCACAGTATGTAAATTTCTTATTTTCAAATTACCAAGCCTTACACAATTCTATTGTGACAGATAATTATATGCAAACAAAAAGTTGCACAAACTTTTTTCGTATTTACATTTGCCTCTGACGTATTTATCCAATTTTCCGGAAACAGTTTAAACAACAAATAAACCAATCAATTAACGGTTTTATTTTATGCGCTCCCAGAAGTCGGTCAATATCTATGGAGCCAAGTTAAGTGTGTGCTTTAAATTTAATTAAGCCTTCTGCTATTTCTGGTTTTGGTCTTGATCTTTTTTTTCTTGATTTATTTTCTTGATTTTTCAACAAGAGGCCCAAGTTGGAGAGACCGGTGGATGTGGATTCTGGTGGCTGCTTTCTAAACACTGGTGCACGCTCCGCTGGAGCTGCCCACTCGAGAAAAGCAACAAGCAACAACAATAAGAACAACAACAACGACAGTCAATAGAACCAGCAGCCAAAGACAAAGACAACAAGTTAGACCCGCCGCCTAACGGTAAATCAAATGAAAAACTTCTATTGATAGAGTCTCGTCGAATTCACCGCGGCGACGTCACGGCGCGCGTTTAAAATTTCTAGCTGGAGGAGAAACCGTTGTTTGCTTTGAAAACCAAAAAACCGAAAATAAAAACTGGTTCTTAAAACTGGCTTAGAACAGAACGATGGCATTTGCAAGTGCAACGTGATAAGGAAAAGCATGCAAAAATTAACACGCACCAACATGCACACACACGTACGCGGCGAGCGAGTGCTCTCTCTCTCTCTTTCTTTTCCACACTCTGCGTCTCTTTCTCTCTTTTTTCCGGAAAAACCGTCCAAAGCGCTCGAGTCTTAACAGGTGACTGAAAGCCAAGAACCGAAAGTCCGCAAGTCGGGGTTTGGCCACTGTTAGCGGCTAACAGCGACGTCGCCCGAAGGTAAAGCAGCGACGCGGCAGAGCCACTTCGGCTCTGCAATGTTTAAGCCACTTTTATGAAGCTGTTAACTTGCATGTGGGTGCATGCCACCTTGAAAATAATGGTTTTGCAATATATTAAAATATTTTCGGTGGTGCATTCAACCCCCGAGTTGATCGCCTCGCCTGAGATGGCCAGACATGCAGAGGCATTGGCTTTATATTGGCATTCAATTAACTAACCAAATTGGCAATTAGCATTCAGTAATAGGAAGTAAAATATGAATAATTACAAGCCTATTGCCGGTGTGTATTTTTTCTTTTACTGCAAATTGATTATGAGGGAACAATTTTGTTTGAAAAAGGAAATTGTTGGACTACCAAGTAATAAATTCCATATCTAATATTATTACATATTTTTAAATCTTAATTAAGATCTAAATTAAGTAAGAAGACATATCCGACTCTATAAAGAACATATATTCTTGATCAGCATAAATAGCCCAGGTTAAGTTTAGATTTCCTTGGGGGAATTTAATCGATATGTTGATTTTAACAAAACAAAAAAAAATTTAAATCAATGGAAAATAAATGATATGTTTTTTATTAACAATTTCAGTTTGCATGCAGTTTTCTAACATTCCTCATTTGCAGTAACCACAACTGTTGCCAACAGAAAACACTAACATTGCAGAGGCAGCAAAAGCCGGTCTGAACTAACAGCATCTGCAGACTGAGGCTTTAACAGAGACCACGCACCTAAAACCTAAAAAAAAAGAAAATAAACAAAAGCCTTACAACAGAAAACCCACACCGTAACTGCTCCCCTGACCTATATGCCGAACATCCTCTCGAGGAAAGGCACCCACAAAATAAAATTTGAAAAAAAGGGAAAACTGAGAAAAAAGGTGGAGTAACGAGGAAAACTTTAAGCGCAACTAATTATGTGGCAGCAACATACGAGTATTTTTTGCAGCTTTAAATAGTTCAGAGTTAAGTCGAGTCCCTGAAATACCTCAAATACTTCCGAATTCTCATTTACGTTCGAGTTTGGCTTCACAGATTCCGCAAGTACCGAGAAACTGCAAGTTATGCGAATGCGTTCTTCCATGAGCTTAAACTTACTACCTTACATCCTCTTTTACACTTTCTTTACTTCAGAAGTTTTCAAATATGCCACTCATAACTGGTAGATTTCCTGTAAGGAATTTTTGTAACAGTGGGTTCTCCAAAAATACTTACAAATTTACATGGTAAGAAATTATAAATTAATTGAAGAATTAATATAGAAAGAAAGAAAAGCATAGAAAGCATAACCAGATACGTTAATAACGTCTGCATTTGTAACCCAACTTTGAATATACCGAAAACTAATATTAAAACAACATCAACAAATCAAATTAACTACAATTAATATAAGCAGTTATTAAAAATCAAAAATAAGGTTATAAATAATTTGCCATATTTTTTGGGGATAATATCTATTCATATAAATATGATATTTTGCTACTTTTTATTATTTGTTATTCTGATGTATTTCTCTTTAACCCTAATAAAAAATAAGATAAAATAAGATAATAAAATGTTACAAGAATATGCAATTTAAATTTAAATTTGACATAAAAGCAAAAAAAATATTTTTAATAAATATTTAAAAGCCTTCCCTATCGAAGCTCCACTGTATGTCAGCGTCTGACATTGTTTTGCCTGCTGTTATTGTTTCTGTTATCTCCTTCTTTTGGGCTGAGTGAATTGTGGCTGCTGTTGAGTTGAGGCCTCAAGGCTGCACTTGGGCTTTTATTTGTTTTTTGATTTTTTTTGGTCCTGACTACGATTTGCTTTGCTTGCCTTTTGGCCTCATCTTTGCTTTCCGCTCTCACAGGTGACGTGGCCTATTAGCAGCGATAAAAGTCGAAGGCGCTCGGCAACAAAAGGATATCCGGCTGAAGGAGCAGAGCCGG
Source organism: Drosophila bocqueti (assembly GCA_018151655.1). Classification (NCBI taxonomy): domain Eukaryota; kingdom Metazoa; phylum Arthropoda; class Insecta; order Diptera; family Drosophilidae; genus Drosophila; species Drosophila bocqueti. Next base: position 16,879,794 of record JAECXF010000002.1, read on the forward strand.
CAGGAAAATTCCAGCAGCTAGAAGCACGTGGGGCATGCAACGTGTGTTTCACGCTCGGCTAGATTACGCGAGCGCGGAAAATATGGATGAAAAATTAGCACATTAAAAATATATATATGTATATGACTTGTACATGATATCTTAATAGGGCATACGTGACGCCGGCAATGTGTCCCTAATGTGTCCAGATTAGCCTGAATTCATATTTATTTTTCGTATTTAATTGTGCAAATTGTTTGACAAAAATTTAAAGCATAAAACAGGTCACCCGGCTAGTGGCAAGTGCATTTTCCATATGTTAATTAGCCAGTTGATTATTTATTTAAGGGGAAAAGTGCTGATTTGATTTAGGGGGCAAACAGTCCTATTTATTTAGTCTACATTTTGTCGGTTTTAATGCGAATAATTTGGATAATTTATAATCGGATTGTCATATTAAATATGTGAAAATTAATTGGAATTTAGCTTAGTTTTTAAATATTCGAACTGAATTACATTTTGCTTTTCCTGCAACATTTTTAAATAATTCCATTGAATCCTTAATTGAGCCCCAAAATGTGTGCTATGAACAGCAATTAGTCGGAGTTTTTTCTGTAATTTTCTTGTTTTCTTTCATTCAGAGGCTGGCTTTTATTTGTATTTCTTCTTTTGCTTTCAGTTCAGGATTATTAAAATTTCATCACGTTTTGGACTTGCACTTTTAATTGAGGGCTCGTTTAGGAACTCAACATCTCCATTTCAAGTTACATATGCTCATTTTTGCACCGTATTTTCTCTACTTTTGACATTTTTGTCTTTTAAAAACGAAATTTTTATTAAAGAATGTTGTGTTATTTTAAGGGTCGAGAGTTAGTTTATTTGTAACTTTTTTTTTGGTTTGTAACTTTCCAGCCATACTATCCTTTTACAGTTTTTGCAACGTTTTTTTGCGTAGTTTTTTCCTTCAGTCCTTTTCCTTAGGGCTCCCTGACTTTTCGTTTTCATCCTTTTCCTTGTCTATTTTCACAGCCATCTTTTTTCTGGTCTCCGTTTTTTAAACTTATGAATGTTGACGCTTCTTCAGTGGCATTTTCCTTTCTTTTTTTCTTGTCGTTCCATTCATCCAGTCTAATTGGCATTTAACAAGCCTCCTTTGTTCGTCCCTTTTTCGCTTCTGGACAACTTTTCAATTCTTCTCACCTCTGGCTCATTGCATTTGACTTTGTCTGTGCTCACCTGGGATAAATGCGAACGCCACGCCCATTAATGCCAACTCATTAGACACCGCTAACCATAATCCCAATCCCCAAATCGCAATGCCGTCCGTCTTGGATTCCTTGGAGACAGAGAGAAGTGACAGAGGAGGGTAGAAAGGAGACCAAAAAACCGAAACTCATTCCAAGTCCTTGGACACGTAGCATCGCATAATTACAACTTAATCGCTTGACAAACAAAGCAGACGCCCCCACATAAACAGCAATAACAGCAATGGGGCAAAGAAGGAGGGGCAGGATAATGCCTGTCCTAAGTTTTAAATGGCGACCCCAAAGTCACTTTAAAGACTCCTCGGCCATTCGGCCATTCTAAGCCATGGACATGGCTGAACTCCCCTTTATTGTCACGCCTTAAATAGTTAATAGGAAGTAATGGCTGGCAGAGGGGAGATAGGAAAGTCCGAGCAGTTTCTGGTTTGAAATTTGCTGCCATTGTTGCTGAAAACTTAAGCTTAAATATTTATAAGCATTTTTAGAGGGAGAGTATAAATATTTCTTACTAGGAATTTTATTAAATCATTCAAGTATCCTTATCAAAAATATTGGACAATTTTATATTAATCAAAATGCTTTATTAAGCAAAATACTTTATTTTAAAATATTTTCATCAATATCATGCTCAAGAAAATCTTTCATAAAAACCAAACACGAAAAGCTTAATATATGTAAACCTTTTGAATTTATATTTTACTATAGTTACATTCTTGGTTTATTTTTCATTTATCTTTCTAAAAATACATTTATTTTCCTTTAATTATTTTATACTTTTAGATCCCAAATATATTTTATGAAATACATATAGTATTTTCAATATATAAAATCAAAACCCCAAAATTCTGCATACATCCCACACAAATATAGTAATCCACCCACTTTTATTTTAAAGCAGCCGTTGACACTGCATGCAAAAACTATTTTCATGTTGGACTACACCCCCCACAAACTGAATATTTCATGACAATTAAAATGTTAACTCTGTCAAGCGTCACGCACATGAATCCCCTCCTTCTCCCATCCACTACGTGCCTCAAATTCCTCCTGCTGCTGCTGGCACCCTTAACCACACATAGGGGCCAAGCCCGCAATAAGCTTACACTTACACCTGCTAAAATCAGCCCCTTTCCACCAGCCACACCCATGCCACCTGCCAGCTGCCACTTGCAACAATAGAGCGAATAATGTTGCGGTCAATTTCATTATCCTTGTACCCCACCATTGATGCACTGGAACCTAAGACATACATATAGACTGCACCCCATTATTATTTATAATTAGCAAACAAGATTTAAGAATGAAAGATGAAGGATAAATACATTTTTAAAATTGTATATTCTGTTATTTAGGACACCATAATATTTTAATAAAAATATATTAATCTGAAATATTTATTTTTATATATTTGTATATCCCCTTCGAATATTCGCTCAGTGCAGTGTTGGGCCCTCGCAGCTGCTTGACTTACCGGAATTAGGCATGGATTTGGCGGGGCTTCAGTGCAGCGAACACAAAGGATCTGCCTGGACTTAGATTGAGATTTGACCCCAACGGATTCTGTGTTCCATTATTGGCGGACTGGCAGGATCCGAAATGCGAGGACGACCGTCCATGCATCACTTCATTAGGCGTATCAATGTCACTTGCCCCGCCAGCCAACCAACTGAGTGGCATGCATCAATTTCTAGTTGCAGAGTCGAATGTGTACTCGCATTAACATGCATCATTTGTCCAAGGACTCAAAGGATAGTAGTTGCAAGCTACAAGAGACTTAAAACTAGCTTGGGTGAGCGGATTGTCCCGAGGAAGAGGCAGAGAGTGAGAGTGTCCGGGATCACAGAATAACAAAGGTCCTTGCAGATAGCATTTATAAAGAATTTAGAATGAGTCTGACAGTCTCCCATTAATGAATATAAAGGTCAAAGGAGAAACCTAGCTTTCACATAAGAGGGAAGTCCTGCCAAATTTAGTGCCTTTTTAAATTTAGTTCTTGATTCATTTAATGCAATCACTTGCTTAAGACTTTTAAAGTTTTCATTTTAAAATTTGTTAATCGATATTATTATTATTTTTTTATTTTTCAAATCAAAGCTTTTCTTGTTTTAATTAATTTTTGGTTAATACATTTGCATATACAGCTTTATTTTTAATTTACTAAAATATTGAAGGCCGAAGAATACAGGTTTTTCAATAAAAGGAAATCGGGATGTAGTCAACATCAGAATGAAATTAATTTTTCACTTACCTATGTATTTTCTTATTTTCGATTCTCTCTTCCCCTTCGTCATTTTCTTGTTGATTCAGAATATAACACACATCCAATTCTAAGAATCATCCACTCAAGAGATTTTTTTTCTTTCATTCCTTTGATATTTAGGGCTCTTTTTTAACATAATTAAAAACACTTAATGTATTAACAAAATTAACTTTTATAAAGGGAAAAGAATGGAAATAATAATGTATAAAATAAACACAGAACTAATTTTCGCCATATTTAATCAGCATTGAACTTTCCTTTGTTTATACACGCACCTTAAAGATTTTATATTAAAATTGATTATATTATTAATTTTAATCACTTGTTCCGAAAGAAAATATTTACTTTGCATTTTCTTTTTCGGAAAGGTTACTTGCCGTGCAAACACACACACATATGCACAGACTCCAACACACACACTTTCATAATAGGGGCTGCCGTTGCCTTCCTTGTCCCCGGGAGTCTCAGGTGTTTTTATTGCAGTTTTATTGGCTTTATACGATATCCACTTGCTAACTGTTTTAGTAATGTCTTTTTTATAAGTTATGTATATATTTAGTTATTGAATTCACTTCGGCACTTGCACAATTTATGTTTTTCTTTCTTATTCCGTTTCCCGCCAGTTCCAGTTGGAGGGATAAGCAGCACTTACTTCACATTTGCATATAAAGAAAAAGAAGATACTTCTTTTTTAAATGCACTTGTTTATTGTTCAATTAAGTGTTCCGGCAGTTAGTTTTAATGATTTGACAGTTAGTTATGTATTGTTAAATGTTTTTTCTGATCTAAAAACGTTTTTTAGTTCAGCACTCCTCAATTTTACACTTTTGCCTATTTTGATCCTCTTCTTCTTCTCTTCTTTTTCTCTCCGCTCTCTGCGCCAATGAAAAACTCCTTGGATCGCGTTAGTGTCAAAAAATTGCCAGAGAGAGAAGAAGAAAAAGCCAGATTTTTAAATATCGATTAGCTGCCGTTAAAAATATGTTATCGTCCGAAAAAACGTTATTATATACCTCCAAACCAATTAATTCATTAAATCTGTGCTAAAAACAATCAATTAATAAAGATTCCGCAAAAAAAAAGTTTAAAGTTTAAATAATTGTTGTCTTGAGAATCTAAAAAGTGGCTTCCAATTGGATGTTTTCTAGCCAAAATCGCGTTAGTGTTAAATCGTAAATATCGTATACAAGTATGAAACGATATTCATGTTTCGAAGAGAGCAAAGAGAACAACGAGAAGAAAATTGCAAAAGTAAAAAATTCAGCCGTGCAGCTGCTTCAGAATGTTTTTAGTCCAAAGGAGTGTTTAATAAGACTTACTAAACTATTAAATGATGAAAACTAAGTGCCGTTTTATGTGGGAACATTTAATTAGGCATTCAAGAAGTGAATTATAAAAGTATTTAAATGAGAAAAAAACAAAGCTTCTCCCTCTAATTGGAATTGGCGGGAATGGGAATAAGAAAATAACATAAATTGTGTCGAAGTGAACTTATTAAATAACTATGTAAATGCGTGATAACACAAAGAAACATTAATAAAACAGTTTGCCAGTGGATATCAAATTAAAGTCACTAAAATTACAATAGAAACACCTGAGACTCCTGCGGACAAGGAAGGCAACAGCAGCCGCTATGACATGTGTATGTGTGTGTGTGTTGGAGCCTGTGCATATTTGTGTGTGTGTGCCCGGCAACCTCACAAAAAAACAAAAATAAAATGCAAAATACATGTTTTCTTGCGGTACTAATGTAAAATAAATCAATTTTTTAAGTAATAAATTAAAAAAAAGTATAATGCGTCGAGTATCAATAAAGTGAACGTAAATAAATATGCCAAATATCAGCTATCGTGTGTGCAATTTACAGTTCTTTCTATTTCCTTTCAATTCTTGTTTCCAATCTGCAGATGTTGTTGTGGTTTTTTTTAAGTGTTTAATTAATACATGAAGTTGTTTTTTAATTTTGTGAGTTTAATAAAAAGGTGTAAATGTCTATTGTGTTATTAATATGAAGTGTTATTAATTCTAAAAGATGAAAGAAGAGATGTAAATATATTAATTCACTTTTTAAAGTATTTAATTAATAAAAATTTTTAAAGTCTGAGTTAAAAAATAATGTCTTAATTTTTTTGTTTTTGTTTACGTGCTTAATTAAACAAGCGTTGTGATTCTGTGAGTAAAAAAATATGTAAATATCTTAATTTTGTTGTTATTTAAGTGTTTTATTAAAAAAATAAAGGAAGGAAAGAAACAAGATCTCATGAGTAACTGAAAATTGATGTATGTATATAACTTAATTTCGGATTCAACAAAAAAAAAGGCGAAGAAGATGAAAGAAATTAAAAAAAAAAAATGGTGAGTAAAAAATAATTTAACTTTATATTGAATGCATTCCGATTACCTTTATTTGCCAGTTTGTAATATCTAAATAAAATAAATCCTAATTAAATAAAATGCAGCCATCTGTTTTCCGCACATTCTATTTGCCAAAAGCAAAAACCATAAAATTTACAAAAGAACCTTTTAGGCCATAAACAATATTTGAACAGAAAAGTTGTTAGGGGCCAGCATCGAGCTGTTTCCGCAGTAATTCAGATTTACTGTGTTTTTCCGCTTTCCAAAGCACACACATTGTTTGACATTGGCAAAGTTGACGGGGTAAATTTGTCGCTGAAATGCAAATATAATTAAACAAACCGCAAATATGTATATTCATACAGCAGTTGGCCATTAAAATTACACATTTTGCCAATTATATTTAGAAAGTGTATGGTAAATGGCGTTAAAAAAAGAAACAAGACAATAAATCCAGCCCAATTATTTATTTAAATATATATTTGTGTATAATGTATGCGTTGGCCAGCGTTTAATATTTGCGCGCGTGCATATATCAATTATTTGGCCAATTGCAGTGACTTATTTATTAATTTTTCCCATCGAAGCAGGACGGACGTTACCATTTGATTTCAATTTGTAGCTTGACAGGTGGAAATGTGCGTCTCATAAATGAAATGCTTTTAAGAGTCTCATGTATTTCCTTTGTTTCCTGTGTTTTAATGCTCAACCTTTTTAAATATTAAATCAGACAGGCAACATTGGTATCTTATTCGATAGTGCTTTATATTTTCGTGGGGCACTGTACACATCATATGCAATTTAATTTAATTAAATGTTGAACACATGATTTAAGTGACTTCGTTTGGTGCGGTGCCAATTGAAATGAAAGTGAAACGCCTGTCACAGGTAATGTATTTTATTTGTACATAAATTATTTTTCCGTTTCTTTTTGTTCTTCGCTTTTCCTCCTCATCACTTTTAATGCGAAAATTATGAATAAACTGCAGAGCAGAGCAGCATGGCGTATACATAATTGAGCAATTGAAATGCAATAGAAATGAATTATGCAAAGCAACTGTCCGGCTAAGTAGAGTGCCGATCAATTTGAATTTCAAACTAAATTGTAATTTAATTAAGTAACATATTGAAATTAATAAGAAGTGAAAATAGAGAGCTGTAAATTCATTTAAAGCCCGCCAGAAATCACTTCATTTATTATAGTAAATATTTTATGAGGGGGGTAAAACTTTAATCTTCCCAAAGGGAGCCTAAATTGAGGTTGAATAAATTTATAAGAAAGCCCAAACTTCAACTTCAAAATAAAGTCTAATTTATCTGCAGGCTTACTCCATTCCCGACTATTATCTTCCACCGAAAAGTTCATTACCTGAGAGCCCGTCTTTAGACCTCACAATAACTCAAACCGGCTAATGGCCAGCACCAACAAATTTGCGAAACAAGAAACACTCTCTCTTGGTTTTTTGGGTCACGAGAGGCGTAGACTGTGCCCCATAAATTTGCAGGCCAAGTGCCAGGGAAACCCTTTAGCAAAATGCTACCAAACAAAAGGTTGAACTAGAAACAGGAGCTTTAGTTGAGCAAAGTTAAGAGGCAGAGGCACACAAAGGGCATGAAAATGAAAACCTTATCAATAGAGGCATATGTGGTCGAGCATCTGCATAAAACAATGTGTGGCAAGTATTTAGAGCTGGAAAGGATACTATTTAGAAAATATAACAGAAAAATAAATCAATCAGAAGTGAGGTCTATGAAAAATATTCATTTACAAATAAAGACACTAGGTATATATCACAATTCTTCTTAAAATAATAATAACAACGAACTAAATTTAGGAAAAAGTGTTATTTTTATATAAAAACTTTACTCTAAATTCCCGACTTGTGCTGTATTTTTGACACTTTCGTTTGCCAGCGAACAATGAGTGCTGGAATTTATCAAATATTCTGTGGTTGCCATTGTTTCATTGGCATTTTCCCCTCCTATTGCCCGCCTGAAATAAAAATTTGACATATTCATGCCGGAATCCATTCGGTTCTATCTATATAACTCCCCAACTGCAGGCCATCGCTGTGAATATCTATAATTGTCAACAAATGTTACCCAATTCAGGCATTTGCATAGATTTTTGGAACAGTCATTATGGTATGATGAGTGGGACGATGATTATTGTGGGCATGTTGCGGATGCTGAGCCCTCCGATGATGATTTCCATGTGTCATGGCAAGCTGACAGCCTCGGCTTAGTGCCGCTTTTGGCTTAGCTACTGCTAATCGATTATGCAAAAATAAAATGGAATAGAATAAAATGCTTGCCAAAGCAGAAAGCAAGAGTAGCAGATACAAAAATAAAAAAGAATCAAGGCAAAAGTTTGAACAGCAAAATGTGGAGACTCATCGATGGATACTCGGCAAAAAGAAATTGTTTTGCCACTCATCATCTCTCTCCAGCAGCAGCAGCAGTTAGGGACAAAACCCCAAAGTCAATTAAAGGATTTCCAACCCAAAGTCCGCCCACTCCTCTAAACTTTATTGTCACACATGGGAGAATGTCTGTCGGGCGCTTGGTTTGGGTGAAACAATGGCAGGGATAAGCCACAAAACTGTATTGTAACCTGAAAAATTAAAATCTCTACTTGGGGGGAGGGCCAAACCCGATTCCGAATTCCATAAAATTCGTGCAAGTCCCTTGAATGGGTATCCGATTTTATGTGGGGGCTTAAAGGATAGATGGGAAGGAATATCTGATGAAATGGTAATCTTTTAAGTAGCTATATCTTAAAAAACTTGATGAATTGGGGAAAAATTGGTTATTTTCTCTGCTCTTTTGGTCAGAAATTAAGGGTATTAATTTTGAAAATAAAAATCATTTAGTAGCAAGATGTATATTGACCATGAAAACAAGACCTCTTTGGTGTCTAGAGCGCTCTCTTTGTCTTTTGAATAAAGTTTAAAGGAGCTCTAAAGCCAAAACGAGTACAAAAAATCTATTGGCGTAATGCATATTTTTCTTATATTGATATTTTGTTTAAATACGTTATGTTAGTTGGCAGTTAGTGTGAAATAAACAGATATATAGAGCTCAAAGAAGCCAGGGTCAAAAAAATCGAATTTTCGAAATTTGAAAGATGACCATTTTTGACCGTCGTTTGACCATGTTTGTCCACCCTTTACTTTTTTTTTACCACGTCCAGTTTCGAAAAAAATTGATTTTCGAAAATTTTCGAAAATTTTCGAAAATCAAAAAGTTGACTTTATTCAAATTTTTTTTTTTGAAATCGCATTAGAATCGTTTGACCACGATTGTCCACCCTTTAGAATTTTGAAAAAATAAAAACTTTAAAAGTTATGAAACTTTAAAAATTTTTCGCCTCTTACAACATAAAATCGTTTTTCCACCTCTTAAAACTAAATATTTCTAAAAATAAAAATGACCATCTCTTAGAACTAAATAAACTCGATTGTCCACCCTTTAGAATTTAATTTTATCACTTGCCAATCTTAAAAATAAATGTTTTTCACAAAAAGTTGTTTCGCCCCATAAACCAAAATAAAATTGATTGTCCACCTCTTAAAACTAAATATTTTTAAAAATAAAAGTGACCATCTCTTATAACTAAATAAACTCGATTGTCCACCCTTTAGAATTTAATTTTATCACTTGCAAATCCTTAAAAATAAATGTTTTTAGCAAAAAACCGTTTTTTGCCTCTTAAAACAAAATAAAATCGTTTTCCACCTCTTAAAACAAAATATTTTTAAAAAATAAAAACTGAACATTTCTTAAAACTAAATAAATTCGATTGTCCACCCTTTGAATTTATTTTTATCACTGCAAATCCTTAAAAATAAATGTTTTTAGCAAAAAACCGTTTTTTGCCTCTTAAAAAAAAATAAAATCGTTTTCCACCTCTTAAAACTAAATATTTTTAAAAATAAAACTGACCATTTCTTAAAACTAAATAAATTCGATTGTCCACCCTTTAGAATTTATTTTTATCACACAAATCCTTAAAATAATGTTTTAGCAAAAACCGTTTTTTTGCCTCTTAAAACAAAATAAAATCGTTTTTCCACCTCTTAAAACTAAATATTTTTAAAAAATAAAAACTGACCATTTCTTAAAACTAAATGAACTCGATTGTCCACCCTTTAGAATTTAATTTTATCACTTGCAAATCCTTAAAAATAAATGTTTTTAGCAAAAAAACGGTTTTTTGCTAAAAACATTTATTTTTAAGGATTTGCAAGTGATAAAAATAAATTCTAAAGGGTGGACAATCGAATTTATTTAGTTTTAAGAAATGGTCAGTTTTTATTTTTTAAAAATATTTAGTTTTAAGAGTGGAAAACGATTTTATTTTGTTTTAAGAGAAAAACGGTTTTTTGCTAAAAACATTTATTTTTAAGGATTTGCATGTAAAAATAAATTTTTAAAGGGTGACAATCGAATTTTTTAGTTTTAAGAAATGGTCAGTTTTTATTTTTTAAAATATTTAGTTTTAAGAGGTGGAAAACGATTTTATTTTGTTTTAAGGGCAAAAACGGTTTTTTGCTAAAAACATTTATTTTTAAGGATTTGCAAGTGATAAAAATAAATTCTAAAGGGTGGACAATCGAATTTATTTAGTTTTAAGAAATGGTCAGTTTTTATTTTTTAAAAATATTTAGTTTTAAGAGGTGGAAAAACGATTTTATTTTGTTTTAAGAGGCAAAAAAACGGTTTTTTGCTAAAAACATTTATTTTTAAGGATTTGCAAGTGATAAAAATAAATTCTAAAGGGTGGACAATCGAATTTATTTAGTTTTAAGAAATGGTCAGTTTTTATTTTTTAAAAATATTTAGTTTTAAGAGGTGGACAATCAATTTTATTTTGGTTTAAGGGGCGAAACAACTTTTTTGTGAAAAACATTTATTTTTAAGGATTTGCAAGTGATAAAAATAAATTCTAAAGGGTGGACAATCGAATTTATTTAGTTTTAAGAAATGGTCAGTTTTTATTTTTTAAAAATATTTAGTTTTAAGAGGTGGAAAAACGATTTTATTTTGTTTTAAGAGGCAAAAAAACGGTTTTTTGCTAAAAACATTTATTTTTAAGGATTTGCAAGTGATAAAAATAAATTCTAAAGGGTGGACAATCGAATTTATTTAGTTTTAAGAAATGGTCAGTTTTTATTTTTTAAAAATATTTAGTTTTAAGAGGTGGAAAAACGATTTTATTTTGTTTTAAGAGGCAAAAAAACGGTTTTTTGCTAAAAACATTTATTTTTAAGGATTTGCAAGTGATAAAAATAAATTCTAAAGGGTGGACAATCGAATTTATTTAGTTTTAAGAAATGGTCAGTTTTTATTTTTTAAAAATATTTAGTTTTAAGAGGTGGACAATCAATTTTATTTTGGTTTAAGGGGCAAACAACTTTTTGTGAAAACATTTATTTTTAAGGATTTGCAAGTGATAAAAATAAATTCTAAAGGGTGGACAATCGAATTTATTTAGTTTTAAGAAATGGTCAGTTTTTATTTTTTTAAAATATTTAGTTTTAAGAGGTGGAAAAACGATTTTATTTTGTTTTAAGAGGCAAAAAACGGTTTTTTGCTAAAAACATTTATTTTTAAGGATTTGCAAGTGATAAAAATAAATTCTAAAGGGTGGACAATCGAATTTATTTAGTTTTAAGAAATGGTCAGTTTTTATTTTTTAAAAATATTTAGTTTTAAGAGGTGGAAAAACGATTTTATTTTGTTTTAAGAGGCAAAAAAACGGTTTTTTGCTAAAAACATTTATTTTTAAGGATTTGCAAGTGATAAAATTAAATTCTAAAGGGTGGACAATCGAGTTTATTTAGTTATAAGAGATGGTCACTTTTTATTTTTTAAAAATATTTAGTTTTAAGAGGTGGACAATCAATTTTATTTTGGTTTAAGGGGCGAAACAACTTTTTTGTGAAAAACATTTATTTTTAAGGATTGGCAAGTGATAAAATTAAATTCTAAAGGGTGGACAATCGAGTTTATTTAGTTCTAAGAGATGGTAATTTTTTATTTTTTAGAAATATTTAGTTTTAAGAGGTGGAAAAACGATTTTATGTTGTAAGAGGCGAAAAATTTTTAAAGTTTCATAACTTTTAAAGTTTTTTTTTTTTCAAAATTCTAAAGGGTGGACAATCGTGGTCAAACGATTCTAATGCGATTTCAAAAAAAAAAATTTGAAAAAAGTCAACTTTTTGATTTTCGAAAATTTTCGAAAATTTTCGAAAATCAATTTTTTTCGAAACTGGACGTGGTAAAAAAAAAGTAAAGGGTGGACAAACATGGTCAAACGACGGTCAAAAATGGTCATCTTTCAAATTTCGAAAATTCAATTTTTTTGACCCTGGCTTCTTTGAGCTGATATATAGGACTAGTTCTGATAAATTCTTCCTATTTATATTTCATTGATTTACTGCTTTACATTTATGAAACCATAAAAGACACCCTTCTCTTCGAGGTTTCCCTAAACATTTTCCAAAAAAGCACGTCCTTTTTCGCCACTTCTCAACATCGACCAAAATCGTTTTCGAACAATGCTATATCCTCTCCACTGTGAACACTTGAAAAGCACAACCACACCAGCAATTTTAAAGCAGTCAAATGAAGGAGCGGCCAAGAAGGATATATGCCATATGGCAAGGGATGGGGACAAGTGCTCGCATTGATGGTAAAATGTTTTCTGTGTCTGTGGCTGGGTATAGGAAGGAAGACATATGAATGACGACTGGACTGGCTGAGTGAAGATTGCAATTCACTGACTAACTGACTATCCCGTATGGGGGGGAAGGTGTCTGTCCAAGCTTTTGTTGTGAAGTGAAATGTTTACCAGATTTGAAGTCGTAAATTGATTTGATTTCGGTCATTTCTGCACTTGTTTGCCTGCAAAACTTTTCCTCTGTGCAAAAGTGGCAAAAATTTCAATCGAAACGACCAATTTGTATGTGTATTTACAGTGAGAGTGTGTAAGTGTTTAGTGTGTGTAATTTGTGTAGTGTGTGTGGGAGTGATTGATGGGGGGCGTGGTTAGAGGGGAGGTCCCTATTCAGCCGATAAGTTACGCTCAATTGAGTCCTGTTTGAACTGCTGATGTGTGCAATGCGTCTTGGATTTCCCGTCTTTTGTTTACTTCGATCTTTTTGCGGTTGTTCTTGGCTGACAATTTGCCACAGCTGTATAGTTACTATTGGTGTTGTTTTTCCCAGACACTTTGACATTTGACATGCCAGGGGAAGTTTTAAGCACTGGCACAAAAAACAAAATAGTTGTCAATTAAGCAAAAAGAGGACACTCCAGTGCACCCTCCCGAATAATGAATGATGTGGTTGCTGTGGCCAAAGTTCAGGGCTTACAACCGATGATAGATGCGAGATATAAATATACTCTTTGGGGATGGGATGTAGATGGGATGTAGATGGGATGTAGATGGGATGTGGCCCGGGGTTGGATTGCAGAACCTCGAAATGTTGTTTGTGGCCGTTGGCCATCGAAGGACTGAGAGCAAACTAATCAGAGTGAGTGGAAGCTTCAAATTTTCAGACTGACTAAGGTTAAGGATTAAATTCGAATTTTTTATTGCTTGATTGATGTTTTTGTAAAAGTATTGTTGTTTATAAATTAAAATTGCCTAAAACAGGAACTTAAACTTGATTTTTTGACGTACAGATCTAAAACAAATCAAAATTGATTCAGGAACAATTAAAATGAAAATGCTTTAATTTTGTGGTTTTATTTCTTTAAAATTTTTTTTGTTGAACTTAAGTACAGAAAACACTTTTAATTACTATATCATAGTACTCTTGAGTATTTAAAAATCAGCGTAAAAATCCACTACATTTTTACTATTCACTTTACGGCTACATAAATGTTAAACCCTTGCCCCACTAGGACTGGTATTTTATCTGTCTCTGTTTACAGAACCTCTCTCCTGGTTCTTGCCGCACCGTTTTGGTTTTATCTATTTAAAACAGCTGCCCGTATAAGGCATAACTTGTATGTTAATAACCCCAATTATGCGCAGGAATATACCAGTTTGCTTCTCACCTTCCTCAAACTCATGAATTTTTAGTGGCCGGCTTCCTTGTGCTCCATTTTTGTTTGTTTGTTTTGGTTTTTGTCGCTCATCTCGTTCACATTATGGCCACTTTTGGTCGGTGCGTTGCATTATCACGTCCTAGTTTTATGTGCTATTAAGTGCAGTATAAGCTTGCGGGCCCTTTAAAGTGTGCTATAATCTTGGACGCCATGCGGACGCTGGCCACAGAGTAATGGCCAGCACTTTGGGTGCTGCATTCTGCACTGAATTTAGCCCCATAAACTGACTTCTGGTCTCCGTTTATTTTTAGCCAGACACGCGACTCACATTATTACAATAAATCCATTGGCTTTGGGAGAGAGATCAGCACGTACTTTAAGCCGGCTTTAAAGTGTTGACAAAAAATTACTTACCATTATATTAAAATTATAGTTTAATATATTATTTTGCTTACTTTAGATTTATATTTTATATTTGCTTTTAATATTTTTCCTATATTATCTTAGTTAGCTTTGCACTTTCCATTGTTTAAATCTTTATAGAAAAACTTAGTGCCAACTCATTTCATTTGTCAGTTTGTTGACTTTTAATATTCATTGTCTAACAATCTACAACAAATTCGATTTGCATATTAAATGAACACACTATGCAAAATAATAAATTCAATAATGTTTCTAATTTAATTTGTATATGTGTACAGTTCATATTAAACAATTATAAGCTGGTCGTCAGACATGAATGAATAAACTTTTTGTCTGGTAGAGCTTTGAATTTAATTTGTAAATGAATTGAATAATTGAAAGTTAAGTTATTAGGTTTAGAATAATTGGTGTATTCATTTGTAAATATGTATAATAAAACATGTTTCCAAGTAAAGTAAAACTATTTCTTAAACTTGACTTAAATGTTTTTTAAACCCCTTAGGAGCTACTTGATTAAGTTCTTTGTGAACTTCTGTGAGACTCGAATGTTTTATGAACTTTTAATACCAGTTCCGTTTCAGTTGCTAAGGTTGAAATATATACCCATACCTATGCCTGGATTACTATATGTTTTACCAGCCGAGTTTGTGGCACCTTTCAATTCATTAACAACTTTATATATGAGGAGGAAACACAGCAAAACTTGGACTGGCCAACGAAATTTACGCACTTTTGCCTAGGAGTAGCAGCAGCAAGAAAAACAAGGAAGAAAAATATGTGTTGCATCGAATAAAATAAACTAAACTTAGCTTGACTTCTACGGGGCACAAGCACGAGCAGGAGACACATGGCAGAATGGAGTCCAGAGTAAAAAGCGAGTGAATGTATGCTTCTGTTTTTCTTACTAATATAAAACTTGGCATTAAACGCGAGCGAGACGGGGGAAAGTGGCCTGAACTTGAGAAGTCAAAAACTCCCAAAGAGGACTTATGGGAATGGAGAAGGGGGAAAAGCGTGGGAAGGCGAGAAATGCAGGAGGAGCGTTGCTTGTTTTGAGCGCAAACTTTGGCGCTGTATCTCCTTCTGTTGCCCCCAATCTTTACCACGCCCCCTGCTGAAGCCCTCCTGATAAAGTTTAACTAGCGCCAAACACAAACACAATACACCCTTACGCATACCATAAAGTGGGAAAGAAGCTGATGGAATGCAATAAGCCACGAAGGCAGTGATGCCAATTTGGCTGGGTTATGGCTTTAAGTTGGTTTTAAGTTCTTAGATTTTTTAGAATATTTGTTGTGGATTTGCTGCTTATATTATTATATTAAATTTCAATTTTATATGCTGGTAAAAAATAAGAAGCTTAAACAATAATTCAAAGACTTTAAATTTAGAACCAATCAATATATTTTTTTTTTACTTAAAGCTAGTTCTTTAAATAATAATTATATTCTTTGGATCAATGCTCCAATAAGCTCAAATTCTACATTAAATTCACTCGACCTCTGACCCCTGGCAGCACTGGAAAATTGGCAGTGAGAAACGGATGCATGGAAACGGTATGGTATGTGAAAAGTTTTTCCTTTGGCTCTTGTTTGTGTATTTACTTGGAAGCCGTTAAGTTTCATTTCCGTTTCATTTCATTTCGTTTTATTACTTTGGTCAGTTTGATGATTTTTTTTCTTCTTTTCCTGTCTTCTATTTGTTCGGGATCCACCCCTTTATTCTTGTTAGTATTGAGTTTGGAATCACTTGCGCCTTTTGGCTTTTCACCCCCCGGCTTCGAACCAGCTTTTTTCCCAGCTGCTGTTTCTTCTGCTGCACTCGAGTTAATTGAAAGCTTAACCTTTACATGCACTTACACTGGTGATGTTGGAGGGGTGCCACGCCCCCTGGTAATGTCTGTCCAATGTCAGCGCAATCAACGACACGCCCACCGACAAATGATTCAACTCATCCCGGCTCCGTCATCGTCTAGTCTTCAGTCTTCAGTCTTGAGGCTTGAGTCTTGAGTCTTCTGAGTATTCTGTCCTCCCTGTCGCCTTCGTCGTCGTTTTGGTTTCGCTTTTCGTTTTCATTTCGTTTGCCTTGTCTTCTAATTGCCGCTGACTTCTTCAGCTTCTTGGCCCGGCACTCGTTTTGGGCCACATTACTTAGGCACGCGCTGTAAGCGATTGCCACACCCACCGATCCCTCCCTTCTAGTACCACAAAGAGGGTCAGCCAAGAAGAGTTCTGGGTCTGGGGGAGAAGCAGCCGTTTTTCGGGCCCCTCTTGGGTGTGCAGCATAGTTAACCACACACGGGAAAAATTAAATATATAAAATGATTAAATATCTGTATTCCAAAATTCAAGTCGTTTGGATAAGTTATTTGGTCATTAAGGAGATTTTACTTTATGTCCTAGAGTAATTCCTGTTTGCATTCTCCTAAAAGTAGGCAATGCATTTGATGATCTAACTTTTAATTTTTTTGCAATGATAAAAAAACTTAAGCATTGCTTTCTTAAATTTGTATTTATTTACCAGGCTCTTGATTGAGCAATTTGTTTTATTTATAATTCAATTGGATTAACAATTTTTTTTTGAGTAAATTATTATTTCTTATATTTTAATTAGTTTAATTTAGTCTTAAAAATTATTCTCGGTGCCTGCAAGTACCACTTCCATGACTGGGACTACATCAACATCGACTACTTTGTCTGGCTCTTTTGTTTTGTTAGCTGGGCGTCATCATTACCGTCAAGAGTCAGCCGGCAATCGTCTTGGCCCAGACCGCAATTTGCCTGTTAACTGGCAACTGCCAACTGGCAGCTTAACTGCTAGAAGGAATGTCGCCCACAAGAAGAAAAAAGAAAAAAAGGAGGAAAAAAGAAAATAAACAAAAATAAAACTGAAAAAAAAATAAATAAAAACCAGTGTGTTAATACAGCACAGGGGCTGAGAAGTTTCCAGATATCTGGATAGCTTCCATAAATATGTTTTTAACTCTACTCCCATTTAAGTGAGGCATTTAACTAATTATAGGTAACATTTAATAGTGTTTCAGTTAATTATAACTCACTTTAAATAGTGTTTAAGCTGGCTTTAATGTCATATTTTCTTTTCACTTTCTTTCTTGTCATTTAGGTGTTGAAAAATATGTTTTAATTTATATAATCTCTTGTTTTTCGCTGGATTGCCCAAAGCTAAACGCTGCTGAATGTTTATTCCGTGTCAGAGATCAGAGCAATTAGTGCTAGCTATTAGCTGTCAAAGTCATTAAACCCGGAATGGTCTCTGGGGTGACTTTAATTTTGACAAATCGCAGAGCAGGCCTACAGAAAACTTGAAGTGAATTTCTTTGGCATAAAACACACCTCGACCTGAGTCTCTTTAGTATGCTAAATTCTTCAAGGTTAGAGCTTTAATTAATTCGCAAGCAAAAAGAGGAGCAGCCGCCGCCTCAGAGAGGCAGTTGTATAATTAGTGCCAGGCCATCTCCAGCGCTGGCACCCACACTCCATGGAACACTCCTCCTCCTCCGTTTGGCCAAGGTGTTCAATTACACAAATGAATGCAGAGAAAACGTCAAAGACTTGGCATTTTCCTCCACGCACAGTCTCAATAAATTTAAGTGTGCCATGGAAAGGGGCGTGGTTGACCAAAGTCCCAGCCCACCATGAAGCCCACTAAATTATTTCATTGATGAGCCTTGCCTTAGGTGGGCCACTTGAATTCGTTTTCTGGTGCTCTGGGCTTGGTATAAATCTTTCGATGGGTTGGGCAGCTGCCTCGAGTCGGCATCCATTACCAGGCAAAGTCTACATAAATAAATAAATAAATATTTCTGCGCTGAAAATCTATTTGAAATGCAAAGCTCGAACTTGATAATATGTCAACTTTGAGAGCAGGAATTTCTCAAATGGAAGTCTATTACAGTTCGAGAGTGTTTCGTTATTGTTTACGGAATATATTATTTGGGGTGGTTAAAAGGAAAACTGAAGGGTGTTGGGTAATATATTTAAAACTCTTTTGTTGTTTAAATTTTAAGAAAAGATCAAGCATTTCTTTGTTTACTTTTAGGTACATATATTTTTCCTTCTGACTTACTCACTTTTGAAACTCTTCTGAGCTTAACATATTTCCATCTCTGAATTTATTCAATATTTTTCCATTTAATCGCCAGCCAGTCTTCTTTTAATTCATCATATAATTTTCAGAAATGCACACGGCAATTATATTTAATCATTTTTGGTGATTCTCCGCGCTTCCATCTGCATAATTCCGCTCACACGCATCTTGATTGCAAAATCGGCAATTCCACAGATATTGCAACATAACCGAATGAAAAATGGAAATGTCTGCGTTTCTTTTTGTTTTTTTGGCAGTCACCACCCAGCAAAAGTTTTGGGAGAGAAAAAGAGCTGTTAGTGGGATTGTTATTGCCGGTGGAATAACAACTTATCACACAGCTTGCCGCGGCTTCTTGCAACACCCGTCGCAATTTGCAACATAAGGCACACAGGCTATATAAACGGTGACTTGGACACCGAATATGGTTTTAAGTGTTGTGGGGATGCCCTCTCTAAAGGCAGCTAATTGTTTTAATTTTTTTTTATGAATAATTTCAGAGAATATTGAATATATATGCTATATAAATTATTTAAGAAATAGAAAATATAGTATTTCAGGCTTAGGTTTGGTTTAAATGATACATTTATTCTATAAATATTTTCATATAATGTAGTATGTTTTCCATTATTTAAAAGAGTGAATTAAAGTTACATAAATTATTTAAAATATTTATAATTATTTGTGAAGAATAAAGTGTTTATCCAAATAATGTTTATTATTAAATATATTTTTCATTGTTTTAAAAGAATATTAATATTGGGTTATTTATGTTAGTTGATTTATAGAAAATCTTTTTGACTCTTAAACCAATTTTGATTTGTTTTAATGGTATTCACTACTCCATTTCAATTTTGTGTTGTTAAAATGGTTTTAACTAAGCCTTAATAAACCAAAACTACTTCATATAAACAACTCGATTTTATTATATAAAAAATTAGAAATCCCAGAGTATTTACAAATTCGTATTCATTGTTGACTACACTTTTCACAAATATAATAATAATAATAGAGGTAAAGAGTAAATAAAAATGTCGGGCAAATAAATTACGAGTACTCTCGCGCCTTTTGTACATCTCACCTTTATGCTTTTATGATTTAATATGGGAAAATGCCTCTAAAATTACAAAAAAAAAAAGAAAACAAAATGGGATGGAAAATGAAAACAGATGCAGAGAGACACAACGGGAGACCACTTAGGCGGGGCAGCAGCAAGCGGGTGGCGTTTGGTAACACGTGAACAATATAATCGCAAAAATTGCTGTTACCTCCCCACATTTTTTTTTTTGTGTTTGCCGTGTTGATTCTGCCACTTACCTGTGTCCCGGAGCCTCGTTACACCTGTGTGTGGGGGGCAACAAGTGCTGCTTTTATAGCCACTTGTTTTATTTTTTTTTTTTACAAACATTGCTGATAGTCGGCAGAAAGCTGAAAACTTTTTGGAGTAGGTCCAAGGCAACTATTTGTTATTATTAATAAAATAGAATAGAAATATTTACAATTTAAATTAATTTATATACTATATTTAAGAGAAATTAAAATATATCTAAATACAATTATACTTTACATTCTACCATATTTTCCAACTTAGCTTGCTTTGGCCTGAGTTTTAGTTCCTATGTAATTTGTAGTTATTTATTCTGCCAAATTGTGAAGAGTTGAACCGAGTCTTCAGATTCCTTTGGCCTTGTGGGAGATGGTGCAGCCCAGCCCGCGAACGGACCTCACTATGGGAGTCGGAATGGTAGACACTGAACTGATGCCCGTGAATCATCCCAATGGGTATCAGTTTGTGCCAAACGTCGAGTAAGTTTCGCAACTCTCCCAGTGAGTTTCGAATACAAGAAACCCCCTGGGATTCCACAGCTTTGGCACATCTGCTCCACTGCCAGACAGTTTACATGATCTCCGGCGTGAAATCGATGAGTTGAAGGCCCTTGTCCAAACGGAGCCGCAGGGCAACGATCTGCGCATGTTCTTGTTTACGGTAGCGGCCAGCAGTGATCGCTCCGAGAGCACGCTCGTTCCGTTGCCGCCGCAGTTCAGGGCCCAGGTCGGACATGGCTGTGAGGTGGAGCAACTGCGTCGCGCCATAACAAATAACTGGCCTAGCCTCCGGGTTATCCCCAATATGTTTAACAGTAATGAGGAGCTGCTGGGCTTGGCTGCCGATGAAATTGATGCCTGGCATCTTCTACACTGGCTGCTGATGCCGCATCCAACCTATCCCTCGTTTCGCCGTCTCTCGATCATGAATTTGTTCCCCCTGTGCCACATCATGGGTTTGGGTGAACCCACCGAAGAACCGCGCCAGCTGATAAGCATCACCTACAAAGCCTGCGCTTCGCAGCATTGGAAGTGGCGTGAGCGAATGGACCAAAAGCGCTATTATGCTTTTTTGGGCCTCCCCCTCGAGGCGGTGTATCGTTTCCTATACACCGGTCAACTGGACATACCCCCAGGTGAACCCATCCGCCTGCACCTCCAAATGGAGCTAGTCCTGCAGCACCTGGAGCAGCCACGGGAAGAGCCACCACCGGCGCCTATGGCGTTGTGCTGGAACAACTCATTTTTGGCCAATGCGGAGCAGCGGGCCGTTGTCATTTGCGAGCTGCCCCCTGAGCTGAACGAGTCGATGGCCAACTCGCCGGATAGACATTTCCTCGAGTTCCTGGTGCAGGACTCGACGACTTTGAAGCCCTGCTATCTGCTGATGTTCGAGAAGCCGGTGGCCGCCAAGATGATGCACAACTGGCCGGGGAACCCCATTGAGGTGGCGGTACCAACGGGTGCAAAGCGGACTTCCAGCAAGTTGAATCACTTCGTGGATGGTTTTAAGAAGCTGATCTCAAAAATTAATTCAATGTTACCCCAAATTAATGGAGAATAACTCATGCATCTCGATTCTAGTTCCTCGATTCTAGATTTGCGATACGCGCTTTTTGATTCCCGATTCCCGATGGCCAATTTCCCATTCAAGGTTGAATTTACAAAGACAGACTTGGAGTATTCGTTATATTATGTGATCGGTTCTACTGAATATCCTTAACAAAGTAATTAATAAAATCAAACTGATGGAGATAGGAGGATGTATGTACATATATCCTTGTAAGCTGTAATATTTTCTGTGTTTTTTGTCATATTTTTATATAACTGAATCTGTATTCAAGGTAAATCCTTGTCTGTTTGTTTCTTGGCTTCCCTTCGGCAATAAAAAAAGATTTCCTTTAGTGGCCCCAACGTTTAAGAAACAAAAGGGATAAAAAGCAAGGACCTGCCCAAAAGTTCGCGTCACTTTTAGCCGGAAAAACCAAGTAGTAGTAGTAGAAAAAAAACTAATCAAGCCCGCGGCTTTGGGTCGCTATTCCCCCCCATTAGAGAAGCGTGAAAATTTGGCCAAAATCAGGGCCCACATAAAATTGGATAGAGGAGGCTGTGGATGGGGGGTTTTTGGGGGCGGGTCACGTGCTTGGGCTGACGGCGTTTGCGAAATCTCATCAATCAAAATCTTAGTGTGATAATAACGAGCCAGAGAAATCACAAAGCATTTCTTTCAACTAGAAAGCGCCACTAACCCACAATTCGGTTGAGGATGATGATGTCTGAACGAACTCCGCGAACTGTGATGATGATGATGATGATGTGGGGGAGGAGACTGGGAATTGGGAATGCTGGGGATGGTTGAGGAATGTGAGAGACTCCACTTTGCTGACGTAATGACCCGGCTGAGGGGCTTTTTCGGGTCTTTATCCTTCTGTCTGACGAAGAAGACGTCGCGCAATTTCCCGAGGCCTCCGGCTGGCCGCAGACAACAAATCGAAACTTCCGCCTCATGTCGGCCTGGCCTTAATTTGAAAGTTAAGCGTTATAAACACGTTCATTTAACGCCAGAAACCCCTCGCTTTTCCCAGTTTCCCAGCTTTAGCCCTCTGGCCATGTATCCATGGGTTCCAAAGCTAATGTTGCGCGATTTCGAAACACAAATTGCTGTCATTAAAATCATTTCAATGCGAATAAAAGTTGTGCCAAAAAAAAGAGAGAGATAGAGAGAGAGAGATGGAAGCTGTTGGAAAAAGAACTAAGTAAATAAGAAGGAAAATCAAATGGAAATGGCTTGGGCCCAACCACAGTAAAAATAAAATTAGACAAAGTGCGGGGAGGACAGACTTTTGTCCGCCAAATTGAAATTGTAAATGGAAATGGAAAGCGGAGAAAAGCTGGGGCCATGCAATTAGACGTCTGCTTGACGAGAGTCAAGAGAATTTAAATAATAATAATGAGAAGTTCATAAATATCTCATGAAAGTGAAATTTGCATAAGCCAAGCAGAAGCAGAACATATTTTTTTTCTGGTGCTTTGAGATGGCTTCTCGTTTGAATAATTTATGTTATATTAAGAAATTGTATTAAACATTATGAAGATAAAACTTAAATGTTAATTTAATGTAGAAAAATAACAAATTTATCAATTAATCTCTTTCATTTGAACTATTATTGTAACCAACTTAGCTTTATAATTGAATCCCCTTCTCTGCTCAAGGTGACACAAGTTCTCATAGCAAACTTCTTTCTCCTACGAGAATTTCCACATTTTCCCACCCACTGAAATCGCCGGGTAGCTGATTGTGTTGACCAGAGTAATGCCTCGATTTAAATTGCATTTGTTGGCAACTTCAACTGCAGCCGGCAGCGTGTCATAAATGTCGGCAGACGAACGAAATGAACTGGGGCACGTTCCTCATCCTCTGGTCCGACCTAAGCCCCGATCCTAATCCGCCCTTCAGTTCTGGAGTTCTGGACAGCGACTTTGGCCGGAAAATTGGAAAACGCCAGCCGCACACGAAGAGACACACAGACAAACAGCAGACCAGAAGCGACCCACAGACACACTTGACATCATATCGTTGTGTTTGACAAGAAAACTGATTTGTCATCGCCGTAATGAGCTCGGGGCCTTGGCTCCCTCGCTCTTACCTCAATGAGAGGGCAAAAGTAAAGCACAAAATGCAATAAGCAGTTGCCATTAAGCACAACTGTGGGAGAAAGATGTCGCGGAAGTGGCGACAAAAGTGCGGGAATGCCAAATCAATGGAGGTGCAGAGATTTTCCAGGTGACATAAATAGTGAGGATGGAATAAAAATAATCAGTCAAGGAAGCAGTAATCAAAATATATTATAACAGAACTTTAGAACTATTTGTATTTTATACATGGAATATAAAATTGATTTATATATAAGCGGAAATGTTATGTTGTTATTAAGTTATTTCAAGCACATTTCTTACTTCGTTTATAATATATTTTTCCCCAACTAAATACCTTGAAATTGATATGAAAACTACATTACCTTCATGACCTGGAAAATGTGATGTAACCTGCTTGCATGTAACTCTTAAGTCTGTTGCAGTTTTCTCATTAGCCACCAAATCCCCACATAAACTTCCGACAGTGAGTGGGCAACAAATCTCTCTATGTTCATTTAGAGAAGTATGAGAATGTCAGAGAAAAGTATTAGGAAATCAACTAGATATCTTATATATCTTAATTATTTGTTATTTTTTATATTTAATGCATTCTATAAGAAATATGTACTCTTATAAATACCATATACGTATTTAACTCTAATATATCATATAACCAGATTTATTCAACAACCAATCTAATACTTACTATGTATGATATATTAATGCCTGAGGCGAGTTATATCTTTTATCTATCCATTGCCAAAGTTGATTAGCTTGTAAATTAAATTATCGAAAGCTTGGTCTTAAATTGGTTTGCTCTTGCAATATCATAGAGTGGTTTGAAATTGAATTGTTATTGGATTCCCCTCTGGCATTCGCAGTGCTCCCCAGGTGGCGACATGATTACCTGTCAGTGTAACTAACTTTAACCCTCAACCCAGTCGAGAGAGAGGATGGCAAAACGGAATGGAGTGTGTTGGATGCTGATGTTAAACCAGCATGCCTCCTACGCACACACACATCCAACCCACTTAGACACACACTCATCCGAGGCAAGGTCAACAGGGTCGCAGTGCATTTAAGCGTTTTGCGGTAGCTAACTAACTAACTAACTAAAAGTGGAGAAGAGCCAACAGAGAGAGAGAGAGAGAGGGAAGCAGAGAGCTGGTAACCTTTTGGTTCTAATAAATTCAGCTCATGAATGGCAACCCACACACACTCACGCTACCCGCACCGCCTGCAATTACCAAGTGGTAAGTGGTAAGCACTTGCCAGTTGCAACCACTCACCAACTTTTGCCTGCCCTGCTCGCATTAAAATTAAAATTGCAACTAAAATCTAAATCAACTTAATTATTTTCCATCCGAGAATTGACACAGTTCTTGTTTGGATTGAGTTGCTCCCATTTATATGGTGGCGAACTGAAAGCAAACTCTTCCAGCGAACCGCTCCAAACACGTTCCTCCATATATTGCAATGTGGTTGGGTGACAATAATTCCAGCCCCAGCATCCGGTTCTGATCTGTTCGGTGAGCTTCGGTGAGCTGCTTCTGGTCCCGTTGATGGCTCGGACCGGGTCGAGTTCTGGCATCTCTCGACTCGGTCTGGATTCTGGCCTCCTCCTCTCCGTTCTGCTCTGGCCAGGTCTGGCCTGGCCCATTCCCTGTCGTCTGGCCATGTCAGCAATTAGATTACACCGTGTGTGTTTGCGACTGTCTGGGCGTGCTGTTGGTGTGCGATTGTGCGTGATTTGTGTGCACCAGGGTTGGCAAGGGGTACAGAAAACAACAATTACTTTCAAAATATTGTGACATTTTTGTGACACCTATAATAGGTACACATTAAGTAGGTACATCTAAATTGGGTACAACTAATATAGGGACAACTTAAATATGTTTACTTAAAACGGCACATCTTAAATAGGTACACATGAAATAGGTAAAACAAAAATGGGTACAGCTAAAATCGGTACACCTAAAATAGGTTAAACTAAAATAGGTATACCTAAAATAGGCGCATATAAAATGGGTATACAAAAATGTACACTTAAGATAGGTACAACTTAAATAGGTACTCCTACAAAATGCACACATCAAATAAGTTGCCCTAAAATAAATCAAAATATACGTTATAGCATCTTTTTATAAACGTGTCTTGTACTGAAGTGTTATGGGTACAATAAAAAAATTCACAAAAATAGCAATCAAAGAAACATTACCTTAAAACATTTCGAAATAAATATTGGTTTAAAATAATATGCATTCCAAAATGTTACATTTCTTGGATATACAATTTGTTCGACTATATATAGTCTTTGATTATTCATATTGCAATTATTCAATAAATTCTAAAATATAGAAATTGTATTGGGTTAATACACTTGTTTTTAATACAAAAAAAAAACTTTTTTAACCATTATTTTAATAAATTCATTTAATTTCATGGTTATTTTTTTCCTAGTGACCTTTGATTGTTTCTACTTTTTAGAATCCTTCACTGCATCCCTGTCCAATTCAGTTAGCACACAAATACCATTTGGTCGGTGACCGGGTCTTGTTTAGTTAACTGCATCGGTGTTTTTGTTTTTGTTTTTTTTCTGGCTGTCGCTCGCAACTGACGCATTTGTAGTAGCTGCATCTGTGGAGCATCTGTCGGTGTCGCTGCCGTTACACATACGCCGCGTTGTACACGTCGCTCATCCGCCGCACGACATCGTCCTGTAAGCAACCATACCACCGCCCTCTAAGCACCCGTACCACACCCTTTAACCACCCATTCCACCCCCTCCAATGCCACCCACTCTTGTTTGCACACACGGCAACGTGTTGCATGCAAATGAATTTCATTTGCCGCACTCGTTGTCATTGTTGTTCGCCGCTGTCTCTTTCCGATTCTATTCACTGCCGCTCCCTCCCTGTACCTGTCCCTGTCCCCGTCACACTAGGCCCTATCTTTGTGTCGACCGTGATTTATGTGCACAAACGTTGGCCATTGTCGCCGCCTTCTGGTTACGCATGATTTCAACGAATTTTATGCATTGAACCCAGGAGATGCGGTCAGAAATTGAAATCTTGTTTACCACAAATATGTTTCATAAACAACTATCAATAAAGACCTGGCTTTAATGCAATTAAGCCCATTTTGGATTTAATGAAGCGGAAAATATATATTTTTAAGCTCATTATATGCCAAGAAGAAACACAAAAATAAATATGATAATGAGACATAAAGGAAGTTGTGCGAATATATATATTTAAAAAAAAAAATAATATAATTATATATCACAAATTTTCAAGAAACAAATTTGTTGCCTTTATTTTGAGGAAACATATAATAATAAAAGGGGAATTTAGATTTACTAAGGTATTGTAAAACATAAAATATATAGAAAATACAACTATCTTGTCAAGTAATATAAACTTTATAAAATAATTTCAATGCATTTAACACTACTTGCTTTAAACAGTCTTTAATATATTTTATCATTGACACAAGGCTATTATTAATCGTATTCAAATTAATATATATATAATTTATATGCTGTTCAATAATTATAATAAAAGCTTAAACTTGATGATATATTTTTAATATTGATAAAGCAATTAATAATGCAGATAGTTTTTATCTATGCTGTTCAATCATTACAATTAAAATTCAAACTTTCTGATAATAACTCTAATAGATTGCCTAGTTATTATAAATTAACTAACATTGCGTTTTCAATGTTGTTAATTGCCTTTAGATAAGATAAGTCGTTTGATACTCAAATTCAAATTGCCCATTCATCTTCCCAATCATTTCCTGGTTTCCAGGCTGAAAGGCTTTAGCCTCCTATAGAAATCCAACTAGGCACATTAATTGGATCGTTAAGAGCTTATCAACCGCATAGATATCTCTCGTTTAGTTAACAATTCACACTCATTAGCATTAAGCGAATAACTCTTCTGTGGCATGGCGTTTGGGTTTTTCGCAAATGCAGTCTGAATGGCTTGTAATTAAAAGTGGCATTTAGTTGCTGGCCAGTTGGCATTCAAAGCGCAAGTCAAATAATCATAAATATTTAACAAATTACTCCGCATACATTGGACTTTTTAAATTTAATTAAAAATTTAAATGTGCAAAACTGGCCAGACTCTTAACAAAACACACACATATGTATGTGCACACAAGCATACAGAGAGGGCAAGCAAACAAATTCTCAAAATGGAAGGAGTGGCTGTGTGGGGCCAAAGCGACGGGTGAATTTAAATAAAGCGTATAAAATACAAGAAGCGTGCACTTTATGACTCCCCCCAGGACCCTCCATCCCCCCGGCACTCACCCCACAGCCCCAACTTGTGTACGGCCATCAAAATGCGCTCTGGAGCGAGTTCCGCTCACAGCGCCAATTACACGGGGCCCGGTCATAAAAATAAAGCCCAAATAAATACACTTAAAGCGAGAGGAAGAAGCGGGCTTCTCCCACGGAACGGACAAAGTTCGGTGGCAAACGCCGAAAATGAGAGACGGCTAGTGGGTCAGGACACATGCCGTGGAAGGAACAGTGGAGCAGGTTGAGGATTAAACGAAATATATCCGATTTTAATATATAAAAAGATTTTATTCGAAATATAATATAATATTTTATTACATTATAAAATACAATATAAAAATTGTAACAATATCTTGTAATAGTATCATGTTATATCGTAGTAGTAATAGCAATAGTTTAATAATATAATATAATCTATAACAAATAATATTAAAAATCTCTTTAAATATATTGGAATCTGATCAATTTCGTCTTATTCTTCACCTGCTCCACTCTATCTTGTATATATTATATATTGCATTATATTGAAGTATGTATAAATATATAAAAAAATTTAAATTTAAATTTAAAAAAGCTAAAATAATTAACAGAATACCGATAATAAGAAAAATATTCTGAATAACTGTGCAAATAAAATAATAGGGTTTATATTAATATTTTAATTAATAGGAATTTTGAATTTTATAAGCACTTAGCACTTAAAATTGGGTATATAGCGTAGATAAAACTCTCAATTTGAAACTTTTTGAACCCGCTTGGAAGTAAAGTACTTATTTATTTATATATATGTATAAGTATATGTATATATATATATTTTTTTTATTTTTAAATGATGTATTAATATACCCTTACTTATCACCTAATTTGTAATTATTTCTGTGTATTAGTAATTTTGTGTGGGAATACCAAAAAAAACAAAATTCATTTTTTATTCTATTTGTCTATCTATAAAAATATTTTTTAGTAACTGAACTAACTGGGCATTCACTGTAATGTTATTTTGAAGATGACTTAAAATTATGACCCAAAAAAAAAACACCTTATTCTCATTCAATTTAAATATATAAAAATCAAACATTTGTAATCTAAAAAAATTTTAAATTCTAAAAAATTACTTTAGTATATTCAATTTTTATACGTTATTCTCCAAACCACACCCACTGTATTGTGGTTGGTTTACCGTTTTGCAGCTCGACGCTGGCATAAATCAAGCTATTTAAATGGACATTTCTCGCAATGAAAAGCGGGGTCCGAGTCGCTTTGGTTGTTGGTCGTTGGTTGTTGGTCGGATGCCTGGACGGTTGGTGCGTGGAGTAATTACAATTACACCTGCACCACAGAAGCAGTAAAAAGACTGAGGACTGGGGGCTGAGACAGCAGGGGAACGAAGGACCAACAGGCCGCGCGTGCCACTGCAGTAAATTATAATTACGCCCAGTCAAAAGTTGACTTTTATTAAATTTTATTTATAATGCTTAAAATGTCATTAGCCAACTGGAGCCAGGCTAATTGTGTGTGAGTAAAAGCAGGGTCATGGTAAAAGCCTACATCATAAAGGCCAGCCAGCATTTAGGCCAAAGCGAAAAGCGCACATATTGAAAATCAGAAAACAGAAAACCAGAAAAACAAACAGATTCCCGGCTCCGATTTGCTAACCATTAATTTTTCTCACTGTCATTGCTTTGATTTGAAATAAATGCTGTCCCAAAAAAATGCTAAGGCAAAAAGCAACCAGGGGCAGAGACAGTGACTGACGTTTATCACGACATTGGACATTGGGGCACGATTTGTCAGAAATCCCATGCAGAAAACAAAACGAAATTGACTTTTTATGTGACTACGTGAACGGCGGCGAGCAAAAAGTCTGATTCGATTCTGTAAGCTCGATGCGTACATGGGTTAAGGCATTCCGCATTTCGAAACACACAGACACACTCGGAGGAGATACCCAAAGTGCCCATAAATAATCAATCAGCGGAAGAGTCAACCGAAATATTCACAATTTTTGAGGCTGATGATGATGGTGATGGTTATGGGTACGGGTATGAGTATGGGTTCGGGTGTGGAGCTCATTTTTTGCAAAGTTAGATTAGCGGAATCTGGCGGCATCTGCAAGCGCATTATTTGTTCATTTTTCTACTCTTAGGCAACACCTTGCAGGCACAGTGTGTTTCGAGTATTTAAAACCATAAAAAGGCCATATAAATATTTGTATGAGTTAATAAACAAAATGAATCAATTTTATGTATTAAATATTAATATTCTTATAAGGTACTTAAAAAGTACATCAATTTTATTCATGAAAAACTATGATTTTTATAGGTAATATATTTAAGGAAATATATTTTTAAACATAAAAATTTTATTACCTTAAGTTTTATATTTTTTAAGAAGTGCTTACCCAAGTACTAAAAAAAAAATATAACTTTGAATAGCTTTCTTATCTGCTGTTTCTCCAATAAATATAAATTTTTAAGTAATAAAATATTTCAAAAAAGTTAATATTTACAAAAATTATTGTATTTTCTTGTTTAAAATTAACAAATGAAGTGCCTGACACTGTACCAGGAAAAATGATGTTAAAAGTCAATGTGTCAAACTGCTGACACGGTCGTAAAGCGGCTCCAGATGTCAAACTGGTTATTTGCATATGCGTTTGTTTATGGGATGAGCAAACAAGTTTTAGCTGGATAATGCACTAGGTACTTAAATATATTACTTATAAAAATCTTCTAAAATAAAAGAAGTAACTAGCAAGAACATTAAATAAATTTAAAATTCATTTTTAAATGAAATATAATTCAACTCTGACGGCGAAGTAATCAAATTTAAACTGATGTACTTGAATTTAATGATTAACATTATCTTAGGAAATATAAACAAAAGACAAATTTAAAATTCTATAAACAATAACAAAATAAATAAAAAAGAGTAAACGTAAATAAATATAAAAATGAAGAATACAAAAAAATAAAGACTGAGACTAAATAAAAAATATAGCAAATATATAAAAAGAAGGAACGAATATAAATAGAAAAAATAAATTGAAAAGGGAAGAAAAAAATGTATAAATGCCCCCTAGGGGTGACTGAAAATGTCGTTGAGTTCGGTTCTCTCTCTTTTAAGCTCAACTGATTTTCAGCTGTGACTTCGACTCGAGCTAAATGTTTCGGAAACGGCAAAGCAAGCAGGCCCGGATGCATTTTGCGAGAGCACTCACATCCTCTAACACTCGCATTCAGCAGGGAGGCATCACACATACGCCATGTGGAACACAGCTGGCGTGCCTGGAAATTCGCGCTCATCTCATCAGCAACCAATGCCTTACGCTGCAATTTGGCAGAGAGAGAGCTAGAGCTGAAGGAAGTGGTGTACACAGTTCACTGCACTTCATATTGCCTTTGGGTTCGTGTTTCTGCGTTGTTCTGTGTTCTTAATACCTCGTAACAGTGACTGACTTTTAATGAGGAGTATTTTTGATTTTTGCGTATTTTTTCTTCTTTTTATTTTATCCAGGATATAATCATGAAATATTAAACTCATGTACAGTTTTTTTAATTGAAATTCAGCTTTTCAAAGTCATCATTAATATACATATTTATAAAATATTTCTCAAGACGAAATAAGATTTTATATTTAAAAAATAAAGAAACATTTAATTCTCTATAATGAATTACTTAAGAACTTTAAAATTTTAAATTATTTGGATCTCCACTTCTTATTAGAGAGTATATTTTTGTCTATATTTAAAAAAATCTTCCCTATTCAAACATTTTTGTAATCTAACGATGTCATTGATTATCTTTTGATTTGAAACTTTTTGCTTTTCAAATTAAGCACGGAAAATAGAGATTACTACTTATTTATCAAGCTTCAAATAATACAGATTAAATTATCTATATCCGCAAAAATGGTATTAAATATTATAATTCAATCTCTTTTTATTATCGGGCTTAAAGTACTCGTCATATTCAAAATTTCTACAAATAATCAAATTATTACAACTCAGCAAATTCAATAAATATTCTGTGCCACTCGACACGTTCTTGTAGTTTCTTTCCATTTTTGTGTCACGAAATTGGCTTTTATTACGCATACGCAGCGTTGACTGCACTTGAAAACTACTCCACGGCTTCGTGCTTGAGAAATATTTATGCGATGGCAGTGCACAGGAAAAGAGAAAAGAAGAGAGTGGCAAAAAATAAAGAAAACTGTCCAAATGCAAGACACAAATAAATAAATGCCAAAATATATTTTGCAGCAAGTTGTCAGCACAAAACCTAAGCAGGAAGGAAATTATGAAAGCCCGAGGAAGCGCACCAACAAAAACAGAAAGTCGAAACGGCAGCAAAAACTTTTATAAAATGTGAGCTCCACTGCCTCTCATCGTCCTTCCTCTATTTTCTTTTTTTGTTTATTTTTTTTTTTGTGGCCATGAGTGTGCAAATTCCTTTCGGCTTTTGTCTAGCTCAGTTCGCATTTCATAATGTGCATATTTTATAACATGTTTATGTATTTCCCGAAAACCCAGAAACAAGAACGACAGACACGAAAAAATGTGTGCCACCGACAACTGAGCAAAAAAGATGCAACAAGTCAGGCTGTGAATACTTTGTGGCTTGGCCTTTAGAGTTGAAATGCACGAAGCTTCGTTCGCCACGCCGAAGTTTGTATACCCTTGCAGGTTGCAATTGAATTTGAATTTTTAAAATCGAATTCTCCTGGTGCAAGAAATCGAGCATCAATTTTTATGGCAAATGTGAATATTAGGGACTTGGTTCTTACACAACAAACAATTTAATAACAATAATTTTTGTTGACTCTGTTCTGTCTATCTTTCGTATACGCAGCCTCAAAATATTTCGTATACGCACTGGCAAAACTAGTTTTTATTACTATATTTTTAATAGATTTATAAATGTATATTAACAAAAATAGCAAACACAGCACTCAGAAATTTGTATACCCTTGCTGTAATTGTAAATTGGATCATTGAGAATCGATGTACATGGCAAGATCTACTAGGCCTTTGATTCTGACCAAGAAAATAAATACATTGTAATATAAAGGAAATTATATATTAACTTGCAAACTACACTTTTTAATACACCCTCCAAGGATATAAAAAGACATTACAATGGGTATTTTTGACGTCTTCTTAGGGGCCACCTGGCTGTCAAAAAGCAATAAAAACTATGCATTACACTGTATAATACCCTAGCACTAAAAAAAAAACTAGTATAAAGCCTCGCCAGAGTGTCAGAAGAATTTACATATTTTATTAGCACGAAGGATGACAAATTTAGACTTGTCTCTGGCTTGCATTTCCCCCAACCAGTCAAAGTCATTTGCGGGCGGAAAGCAGATTTTATTAACTAATCTGTCATTTGGCTAAGAAGGAAAACGCAGGACCTCAGCACGAATCGCATTCGCATTGACGTCACCAGGTCGACAGGCATGGCAGCGCCCAGCTCCGCAGCACGCAAAGTGCAATTTCCGGCGGAAATGTGAGAAGGATTCCGTAATCTAATTTTAATGATTTTCCTTTCCATCCGCGAGGCCAAGAGTGGCTGGGCTGGGCTGGGCTGGGATTGGATTCGATTTGCTTGCGAAGTTGGCACCCTCAGGAAAATGTTGGAATTAACCCAATTTCGAAAACGTTTTTGTGCTGCCGCTGCCACCGCCGCCGCCGCTGCCCTGGAAAATATTCAATTATACGAAATTTTCTATGTCTGGATGTGACAAAATGCCACACAACAGTTGCGAAAGTTTTTCCTCCATCTTCTATATTTAGCCATGTCCTGATGGTAATGACGTCAGTGGCCTGTTTTCTCCAACTTTTGCTCTCAAAGCAAATTAGCCAAGGGGATGGCGGGACTCCCAAAGGGCGGGGGGCGTGGCAAAGTGCCATTCAAGCTGGCATCTGTGTTAAAAGTTAAAAATTAAGCGAGCAACGCCAGGCGTTCGAGGGGGTAAAAAAGAATCTTTGTAGCAGTCAAAGAAAATGAAAGCTGATTAATGATTAAGCGAGCTGGGGGCGTGTCAAGCTGTGCTCATCTGTGTGTGTGTGTGTGCTGGCGACTAATTAAACTAATTAAATGTGTGAAACTCACGGCATTATTCGCCAAATGGTATACAGATGCGGGCCAATGGGATTTTCCCCACCTTTTCTCAGCTCGAGATTTTCTTTTCGTGATTGCCTTCAATCCGAAAGCGGTAGATAAAAGGTACAAATAAATAAAATAAATTGTTTGAATGGCATACTTGTAACCACCTTTGATTAAACGTTTAAAAAGGTTAACAAGCACATTATTTACTGTTCCTGTTTAGTCTTTCTTTCTAAATTAATATAAAGCAAAGGCATTTCATTTTCCATAAGGTTACCCCCAGATTTACATTTCATATTATGACTTATGACTTCAATAAAATTCCAAATTTTCCACTTAGTCTAACAATTGCATGTATGTACATTTCGCATGCATTTGCGGATTGCAAAAGGCTTTTCGTTCTAAACCATAAATGACGGATCAAATTTTATGCACTGGCCTAAAAACAATCGGAACAAACCTGTAATCCCCTGGAACTAATCAACAATAATATGTTTGGTTTTGTGTGTGCATGTGGTAAATACACCAAAAATTCTGCATTTTCTGATCAAAAACCAAAACAATGCTTGTCTTTGGCAGCGGCAAAGTTGCAGCTGCCACTGGCACTAATGAGTTTTACCATATTCACGTATTGTTTGCTTTCGGGCCAGTGTGTAGACATATGTATGCACACACATCCTGGCCCTAGACCGGCTCATTGCATTGCAAATTTCAGCGCTGAAAATTTCACCATCAATTTTTTTTTCTCTAATTAGAAAATATCAGGCAGCAGCCGCAGACGGGGCCAAAACGGCAATTGGTGTTGATTAGGGCCTGGCAGCTGGGCTGCGTTGCGGTTGTCGGCTGTTCGTTGGTAGTACGAGGAAGTCCCTTTCTATTGCTGGTTTCTATGTTTCTAGTCCTGCTCATGCGGCTCAATTTTTGTGTTCGCCATTAGCACTTTGAACTGGAGGCCCAATGGCTACATTTTAGGCAGTGTTTGGCTGCAGTTTGATGTCCTGCAAATGTTTCTCTTTTCCTGTACGTTTCTTTCCTATTATGAGTCGATTTATTTGCTTTTGAAAAAAGCTTAAAATGTTTTATATGAATGGTAAAATTATTTGAAATTTAAGTTAGCAGTTAAATTAATGTTTTTATTGCAGAAGAACAAAAAATAAATGAATACTATGGCCTAATTAGTAATATTCTAAGAGAACAACAATTATTTTTTAAGACAAATAATTTCTAGGCGACACAAAAATTATCCAACGTTTTAAAAACACCTTACATTTTTTAATAAAATTAATAAAAGTATATACTGAAGATTTTTAAGTACTAAATTTAGTGAAAATCTATTTTTAGTTTAGTATAATATTTATAAAATAGTTTTGCATAAAAAAAATAAATAAAATAATAAATATTACAATTTTTGACTTAAAATATTTAAAATCGCAGCTAATTGCATTTACAAATATAAACAAATAATATTTGTATAACCTGTCATTTCATAAGTACATAATTACAATAAAAATAAACTAATAGAAACTAAATATATAAATATAAATTAATATATTTCAATTAGTTATAAAAAACTATATCCATCTATTTATTCTATCATACCCCTTTACTAAGTGCAATCAAAATAAACTCACAAAAACTATTTATAAAAAAAACTTCAATTTCGATTTGCTGCTTTGTGACGCCATTCACTCGATCAAATTCGCAAAAGTGCATTGGGGAGGGCCAATTGAATAGGCGATGTGGCTGCCCTTCCTTGATTTTCTTTACTTTTCCCTTACCCCGACTCCCTCACCTAGATAGCAAGTTGTATGGAAGCCACTGGTGTATATCTGGGCCAGAATTTCATCTATTTACAGAGTTTATCAGTGTTTTTCAATCACGACTTCACCTGGTCTTGGACCAGCTACTATTCCCCTCGTTGTACCTCTCTATTTTGTTCACTATTGCTCTTCCGCCTGGCCACACAAGGCATGCAACACAAGGAAAGCATTGGGAAAAATCGAGGCAGACAAACCAAAAAAAATACATAGAGAATCGAACGATTTTTCTAATAAAGAAATTGAACGAAGGACGCGCAATATTTCTAATGGACCAAACCGAGAGAGAGTCCTTCGATTGGAAAATGTTCAAAGGATATGAGGTGTCAACTGATGAGCTTTCAGCCTGTCTCCTCTTCTTTTTCTCCGATTGAACAGTTGCCTCTTTTTAATGATTTTTTTTACTGTGCTCTGTTTGCTCCTTGGTGTCAGTGTTGCAAAGCAAAAGTTACAAGAATCTGATGATGATTCTTTTGGGAAATGGATACTAGAAAGATACCTTGAGAGGGCAAAGGTATTTGTGGCACTTCATTTGTGATGTGTCCTTTGGATTCACAACATAAAGGGTTGGGATTTTAATTAAATTGATTGCACAATTTGTACTTTAATGGTTTGGAGTGCACTTGGTTGTTTATTGGGTATTTTTGAAGTATTTAAATGTTTTTTTGTGGCTTGTAAATAGTAGTTGTATACAATTAGTTTAAAGAGAATTTAATTGTTAATGATAAACACTAATTTTCTTTCTGATTTAATTTTGTACTTTTGTTTAAATGTAGTTTAAATTATCTACCTAACATATTTCCTTATTTTGAAATGAGTTTCTGTTAAACTTTAGTTTTAATTATCTCCCTTACATTCACAGCGAATTGTTTTCCTTATTTCCTCACTCAAATTGACTATACAATTCTTTATATTTTCCGTTTTATCTTAACCATTCTACCGACTTGACCCTTGGCGTTAATAGCAGACACCTGTCCTTATCACATGCCCATTCACATGATCGTGAATTTTTATAAGGCAGCATTAGGCATTTGAACAGAGGAATTGGCCAGCAGCAGCGAACAAAGAAGGGACAAAGTATCCCCTCATTTGTGGCAATAAGCAAGACAATAAACCATTATGAACCCCTCGATAAGGAGCTGCGTGTGGAACAATGCGGAACGAAACGGAAGTTGGGGCAGGACAGTTCCCCCCCAGAATGCGGTTTCCCCTCACCGCAACGACCTGTCATCGAGCTGCTTAGCGCCCTAATGCGATTATTAAGTGCCAAGTGCTCGGGTGTCGAGTAAAATTCATTATATTAGCCCAGCGCCACTTGCCACTTGCCCCTCTACCCAGTTTCCCACGCCCTCGTTTCCGGTTCCGGTTGGCCCCCCACCCGTACAGCGAGTTCGATGTCCTGGTTCCTGTTTCCAATTCCACGTTCCCGCGGCGAGCACTCGCTCATGCATTGCGCGTACTCAATATCCTGTCCTTTAGCAGCTCTGAAACGCGGCCGGTGACTGTGGCGCAATAAATTAGGGACGCAAATAAATCATCCATTTTAATGTGACAGTTCCGACAAACGTTGCCCCAAAACAGCGCTCTGGGCTGCTGCTGCTACCACAGCTCCGGTCTCAATTGGTTTGGCTGCTGGTCCTCCACTTGAGCACTGTCAATCGGAGATGGCAGCGTGATTTGAGTTGGCTTCATAAAGAAAAATATTTAATGAATATACTATCCAATAAAATGTAGATATTTGCAGATATACGACTTTTGGTTTAGTTAACCGAAAGTCATATAATTCTTTTAAATATATAATATTGTAATATTTTCTTGACTCACTCAAGCATCTCTGTTGCCTCCTTTGAAGATTGAACCCCCACAGCCCCCGTTTTTATTCTGCCTTTCGCAGAGTCGAGCCTCCCTCTATTTGTGAGCCATATTTTGTGGGTTCATTTCCAGGCTTGCCTTTAGCTTTTCTTTCGGCCGAATTCCCATTGTTTGCACATTGTTTGACTGGCATTTAGCAGCCTGTGCTGCCTGCCTCTGTGTTGCTTCCACTAAGTACTCGCCAAACTGCGGCACTTAATATTTTTGAATTGCTGCGCGTATGCGGTCTTTGTGGCTGACTCTCTTTGGCCAAGAATGAAAATGGGAGCAGGAAGTGCCGCCATTATCTGACACTGTAAGAAATAACAGGGGTTCAGGCAATTTGCTGGACAAAATGCGACCAACAGGGCGTATGATTAATGGGGACTGATTAGGTTTAGGTGAAGTGGGAAGCTATACAAATGAGAGGAAATCTTTTTTTCTTTCTGATTCATTCTCTCTCCTCAAATTAAACAAAAATTTATAGCACAACATTTCCGGCACGAGGCGAGGGTAATTTTTGGTTAGGGTTAAGGGGCCACGTTATACCATATCCATCCGAAAATGCACACAGCTCGGGTAATGAACATTTATGAGGCAATTTCCTTACACACACAAACACCAAGCCGAGGGAAATACGAAAAATAAAGGACAGTTTACACACCCCATGGTGGATCCTGTCCCGCCTCCTCCTCCTCCTCCGCTGTCATCTTGGCGAACAACCCTTTCTGCTCCACTTATGCCCAAACTAATTAAGTGCAGGAAAAAGTTGCCATTGCCAACCCGTTTACAACTGCCGGGGCTGCAGCTGAGCAACTGCGCTTTGTCTGCTCCCAATAGTGCTGGAAAAGAGATGAAGGAGCGGAGGAGCTCCTCCTTTCACCCAGCGATGCGAATGG
Organism: Drosophila bocqueti; assembly: GCA_018151655.1. NCBI lineage: Eukaryota > Metazoa > Arthropoda > Insecta > Diptera > Drosophilidae > Drosophila > Drosophila bocqueti. Next base: position 16,918,192 of record JAECXF010000002.1, read on the forward strand.
GAATTAAGTGTTTGAATTTGAAGAAAAATTATAAATTTAATTGAGTGCTCTTAGATGGATTTAAGTGTTAAATAAATATTTAAAATAATATATAAGATATTTTTAGGAAATTGTTAATTGTTAGATATTTAAATAAGGATTATGTTTGTACAGTTTTCTGGCAGAAATACTTATGCCTTCGCAACACCGAGACTTCACAGGCCCTCTTGACAACTTGATCCAATTTTAAATAATATGCATAGAAGGAAAATAGGGAAAAATGTAGTAAGAAATATAGGGAAAGAGTCTAGGGAAGAATCTGGAAAAGTCCCCAGTAGACATCCCTCTGTTTCTTCGCTCTTGAAAGCCTTCTTTTTATTCCCCTTTCCTTCGACTTCTGTTTAAGCCTTTCTACATTTCCTTAGCGTGGCCAAATATTTAGCAGCCGCTCCAGCTTTCCGCTGATAGCCCATTCGAGCGTCATAATAACGAAGATAAATGTTGCGAAAGTTTGCTCACAACACGCCCCAGGACGAACAGAGGGACAAAATTTCGCCTGCAGCTCCGAATTCAGCTTGCATTTGTGCAGTTGTAGTATACTTTCTCCAAAAGACAAAGGGACACAGACATATATTCGCTGTGCGTAAAACAAAAGTTGAAAGCTAGAGTGAACTTTACGGATGTGGTGCATTGTAGGGCATTGGACCAGCGGGAATGCTTTGGCTAAAAGGAACAAGTTTATATCAGTTGAATGTTTTTGAAACCCCAGAGACTGGCTCTGTCTTTTAAATGAGCTGAACAGTTATAACTTTGAACAGGAATAGGGAAAACATAATCACAGAATAAATCTAGTGCAAATCAAAGGAATTAATCGTAGAACTTAAAACTTAAATAATATTTATATTTCTATATTTGTAATAGCTTTATTGTCTACTCTATAAATGTAGTAATAAAGCTAATCTTAATTGAACTTACATTTTTCATACCCCTTAAGTAAACCCTCTAAAATAGCTTATTCAAAACTCAACAACCTCCACTGATTAGCAATGACATGCATAATATTGGCATGACTTTAATACCCACGACTAATGCTAGTTTCGAAAAACTTTTGCATTCATTTTTTAAAGTTTAATGAGAAACCGAAGCGGCAGCAAGAAGGACAACGGCAACAACAACCATTGACGACGACAGCAGCGACGACAGTTTACACTGATGCTCGTTAGTTCTACGCCAAAAACTTTGCCTTTGCCCTCTTCGCTCGGCGTGCTCCCGCGCTCGCTCTGGAAAATCCCCTTGCCTGATTTTGGGTAACTGCAATTCACAAATTTCTGTATGTCCATGGGACTTTGCTATCGGGCCTCGGACCCAGCAGCAGTTTTGTTGGACCCGTTGTCCTGCCATGTCCATGTCGGACCCGTTCTCGTTCACTTGATTTATGTCCTATGCGTCGAGCAAATGTTTTGGGACACGCCGATCCACTCCCACACAAGTCCCTACCCCCTGGGTTTACTCCCAAGGATGCAGCCCCTGGCTCTTGGCTTTAATTAAAAAACTAAAATAGATGAGTGGCTGGGTAATTTGTCTAGATAGCAGCTCTCAAAAGCAATTTGATTACTACTTCTAACAAGCTATAAATTATGGCAGAAAAATAAATGAGACAAGTAAGGAGGAATAAAAAGAATTACTTACAAGATTCATGGCGGAAATTAATGCAATTTATAAAGCGGAAAAAGGCTAAAACTAATATAACTTTACTTAATTTCTTTATAAAAAATTTAATATAAATTTGTTACACTTTTACAACTTATTAGTTACCCATTAGATTACATACCAAGTGAGAGCATTTCCTTTGTCTCCTGCCCCCCACCAAGGGAAAGCATATTTATAGTTCCTTTCAAAATACACCCCCAAGGCGGAAGGAAGCCCATGATACGCGATCCTTTAAATAGGTTAGTCATACTTATAAATAAAAGCAAACCAGCCAGCTTGATGGCACATTTTTGCGCTTCCCCTATATACAAAGATGGGCATAAAGTAGCTCTATAAAAATAACCCACAGATGCTCTCCATTGAGACAGGGGGAAGGCCACTGCATGCTACACATGCCACACATGACACACATTCACACGGCCGAACAAAGGATGCCAAAAGGTTAAGGGAGGCACACTGGCGCTGGCTTAAGAAAATAGCTCATACGCAGCGTGTGCCGCATGCCTCAAATGCCACAAATGCCGCTTAAATCGAGGGAAGGAGTGCACAAGGAAGTCAGTCAGTGAAAGAGGATCCACACGAGTCATGACTTCCCCTGGCAGCTACCATGACAGCGCTTATTTCTGTCAGTGCACTGGCTTATTTTTCAATTTATACAACCAAATGTATGTAGAAATGTCTTGACAAAGAGATCAAACTTGGCCAAGTTTTATGGGAAATTAATTTCTGCGCGCCATATGATTAATTTTACTATTAAATAAATTAAAGCGGAAGTGCAGGTTAAACTGTGGAAAATGCAAGTCACTTGGGAAGAACACAAATGTTTACTCCCTAATACTTTCTATCATTTTTTCATGTGCAACCAAATATCCAATATAAAGTCCTTAACCTTGGGCTATTTTGTATTTTCTTGGTATGCATGAAATCGTAACGCGGCCTTTACCTGGTTGATTCACAACAATATTCAGATGAAAGAAATTACTTCATTTTTATGTATGTTTTTTCTTTGAAAAATATTTAAAGACCGCAGATCAAAGGAAGGACCATACATATCCCTAAGCAGAAGCAGAAGCAGAGGCCGCAATGCAACCCTAAGGCCACATTGAACACTTGATTTGAATATGCGCACCTGATGGCAGCTACCTGGCCTGATTGAGTTTACCTGGCTTCGCCTTGGTCCCCGTTACGAACTTCCTTCGAATTTGTGTGGAATTCGTGGAAGACGTTGGCGATGACGATGATGTCGATGTGGTTTTTCGGCATCGCGGCACTCCATCCGAAAATCCATCATCATCAGCAGCAGCACGGTAGGAGCTCGAGTGGGTGCAATGTATGCACATTGAACCTATATATCGAGCTTGTTGCTGCGGCTCCTCTCTCGCAGCTGGTTGAAACCACAAATTGCAATTAGCGTCTGCCCTCCGCCCATTGACCTCGACTGGAGGAGCTGCTGTAGCTGTAGCTGCCCCCGCCATTTGATTGATGATGAATGCTAATTTGTGAGGTTATTTTTTGTGGACGGCAATAGCTTGCTGGAAAGGATGAAGAACATTTGCATATGGTGGAATGTTTAATGCTTAGTGACATTAGTCAAATGATGGATGCAAAAAATTGGTTAAAAATGCTAATTTGGATTTTTCAAAAAGGGGATAAAAGGTATAGTTATTTAAAATATAGTTTTTACAAATTGTTATTATTTATCTGGGCTTAGACCCTGAAATTCTAATTATTATCAAGAACGTTATCGTTAGTAAGGAAAAAATTATGTGCATTTTAGCCTTCACATATTTTTTATAATTATATTATATATCATTAAAAACTGAATTGTTTGTATATTTTTTCCATAAATTACAAAATATCTATTAATTTTATATAGATGTTGGGAAAATATTCGTAACATAAATATGGTTTTTAGAATTGCTAATAGCTTATTCTTGACCTGCACCCTGAAATGTTAAATTTTAATAAGAGGACATCAATTAGTAAGTAAATAATTATGTGAATTTCTGGATTCATTTTTGTATTTTTAGGAATATCTAATTATTTATCTTTTAAAACTTCGATGTTTGTTTTTTCTTCAAATTATAAAATGTCATTTTTTACACAAAATATTTACATACCTTAAAATAATAGCAAGTTTAACTTAATTTAAGCTCTATTAAACAAAATTTAAATATTTTCCACTTAATTTTCCATAATTTTAATTTTTTTAGAGGTTTATACAATGTTTATAATTTTCTTAGGAACTATAAAACGAAATACTTTCGACAATTTTGTGTCAAATAATAAAAATTTAGAGCGAAAGTCTGCGATTATGGGAGCGTAGGTAAGGCAAAAGGATTAAAAAGTCCTTGGCAGGCCAAGAAGAGTGTGTGAATGCGTGACCATTTCCGCCAAAGAGTGTGTAATAAAGCAGCTCGTAAATTTCGCCTCCAGATGACCCATCTTCCATCTCTTTTCCGCCACATCTCACCATCTCTTTCTCTGTATATCTCTCCATTGTATATATTTCCTTAGTTACATTTTTTATACACGTTGCACAATGTTTTTCGCGTTCGTTATGTATTTTTTTTGTCTGGTTTTTTATCTGCTTTGGGTGTTCTGCTTCGGTTCTTTGGTTATTACGCAAATCCCTTTGTTACCCCAGCCCCATCCGCGAAATTTCCCATTGTGGGCGTAACCCGCATCCTTTTCGAACAATAGCTGTGAAATAATCACTTGCCTGTTTGCACTTTATTAAGTGGACAGCATGGCATCCTCCAGGCGCCGTGCGGATTCACTGACCCAACTTTAACTTGCACTTTATGGTCTCGAGCTCAACCAAAAGGAAGTTTAAGCCACTGAATCCGCCTTACATTTAAATGGTGTTGATATGCAAATGCTGCAAAAGCCAATTAATTGACTAAAGAACAGGAAAGAGAATTATATTTATTATTTTAATGGCTTACCAGGCACTTGCCAGGTAGATATTTTTATTAAATATCAAATGACTTACAATTTTACGATAATTAAAGTTCATAGCTTACAGGAGCTGATATCTGATTCCTGAAAAGTTGAACTCAGATCTCGATTATTTCAATAAAATGGTTAATATTAAACTTAATATTTATCTGAAGGCATTATTTTTAATTTTAACTGTCATTTTTTAAACGTTGTAATTTACCTTTTTAAATGAATGCAATTATGGTTTACAGGATCGTTCGAATCGTTCAACGTGAACATGCCATTAACAGAATGAAAAACATTACCAAAATCGTCATTTACTCGCTCACATATATAGCTTTATAGTCTGAACAAAATAACCTTTTTCCACCCACTATTATTGCCAGTTTCATGGGGCTGCGTCTGTCATTTCGCAGACGCAGACCATTGGCGGTGTTAATCAGCGCCACCGCTGGTGGCATGCAACCGAAAAATGATTGCCGCCAAACACATTATCTGTATTATTAATGAGCTGCAAGCCGCAGTTGCTGGAAAGTGCACTGAAAAACAAGGAGTTCTTATATGAAAACAGGAAACCAAAGGATGCTTTAAAGTATTGTTTATTCTGACAAAAATAAATTCGAAAACCTTTTTTGCGTACTTAAATTTAATTTGGAACTTTTATATATTTACTTTCCAAATGTTGGTCCTGACTTTCCCTCTTTCTCTCATTTATTTAATATTTTAATTACATTTTTTTGAGTGCCTTTGCCGTGTCCTGTATATTGGCATCATTGCTGATTGAGTTGGTCGAGAGAATAACCCCCTCACGGCTTCGCTGCCTGTCTCTTTGGTGGTCCTTGCACACAACATTGCATTCTCATTATATTGCCTTGCTTTTCGGGTGTTTAATTAATTGAAAGCATTTTTGCCAGCGTTTTACCATAAACGCGAAGCGTCGACCGTAATAATATTGACTCTTTGGCATTGAGGACAGCTACGCATGAATACGAATGCCACCGGACAGGACATTTGCAAGGATATGCGGAAAGACGAACCATAAATGTGCGACCTAGAATTTTTTTTCAGGCCTCTTAATTAAACGGAATATATAAGGATATATCATTTTTTGCTGCTGAAAACTGTGAAAGTTAATTTTTATTCGGGCTGCTGATAAAGTTGGGGGGTTTTTAAATTAAATTTTGCGGAATGAAACGTTGAGTTAAAATTAATGGTTTCGTTTATCTATAAATGTTAAAAGCACGGCAGGTTTAAGCAAACTATCGTTTTAGGGTATCTCTCTGTTCTTTTTTTATTATGTTCTTTGTAGTAAGTATTCTAAAAATCTAAATATTTCCTTTCAGGATTCTACATTTCAAGATATTTTAATATATTTCTTCTTTTGAAACTTCTCTGCTAGGTTACATTTTTCTCCTATTGAAACTTTTCTGCCAGGTTGAACTGCTTTATGACTGTGACCACCGAAAATGCCAGTTTTACCATCTAAAAGAAATTCAATATTTATAATAAGAAGCTGAATTTATAGCCCAACTCACCGCTAAGTTAGTTTGCATGCAAATTGGAAACACTCCAATGGCTGTCAAGGTTATGGGGCACTGTAGATTTTGAAGAAAGTATATCAGAGTGGACTTATAGCGACGTTCGGCACCTATCCAATTCGATTGAAAGAGACTGTCAGCGAGCACTTGGCAGTCATCGATTATGACATTGCACAGATAGCAGAAGGGGAACGTCTCCAGACAAATATCAAACATGAAAATGAATGTGGCCATTCCCGTCCAAAACGATGAGAAAAACATGATGTTGATCATTGAAAGGCCCAGGGCAATGCCGATCAGTAGGAATTGCACAAATATGGTTCCCGAAATGACAGGTCGCACAACGTCGACATAGCTGGGAGATATATTAATAACTAAATATATAACACTAAAAAATACCAGCTTACTCCAAAATCAAGCGATGATCCCGGATGCAGTTGGTCAGGTCGGCAAAGTGCTCATCGTCACTCTTGTCCGGATCCGATCTCAGTTTCTCCAGACGCTCCTTGAGCAGCATTAGATGGCAGCGAGGCATCAGCATTGTGGTGACGGCACAGACATCCGTGCACTGAGCCATGAGGACAGCCAAGGACATTAAAATAAGCTCAGCCACGTTGGACAGTAGGAAATTCTCCTCGGAGTTCAGCAGCGGAATGTACATGCGCCAGGCGTGGCGTCCCGTCAGGAAATACGTTATGAAGTTACTGATCACATAGGAAGAATACATAATCGAATACACGATGAAGATGAGGTTGCATATTGCCACATAAAGATGAACCTTCGACTTCTCAGCATTACTCAGGCATCGCTCGTCCATCTTATCCAATAGTTTCCTGGCCGCTTGGATTTTCTTGTGTCCTGTCAGGACTATAGCGGACTTCATAGAGGTACCGTACACGTTACCCAGGATCTCGAGTGAACTGAGAAACTCGCCGGCCGAGAAACTATGAAAACTGCGCACCATCTCCACAGCCATGGCTTTTGGCAACAGAATGAAGATGATTATGTTGAGGAATATAGACCACAGTCTGTAAACGCGGGTCCATCTTTAAAAAAGGATGTTGCAAAATAAATTAAAAAACTTATACACCATATTGAATCGAATTTTTCTTCCGTTTAAATTTCTAGTTTGTTTGTAATTGTAATTCACCTCTTGTTGTCGGGCTCTGTCCATCCCATGGCCCACATACAGCGATCCATGTAAATGTAGGCTTCACGGGACTTAACCCTTTTCCGTCAATGGCTTTGCCTTAATGTGAGGAAATAATTTGCTTAACATCTTGGTCGTGGCTTCTTTTTGTGAATAATTTGAGTTCCAGCTCAGTGGCCTTTTATAGGCCACAAAGCACCAATGGGGTCTTTCCCAAATGACTTGCCTTTTTATTTTGTCCATCAAGGACGGAGAAAATGTGGTATATACTTTAGTTTTTAGTTGGTTTTTACTATCAACTATCAAGGAAAGTCTTCTTTCCGTTTTAAATTATTAATTTACCACGAAAAGGAATTGTTAAATTATTTACTTTGATTTGATTTTTTTTAATTGTGGGTTAACTGCCATAAGGTTTAGAAAGAGATTTTTTTCTAAAAAATTTTATTTAAAAGTAAACAAAAATATTATCCGAGCGTAGCATGTATACACCATTTAATTTGCTTTGAATAAAAATGAAAATAACAATAAACGAAAAGTTTTTAATTTATTTTCATATTCAATTCTAGTACTTGATTTATTTACATCCTATTGGAACTTCTCGGCCAGGTTAAACTGTCTTATCACGGTGACCACAGAAAATGCCAGCTTCACCATCTTTAAGAAACCAAATTAAAGTAAAATATATGCAACATTGGGCAACTGTGTTATATATTTATAGTCAATTACATTTTTTTTTTTCAAATGCCTTTTTTTATAAATTTATGTATGATAAACACGAAACTATTTTTTGGGGATTGGAGCACAAGTGCACATTACATTAGCTGCATTTACAGCTGGGAAACGCAGTGCTGCATACTCTACATCTTCCTCTTGTTCCCCATTCCGGCCAATGATTACAACCATTTCAAAGTACGATATTTCAGCGAAACAACGAGATATTTAATATTTCGGATTCAGCGAACAGAAAACCTTCGGTAAAGTATATACTGGTTTCTGGGTCAGAGGGTCGAGCTGATTTTGTCAGCCTGTCAAATTATCACAATAGCCCAATGTTGCGTGTACGCAACACGACATTACAAAATTAATACAAACAAACTAAACAATATTTTCATGCGAAGTTTTTTTAAAATACTTTCTTAGCTTTCTTTATTTTGTTGTTGAACATAACTACAAATTGTTCAATTATTAACATTGAGAAAATCTTTTATGTGAATATCCCCCAATTCGTACTTTAGGTACGGTTAAGGACGTTTGGATTTTCAGTTTCACGATTCTACATTTCAAGATATTTTAATGATTATTATACATAATATTTCTTCTTTTGAAACTTTTCTGCTGAATTAAATTTTTGTCCTATTGAAACTTATCTGCCAGGTTGAATTGCTTAATGACTGTGACCACCGAAAATGCCAGCTTCACCATCTTTAAGAAACCAAATATAAATAAAATAAGTATCTGGAAGATTAAAAAGACTTAAAGTTTGACGAAAACCTACAGATAAATTAGTTTGCATGCAAATGGGAAACACTCCGCCAGCAGTTAGAATAATCGGTTGCTGCAGATTGTGAAGGAAGTATACAACGGCGGACTTGTAGGGACGATCAGCGGTCATCCAATCGGATTGGAACAAAGAATTGCAGAGATCTTGGCAGTCCTCGATGATGACATTGCAGAGGTAGCAGAGGGGAAAGGTCTCCATACACACGTCGAGCATGAAGCAGCATGTTCCCAAACCCGTCCAAAATGTTGAAAAGAACATAAGGTTGATCAGGGAGAGACCCAGGACTACACCGATCAACAGGAATTGCACGAAAATGGTGCCTGAGATAACCGGTCGCAGGGCGTTTACATAACTAAAGGGAAGCGCTTAAATCTTATATAAATTATTATATAATATCTTAAGAGAACTCACTCCAAAATCAAGCGATGATCCTGAATGCACTTGGTCAAGTCCCTGAAATGTTCATCCTCAGCCTTTTCCGGCTCCGATCTTAGATTCTCCAATCTATCCCTGAGCAGAGTGATATGACAGCGAGCCAGGAGCATGTAGATTAGGGGACACACATCCGAGCACTGATCCATGGTAACCACAGCCGTCATCAGGGCCACCTCTGCCAAACTGGAAGCCATGAAGTTCTCCTCGGAGTTCAGCAGCGGGATGTACATCCGCCAGGCATGGCGTCCCATCCACACATAGCCGGTAAACATGACCACCACAGCGCCAGTGTACAACATGTGGTAAAGGAAATACAGGGAATTGGCCAGGGCCACATACCGATGTACCCTTGACCTCTCCGCATCATTATTGCATCTGACATCCAGCTGATCCAGCAAACGTTTAGCCTTCTGGAGCTGACTGTGTCCCCTCACAATGTAGATGCACTTCAAGGAGCATCCGTATATGTTGACCAAAATCTCAAGGGAACTGAGAAACTCGCCCGCCGAGAAGCTCCGAAAGCGATGGACGTACTCCACCACCATTGACATGGGCAATAGGACTAGCACCAATATGGTGGTGAAAAGGCACCACAAAGTATACTGGCGGTGCCAGCTTTAAAATTATTTATAAATATAGAGAAACCGATATTCTTTTCTTAATATCAGGTATTATTTACCTTTTATCGCTGGCCTCTGTCCATCCAAAGGACCACATACACCTATCCAAGTAGATGAAGGCGTCGCGGGATTGTACCTGCTCTGTCAGAGGCTTTTCCTTGATTAGTGGAAATAACTGGCTTAACATCCTGAAGCGGCTTTTCAATTGTGAAGCTAGTTTTGACCACAATTGCCTTTATATAGGCCTTTTTTAGGCCAAAGTTATTTTGTAAAAGTCTCAAGGTATACAACTTTTGTTTTATCCAAAAACTTGGGTATATTGCATTTGTCAAAAATATTATTCTATATTTAATATGTTAAAGGAATATTAATATATTATATAATAATTATTTATTTTAAAAATTCAAATATTTAAAGCTGCGCTTTATGGCTCTCTCCTATAAAAAATATTACATTACAAGGGTATACTTCAGTCTTAACTATTTACTTACACCTACCTCCCATTTTGTGTTGCAAGTTTCTGAATGATGACTGTCAAAAAACTTAACTACAAATTGTTCAATTATTAATTTTGGGAAAAGCTGTTATGTGAATTTCCCCCAATTCGTACTTTCGGTACGGTTAAGTATCGCATACCGAATAAATTATATTATATCTACAGATGTCTCAATAGCAGACAGTTTCTGCCCTTTTAAGGGGTTACACCACTGTAGAATTTTTTAAAAATCGAAAATTGTTTTTTTGCTAAAGGTCATTTAGGGTCTTAAGAATGATATACTAAAAGATGAAGTCCGGGAAAAATGTTTAAACTTTAAACGCGTTTATCTCAAACCCACTTTTTTTGAGCTGGCCGGAAACATAACTCGAACAAATCTTTACCGATCGATTCCAAATTTTTACAGTACGTTTGAAATTGTTGTCCGCAGGGAACTGCGGGGGTTTTTTGAAAAAGTGAATAGTTTTTTTTTTTAAGAAATAAAAATGTGATGAATTTCATGGTCAAATTGTGATTTTTTTTTTTTAAACTGTCGCCATTTTACGAAAAATTAATTTTAAAAAACCCCCTACGTAGTTCCCTGGGGACATCAATATGGATTCAGAAAATGTTTGGTTTTTTGTTCTAGATCAAAAATTGTAGAAGATACGTTTCCGGCCGTGGACCCACCTGAGAAAAAACATGCCACCGCAGAACTGCTGCGTTTTTTTGTAGTTTAATATTGATATTATAAAATACTTTTTACAGAATTTCAATTACTCCATTGTGTTTACCTACACAAATTTCGAAAATATGCCTTTTTTTTTGGTGTTTTACAGTGGTGTAACCCCTTAAATTATTAAATTGGGCAAAGCAAAAACCAGACATTAAACTTGAGATTTAATTTTTAATTTAAATTTTACCATATCATTCTGGAAGTAAAAGAACACAAATGTAAACCTAAGACTCCAAATAAACTTTTGAAAAACTTTGATGTTTTCATTTTATTTTGTTTCACAAAATTTATTGAAACTTCTCAGCCAGGTTGAATTGCTTTACCAGCGTCACCACAGAAAAAGTCAACTTAACCATCTGAAAAACAATCAACAATTAAACCACTCCGATAGGATAATCAGAAAACTTACAGACAAATTGGTTTGCATGGATATAGGGAATACCCCGCCAGCTGTCAGTATTATAGGTTGCTGCAGATTGTGAAGAAAGTGTACCAAAGTGGACTTATAGCGACGATCGGCGGCTATCCAATCCGATTGGAACAGGCTATTGGCGAGCTCCTGGCAATCATCGGCTATGAAATTACACAGATAACAGACGGGAAAGGTCTCCATGCACACATCGAACATGAAAACAAAGGTGCCCAGTCCCGTCCAAAACGATGAGAAAAACATGATATTTATCGCTGCTATGCCAAGGACAAGACCAATTAGCAGGAATTGCCAGAAAATGGTACCCGAAAAGACAGGTCTCAGGGCATTTATGTAGCTAGTGGGGAGAGTATTAACATTTAAATATTTGTTAAATATGAACTAACACACAAAATACGAGTACAACCAAAAAAGCTTACTCCAAAATCAAGCGGTGATCGTTGATGCAGTTGGTTAGGTCCCTAAAGTGCGCATCGTGATCCTTATCCGGATCCGATCGCAACTTCGCCAGGCGATCCCTCAAGAGCGTGATATGACACCGAGCCAGTAGCATGTAAATAATGGGACACACATCCGTGCACTGTTGCATGGTCACCACAAAGGTCATGAGGAACAGTTCTGATAGGCTGGATACCACGAAGTTCTCATCGGAATTAATCAGCGGAAGGTATAAGCGCCAGGCATGGTGTCCCACCAGGAAATAGCCCACGAAGTTGGTCACCACATAAGTGGTATACAAGCAATGATACAAAATGTACAATGAATTTCCCATGGCGACATGGCGATGAACCCTGGCCCGCTCCTCGTCACTCTTGCATCGCTTATCCAGCTGATCCAGCACCCTTTTCGCTGCCTGGAAATTTCGGTGTCCTGCTATGACATAGCCGCACTTCAAGGAGCAACCGATCATGTTCATCAGAATCTCAAAGGAACTGAGAAACTCCCCCGCGGAGAAGCTTCGAAAACGATGAACATATTCCACGACCATGGATAGTGGGAGCAGGATAAGAATGATTATGGTTGTGAGAATGGTCCAGAGACTGTAGACCCGATTCCACCTGGGAGGAATTTACAATGAATTAAAATGCATAGTTATATAATAATATATGCATATTTATAATATATGTACATATTTTTTGAACCATAATTAAGCGTTGTGCATTTTTTCCATAATTTATGTTAATTTACCTCTTATCGCTGGGCTCGTTCCAGCCAAAGAAGAACGCACACCTATCCAAGTAAATAAATGCATCTCGGGATTGTACCTGCTCTGTCAAAGGTTTTTCCTTGATCCGGGGAAATAGCTGGCTTAACATCCTGAAGGTTGCCTTGCGAGTACTAAAATGCAATCAAACGAAATGTTTTCAAATATGTTCTATATTTGGTTCATTACCAAACAAATAAATACTTAAAAAGGGTTTTTAAAAGAGATTTAAGAAGAAATTACTTTGAAATATATTGCAAATAATAACAAATAATTTTAGTAAGAAACTGCATACTTTTATATGAATTTTCTATTATTTCCCTCTCAAACAAAACTGAAATTACTAAATTTTATATGCAAATATATGTGACTGCTAACCCCACCACAATTGGTGGACGATTTCACAAAATTCATAAACATTTCCCGCAGCCGCGCAGTCTCATTAATTTTTGGTCAGTTGCCTAAATTATGACATATGGAAACCGAGCCGCAGAACATGATACGAAAACACCAAAATTTATAAATTATAAATTGGGTTCTCGATTTTAATTAGCTTATTTCTCGGTGACAGCATTGGCGTTGTGACTCTCGCGTAATTGAAATATTCTGCCCAATTAAACGGTCACATTTGTTTTGTTTTATGTGTGTCCAATTTACATAATAATTAAATATTGTATTTAATGTCAAATGTGACACAATGATGGCTAGAATCAAGAAGAAGAATAACGAGAAATTATAATTACAACTTTTGCAGTGAGTTAAGTACGTGTTTTCCACACGTTTTGCACCTCACAATTTTCCATGAATAACTTAATATTTTCTTACAAAACGGTGTCTTCTATTATTTATTGATTGTAATAAGAAGATTAAACATATCATTTCATTTTAATGCAAAATAATTAAATACACCTGGAAAGGAATCAACGTTGGGAAAGACGAAGCTTATATGGTATACCCTTGCAGTTTGTGATTGGATCAGAGAACCGAAATAAAATGTAGCTTAAATTAAAGATTTTGATTAACTTAATTAACTACAGCTAATTTTGTATTGCTAAAATCTCTTAAGGTAAATGTTTGTTGGTCTAGAATTTTTTCCGTGTCACATTTAGTGAAGGATAACTGTACGGATACAATTCGGATTGCAGCAGAATGGGAAATTCCCGCCAAATCGCGTGCTAAAGGAAAACTGCATTTTGCAGCTGTCCCAGCAGGTAGCAAAGTGGACTAGCGCCAGCTGCCTTCTCATCCGGGATTTCCCCAGAAAAGGTGCCGGTGGAAAAGTGACAAATTTGTTCATAAAAACAACAGCAGGTAGTAGTTACCTCTCCAAGTATAAAAATCTGAGCTAGCCGACCTTTGACAGCACTGCGTTCGGGACCTTCGAGGCGAGCAGATCGATCCGCAGCACTCATAAATACTGTATATATATCCGGAAAATCGATTTAGGAACAGATTATACTATGGCTGAGCTACTGTTCCCCCAACTGGAGCGTCCTTTGCCCTCGTTACCATCGCTGCACTACACCCTGTTTGCCTACAGGGAGGAACTGAGGCGGCGGGATGCACCCTTTATGAAGATGTCCACCATCAAGCTTCATCTGACGGACAACCTGATCCTGCAGACCATCAAGAACATACGCCAGTATGACACCATTGAGATTATGAATCTCAATCGGGAGATAACCTTCAAGAGGCGGCTGACCAAGCAGATGCGGAAGGTGCGGAAACTGGAAAAGCTCGGACTGAACATTGATCCCCGGAAACTAGGCGAGAACTCTGGCCAATGGCACTGATAAATGGCCAATAAATATATACACCGGATGCTCCTTCTACAGTACTATATACATTACTATATATATCAACTCTTACATACTCTGAGCATGTGAAATTAGATTTTAAGAAAATACTCCTCAAGTTTTTAAAACTCAATAAGCTGATTTGACTACTGGATTTTTTGAATACAAAAATTAAAAATCTACGAGTGTGCTGGTTTTTATTGAAGGTTGACTGAAGATATTAATATTTATATTTCAAAAGTTCATATATTTTTTAAATAGTTACGGGGAAAATCTCAAAATTGTACTATTGGTTGTAATCCCAAAAATTTGCCATATTTCCTACGTACTGATTATTTTGTATTCAATGGTCCTTGAATAGCAAAAGGCAATACTGGAAATCACTACCTAATATTATTTCCTCAGCAACTTGCGCCAACTAATCATTCAAGTATTCTGATATGCAGAAGGGAAATATTTCTTGGAAATTGCATTTCAAGTGCCAGAGATAAAAACAACAAATAGGAAGTAAGAAAAATATAGTACACAGTCAAAGCAACGCCCAGGAATGCGTTATACTATATATATAATACAAAAAAGGGAGAAGACAGGCAAAGAAAAATATTAATCCGAGGCAGCACCGAACAGAACAAAAAAGTTTGCGCCGTCCGCAAAAGTTTTCTTCTTTAGGGAAACTTTTTATTTTTATTTTTTGGCTCGAAACTTTCGGTTCCCACTCGAGGAAAATAGCTCAATGGCAGGAATGCAACTCTGTACGAGTGTCAAAGTGCAGACGCTGCCTGACAGTCACTCACAGATGTACACATACACTCCCACATGTGGCTAGAATCCAGGCACTGTGGTCCAGAAGAGTTAAGTCATAGTAATTGCTTTTATTTTTGTTTTCTTTTTAATTTAAAAATTATCTTACTTGATACAATTTCTAAGATAAATTTGTTATCGCTATTTTATAATAATAGAAGTACAACTGACTTGTTTCAGGTCTCGATTCGACTGATTTCCTAGATTGTTATTTCCTTTCGACACCTTTGAAGTAATATTTTATTTATTTAGGGGGTGACAAAAGGTCATATCAAAACTTGCGTGCTTCTTAAATAATGGTTAAATTATAGCTTTGAAACCAACAATCAAGTTTTCATATACATTTTATTAAATAAGGGTTAAATTATAGCTTTGAAACCAACAATCAAGGTTTCATATACATTTAATAAGCTAACCAAAGGGTTTTAATAAAAATTTACTTAAAGAGAAGTTAAGAATTCAATTTTAGTTCTAGAATCTATACATATTGTAAAGTAAAATATTTCGAAAACCGTACTGTAACTCAGTTGAATTTTATATTAGGTACAAAATTCCAACAAACTAATTTCGAGTTCACCTGATGTGGCCCTCTTTGTCCTTACATATATCAAATTCCAACCATTGCCCGCAAACATTGCCTTCTCATACCCCAAAACCACTGTGGACACCATCCACAAAATCGTAAAATATTTTTGTCCTGCAGACAAAGGAATCCCAGGGAATGGATGTGACGACGATGAAGCGGCTAGAAAAGGCACAGCTCAAAGTACACAAAAATTCCAAAGGATCCAAGGCGTACTTCGATTCCCCTCCTCCAAAACCTTCTGAAATATGCACAAAAGAATTGGAACGAAGTGTAACGAAACTAGTCGTGACACAATTCTTTATGCAAATTGCACAAGTCATAGGGAAAATATCGAATATCCCGGCCACTCACCACCACCAGCTTGAAAGGGAAAAATGGTCAATTCATAAAATTCCACATTATCGGCTCGTAAACGAAGGGGGCAACCGAAAAGAAAAAACCTTGAAAATAAAAAAGTTATATCCCCGTCTAACATTACATTCCGGCAAAATGTCCCGCGCACACGTAAAAGGTCCCCGAAAAGGACGCAGGGAGACATGAACCCATTGGCAACAGATAAATGAGGCACTCGGGAACAGGCGCCCATATTGTGGCAAAGGGGGATACCCACTGAGTCGTAATATGTGTTGGCCAAAACGAGCATAAAACGGAGCCCGATACAATCCCAATTGAATCAATTGAATTGAATCGCTAAGCAAAGGCTTGAGTTTATTTAGGGAAGGGAGGGAACGAATGGGGAAGTTGGTTTCTATTTTGTTTATACCCAGTTATGGGTTGGGGGTATTTGTCGAAACAGAGATCTATAAAAACATAATTTAATAAGAGATATTTTTGAATATAAAACTAATTGTATTAGTAAAAAGAACTTAATTTTGATAAGCTTAGTTATTCAAGTTAATTATTTATAATCGTAAAAAATTTCTTACTGGGTTAAATAAAAAGCCTACAGGTCTTCCGTTTTTTCTTCTTGGTTTAAAATTGGTCGTTCTTTTAATTTATATCCCGTTTTTTTTTCATATATGCCAATCTTATATAATTTTTTACTAAAATAAATATAAACTCAATTGGAGTTGATTAAAAATTGTGCATTATTTTATTTTATTAGCTTTATATTAATCTTATAAAATTGCACTATATGTATTATCCTTTATATCTCCCAATCTTATATTATATAATTTTGTACTGGTATAAAAATGTATAATAACTATGGGAATTTCTTTCTCGATTGAAAATTGGGTTTCGTTTTATTTTATTACATTAATATATTTTATTTAAATATCCTTTATTCTTTATCGAACCATAGAGAAAAACTACTACTGATATATGTAAATGAAACTCTTTAAAAATTATTACAGGATATTCAAGCAGTCTTCCCCCTATAACAAATATTTTCCCGAGGACAACCCTTTTTCTTTTCCCCAAAACATAGCCTCGAACATGCGGGGAAATAAAAGTAAATTGATATTCTCAACTGTTGCAAAGGGGCCAGAGGAGTAACGTGTGTCACATGGCGTAGTTTCTAACCAATTTTAGTGGCCTCTGTTGCTTCAGCAATTTGTCCAATGATGCAATGCGGTAGCTGGATATTTATGGTTCAAAATATATACGATATTCGCTGCAGAGGGTCTCTATAAATTCCGAGTCACTGAAACAACTTACCCACCTTGAACTTCTTAGACTTAAGCGACTGACTCTGGGCAACTTCATTTAAATCACATCTCTTTCAGAGACTTCACTTTTGACTTAAATGCGAGGGCTGTACAGCTGCGGTATCTCAGTAGGACGAACTGAGAATTCAGTAAAAAGTTTTGCCATTGAAATAAAAGTGAAGCAACTCGGGGAAGGCAACTGTTGTGCACTGAACTGTGAACACTTGAAGCTGTATCTTTGGGTCTGTATCTGTATCTGTATCTAACCCTTGTTGCTCAAGAACTTTTCGCTGGTGGCTTGTGGAAAGTCGACAAGTGTTCTTCAGTCGCCACGGGAATGTAGTCAATGTCGCATTAGTTATTGATTCCCATACATCTCGCTTAATGCGTATGTCACTCTGATTTCTTTTTCGGCATGCAGAGTACTTAACATATCTGCGTTCCTTCCTTTTGGCAGAGAGGGAAGAGGAAAAAATACATGCTAATGATTAACAAACAAGAAAAAACACTCAGGATATGTCTGGGTAGCAATATCTTACTTCCTTTCTCCTTATTTCCTTTTCCTTATGTCCAATGATTAGCTTTCCATGTACTTGTGTTTTTTTTTTTGTACAAATGTGCGTATACGTAATATTTTGTCAATTTTAAATTATTCGTTTGTCGATTTTTAATACTGCTTTAATATTAACCTGTTTAGTGAAAATCTAATAATTTCTGCTAAACATTTTATGCTTATTTTAATGAAAAATAATTTAAATACTTATGTTGTTTCTCTCTGCCACAAAATGTTTATGAAATATAGGATTTTGTATTTTATTTTGCTTGTATCTAGTGCTTGCAAATTAACTCGAAATATTTCATTATTGGAATAGTTCAACTTTAAAATACTTGCATGCATATCGGTAACGGCATGTGTAACTTTCCGGATGGAAACTTTAAAAGTGCAAAGGGCATCAAATCATGGCGTGCACAACAAGTTGCCACAACTTTTCATTACAAAAGCCAGTGGCAGCAGCCACAGTCTGTTCCCATTACGGCGCCATGAGAAATGCAGAAGGCATAGGAGCTAGAGCCAGGCTAGAGTCAGGCAGGTCCTGCAAGGATGAGGAGCACTGGCTGATGGCCCGGAACGATGGCTTGATGCTTTTGGCCAAACACACACAGTAGGAGAACAGGAATGGCATCAACCGAACACAGCAGTAAACTAATGAACTCGTTCTGGTTTGTTGCTCACACAAAAATAAATACAAAAATGCAAAAGAAAAAAGAAGTAAATATGAAAAATAATATGAAAAACGTTGACAAAATGGCAAAAAGTTGCCCCTCTCCTCTCTCTGTGTGTTCTGCACCATAAATATTCCATGTAAATATGAGAAATATAAAATTAAATGTACGAGTAATATCCGAGAGGCAGTAAAGAGGCGACGATGCCAGGAACAAGTGGCTGCCCAACTTGCCTGGGGAGGACTTTTCCAATGGCATAAAACATTTGGCATTATATTCCAGAAGACCAAATAATTCATCTGAAATCAGGTTGTGTCAGTTTAAATGAAAGGAGAATGAAAAATGGAACTCAAATGGGAGTGGTGTTCTTAAATAAATTCATTCATTTGAGATATACATAGGTTACTTACATTTTAAATGAAAGTATTTGTATATAAAACTCCTGAATCTTTTGTTGTCTCCCCCTGCGAACATTACCCCAACTAGCACAATTCCCTTAACTATCCTGAAGTTTATAAAAATATATCTTTTCGCCACTTCCTTTGGCTTTGGCTTTGTGTGCATTGAAATTTGTCGTTGCTTACCAGGAGCCTCGCTTCCAACTTGATTATTATTTTTATTTATCTTTTTTTTTTGTTTTTGTTCTAAACAAGCATTCAGTGAGCTCTCGACAGATTTTGCTTGCTTTAGTTGAGTGCACTTGAGGGCAGAGTCCATGTTCCACCCTCTGGGCTGGTTTGCTATTCACTTCAGTCAGTATTCGCTGTATCCATTCAAAAAGTAAAATAAAAAATAAATAGAGAAAACGTTCACGTTCATTCATGCTCATTATCCTGTAGATTATTCGGTACTTTAGAGCGTTCAGTGCGATAATAACGATGTTGTGTTGCAAGCCAAGGACGTTCACAGTACACTGAGAGGGATACATTTAAAAGCTTAAAGCAATTAAGGGGATAAATACTAATAAATACTATAAAGTTCAATGTAAAACATATACAATTTAAATAGAGGAGAAATTAAACATAGAACAAAAAAGTAATTCTTGCTGGGAAAGATAAGGGAAATACCTATTTTCAAAACCCTTTAAGTTATTATTCAGATATATTTCCAGATAAAGATCTTAATACAGTCCTGTGTACCTGTAAGTTTTGAGGTTTCTGCTGCTCGATTAATGCAGTTTTGGCCTCGTCCTTGTCCCGTCCATGTTCCTTAGTGTCCTTAGCCAATGTCCGTCCGTTCGTCCTTACCTCGGCCCCTTTTGATGACGATGACGACGATGATGATGCACTTGATATTTGCCGTATAAATGCGACTTGGGGTTGAAGGGGTCGGAGGATCGGGGCGGGGGCTTGGAAAACGCAGAAATCTCTTTGCCATTTAAAGCAGATTAAGGCTCTGGCCCTTTCAGTCCATATATATTTCGGACTCTTTTCGGGATTTCGAGCAGCTGTGTGGTCCTCTGGGTGTCCTCTGGGGGAGCGGTGGCCATTCAAGTGTCCTGGCTTTTGTTGTCGCTAGCTCCGACTTTTACTGCACATTGTGTGTGTCGGGACTGTCGTTTCGGCTTTTGTGGATTATTTCGCATTTGCTGTGTGGCAAGTTCTTTCACTAACCACACCTCATCCACCCATTGCTCCTTCCCTTGACTCCACTCCCGGCTTGGCCTGCCAGCTTTGGTTAATTTTTTGTTCTGCCCATTTAAATGTTAAATATTTTCTAGGGATTTATTTAGGCCAAGAAGGGAAATTATTACACTGAAAATTTTTCATAAATTTGACTTATTTTATACCCTTGAAACGGTATTACAATTTAGTCGGCAGCTTGCAACCCTATAAAGCATATATTCTTGATTATCATTAACAGCTGCCATGTCTGGCAGAAAAAAATTTTTTATTTAAAGTTTCTTGAAAGCGTCTGATGACCAAAAGAAGAAAAAAGAAATAAAATATTTGACAAAATTGTACTTAATTTTGAAATTGTCAAAAATTAAACAAAAACAAAAATATTTCAAAATTGTAAAGATTTCCGAATTGGTATATTTTTATTTTTTTTTTATTTATGAGCAATTTTAAATTCAGCCCACATATCTAATTGCAAAGTTAATTTTTATATTTGTTTACATTTAATAATGTTTTTTTTTATAGAACAGAATAATATAAAGATTTAAGTATTCTCTGAAATATTTTTATGTTATTTATTATTAACAAATAAAGCATAACTAAAAGCCTTCTCCTAAGTGCACACCCATTACCTTTCGACCTCGTCGGACGTGTGCGTACTAGCCTCTTGGTGGCCCCCTAAGCCCGTCAGGCTTCTCCCGCTCACCTGGACTTCCTTTCCCCGCTCACCTGTACTCCCTTCTCTGCCACTAAACACCTCTTCGCACCCATTCCCGCGCTCTAATGGACCTGCTGCCTGTCAAGCTGTTGTCATCATCGCCGCTAATCCTGCACTTGAGTGGCAAATGCCGAGCCTTCGCCTTCGTATGCACAGTGACCCTGGACACCGGCGGCGCTGCCGCTGCCGCTGCTGCTGATGATGATGATGATGTCCGGCTTAGGTAATGGCAATTTAATAAGCCCCTAAATGCTGCTGTCGCCTCGGGCGCTGCTTTCTGCGCTCAGCCATCGGCGATTAGGGATATTCCGTGTCAGCCGGGACAGACAAGGCGTCGCATCGGGGTCACCGAGGCAGCGTTGGGCCAAGTTTTTCCCAATGAGCTCGGGGATTGGATTTACTTTTCGGTGGTCGCTTTGTTATTCGTGGTTTTCCGCTGACCTGACGGGGATCGGGGTCATTAGTTAATCAAAGTATATTTAAAATTTAGTGTACAAGGTAATCAAGGTTACTAAACCTTTTGATGTTTCCATTTAAAGAAGGCGCTTGATTATAATATCAGTTAATAATATTTATTTATCAAGTCAAGCACTAATTATTAACTGCTTGTAAATGAAATTACCATTTTAATTCCTGAACACCCTTCTTCAATTACGACTTCATTCACTTATCCTACCACGTCCTTGTGAACTCATTGCTTACCTTTTTTTTCTTGCCATTCATTGACTTCGCTTCGTCATCGGTGTGACCTTTTTCCACTGGCATTTTCCTAGCATATTTCACCTTCTGCTATCTAAGCACCGAAACTTGACCGGCAGTGTTGGACCTAGGACAATTACAACACGCAGAACGCGTTTTGCATACAACAATAATACAGGTGTCGTCCAGGCGAAGCAGCACACAAAAAAAGGGCAATTCACAAAAGTCGACAAGCGTAAAATTGACAAACGTTCTTCGGCCAAAATGCATTCAACATATATATGTATATACAGGCCAGATTGGGTGACCCTTAGGGGACGAGGGATTTTGTGGGAGATGGACACAATGGAAGGGTGACAACAAGAGCAAGAGAACAGGGACAGGGACAGAAACCGTGATTGTTGCCCCACGCTGCTTGAGCCTGTTGACGATTGTTAGTGAGACATTGACTGAGTGTCGGGCAGGAGGCATGAGGCACGAGGCAGGAGAGAACCCCCAGAGTTTCTGGGATCCGGCTTGGACGGACAGCTTAATGACATTCAAAGTGTCGAGTGGACTCCAACTGGCCAACAGAGGCAGAAATTGTGTCACTGAGAGAAATGAGACTCTTGAAAAGGTATTACAATGGCAAATGAAGGTAGCAAGTCATTGAAGTTCGTTAATTTTTAAATATTATATCTCATGTAGAAGAATCCAAAATATGCAATAATAAAATGAATTGTAATTATATTTTTACAAATATTTTATAGCAACTCAAAGACCCTTTTTATCAGTGCGACTCGGAGTATGGCCCACAGCAGCCTCCTCCTTTGGGCGGTGTCAGAGTGCATTCTTGTTGACTTACTGACACTTTGGACTCTGCCAGAACACCGACCCAGTGGCTGCTCAGGAAATTAGTGCCACAAAAGGGTTGTCCAGAGGTCAGAGATCGGACATGAAGGGTGGGGACATTGCAGTGCAGGAGGAAGTGCTCATTATTCAGCTCATTTGCATGCATTTCATTCGGAGTCTTCATTGCGGGACGCACATTTCTCCACTCGTTGTACACTTTTACTTGTCTTTTAACCATTTCCCCATTACGTTTGTCTGTTCGCCCTTTATGCGTACTCTTATTTCACATTGTTGCCGGGGGTTAGAGCATCGTGTGGCTTAGTTGCATTAAGGATTTGCATTGGATTCGAGGTGAAGAAAGTTGGACTTTCATATACTCTTTTTTATGGAAATATATTATATCTTAAAGGCTTAGTAGTAATCATAAATAAATTTTAAAATATTTACAACAGGTAATAACCATTATATACTTTCACTTTAATACAACACTTCAATAAATATTACACAATGGAAGAACTTTTTTAAAGATGTGTTTCATTAAAGAAATATTTCGAAAAAATTAAGTATATTTACATTAAAGAAATCTCATACGTTAAAGATACTTTCTATGCTGTGTTATATGAAGCATTTCTTATGAGACCTCTAGTAATTTCTTTACACCTTTACTTTTACTGTGAAGATCTCAAAGAAGAGCCTGACAAAAATCGCACTTACTCCCGCACTCACAAAAAAGTATCTCACTTTTTGTACGTGCCTTATTCTGTGTTTCCAAAAGGTAAGTAATATTTCTTGTTTTACCAATTATTTCCAGCATTATGTCCTTTCTGTCAGCCTTTCGTACAGAGTCTGCATTTGGTAATCCTTTGAACAAATACCTGATACCCCAGTGGTGCAGAGTAAAACACATGCAGCAAACAAGCAGAGATTTAGCAGCTTGATCTCTGGTCACTGCATTCAGCTTGGACAATGCCAAAAACACGAGGACAACATCTGCTAAGTTCTGCTCCTGTTCCTCCTGCTCCGGCTCCTTGTCCTGCTGCTGCTTCTGCCACTCCTGCTGCCTGTCCTCGAGTCCTGTCTTTTGTGTTGTGGCCCATGTAATCGCATTTGGTCGGCTTCGGACCAAAGTCGAGACGAATGCAATTTACTGGGAGGAACTTGTTTAAATAGATTTTGCTTGGACAAAAAAAAAAAAAAAAACAATGCAGATTCAAATGGATATGCAGATGGAGCTGGAAGGTGACCTCGAGGACAGTGCCTGCAGCTCCTTGCCTTTTCCGGCATCAGGTTCCTGGATTTTTCGGTATGCTGGCATAATTTTTAGCTTTTTGTGTCACTCACTGGCCTTTTAATTAAATTGTCAATTGGTAGTCACGCATTGTTGATTACAAATTGAATTAATTTGCACAAAAGTGAAGCTAGGTCAGGAGTTGGATTCTTTGTTAAAGTAAATAATTTAAAATTGTACACTGATAATGGAAATATTATTAATACATAGATTTATGTTACCAAAAAGTTGTGTTTAATTATAAATCCTAGAATTCCTTATATAAAAGATACGATAATTATTTTGCTTCACCGATTCAAGCTGCCCTTGTTAACCCTCATAAATCCAAAATGCTCATTAAGTTTCTTGCCAACTTGGCAATTGAAAGGAATTAAATTGCCAATTGAAATGCGCACTCAATCGAAGGACCCAAGTCCTTCCTAATGAGCACAGTCCGAGGAGTCCTGGGCGGGCTACCCATGCCGTACCTAATTGCATTTAAATTGCCACTCGTGTTATGTTAACAAATAATTAGTAGAGCCCAGTGGGCATGGAACTAGACTGAGCTGGCCCAAGGGGGCGTGGCCAAAAGGCAGTCGCCGACTGTAATTTAGACCAAGACAAGGACACGCACATACACACACAGCCATTCCCC
This sequence comes from Drosophila bocqueti, assembly GCA_018151655.1. NCBI lineage: Eukaryota > Metazoa > Arthropoda > Insecta > Diptera > Drosophilidae > Drosophila > Drosophila bocqueti. Next base: position 16,942,758 of record JAECXF010000002.1, read on the forward strand.
TGCAGATAGTTGTCCTGACAGATTCACGGACGGAGAACCGCAGCAGCGGCGGCGGCAACGCCTCATTTGCATAAACTGCGCTGCGGCACTTGAGGCCAAATGCGGATTCAGGATTGAGAACTGAGAACTGAGGATTGAGGAATAGCAACGGTTACGGTTACGGCGCCAGTAAAGGATTTAAGATATATTCGGGCATGCATGTGCCAGCTTCGAGCCTTACAATGAATCTCGGTGAAGTGTCTGGCAACGTCAAGGGTAATCCATTTAAGTAATTGAAACACAGGCAATGGAATTGGCGGAATTTTAATTTAAATTACATTGATTTTTCTGTTGAATTTGTTTTTTAAAATAAGTATAAAATAATCAAATTATTGCAATGATTTAATACAAGTTTTTTTTAATAACTCTTTTATAAACAAGTTATATTAAGGTAAACAAGTCATACATAAATATTTATGCCATTTTCTTCTTCTTTTTTAATTCAAACCTCAAACACTTATTAATATTAATATATACGCCACACAAAAACAAATAAATGTTACATAAAAAACCCTTTAAAACCATAAAGTGAAATGCTAACATTTATCTTAAAATAAACAAAAAATAAATGTAATTATTTAAGGAGTACTTGCAACATCAACTTGCATTCCCACAAGTCAATAAGTTCATCATCATAATAATTTTACAATGTTTTAATTAGAGTTTTTTGTAAAAACTTTTTTAAGAACAAGTTGTTTTAAGGTAAACAACAACAAAAACCCATTTAAAATTATAAAGTGAAATGCAAACATGTATTTAAAAATAAATAAAAAATAAATTTATTTATTTAAGGATTATTTGTACCATCAACTTGACTTGTATAAAAGTCAACAATTTTGCCATTCGCTATAAAAAATTCATTGAAATTCAGTGAAATGTGGCAATTTGGCATCCAACTCAAAGTTGCTCTAATGCACACAAATTAATTATTAGCATCAAACAAAAACAATAGTAATCACATCAGGCTCGAACAGGAAGAACCCGGAATAGGAAACGGAAGTAGCTCATACAATGTGTGTGTGAACGTATTAGTAGTAGAATGTGTTAAAATCTCTAAAGATTAAATTGGTTTTGTAGACAAGTTTGTTGATGATGATGATGAAGGGAGAAGTGGGGCGCGCCGAAGGTGCAGGTCATCAATATCCTGTCAAGCGCAACAAGGCAGCAAGAATTTCACAGGCTCTTAGCTGTTTGCAGTGGTTGTTACAAAATGTACAATTAGTTTAAGATATTTTATAAAATTATTAAATTTAAAAGAAAAATTAAATAAGACCTGAAGAGGGTGTTTAAAAATGTACAATTAATTTAAATATATTTAATAAACTTAAAGGAGTAACAGAAGAAATTAAATATAAATTGCAGTTTCCAGTTAGCTAAGAGATATTTTATAAAATTATAAAAATAAAAAGAAAAAACTAAATAAGAACTACAGTAGTTTGTATATATTTTATAAAACTATAGGAATAGCAGAAGAAATTAATGCGAATCTCAAAACTATATTAAATCATTATTAAATATGGATAAATAAGAAAATATAAAAGTTAAACTACTTTTAAAAGTTCAGAACTAAAGTAAATAAAAATATTGAAACTATTATTCATTAAATTCAAATTCCTAACAAATATACCAATTATTATTTATTCCAGCCCACAGTGCTTTACTTATAGTTCAATGAAGAATTTTCCCCGATCCCCGGTGGAAAAACCCAGAGAGGCATCCAACGGAGCATGCGAAAATTTGGCTAATACAGAATGCAGGCTAAGAAATCCAAAGTGCATAGATTAAAGCGCAATGAAATTGGGCAAGGGCAATGTGAGGCTCCGACCTGACCCCCCTCCCGGAAACTGAAGGGATTCCGGCCCCATTTTACCTTCCCCTAAACCCCCTTCCTTCCTTGTCGTTGGCCCACCTCTCTTCTGGCAAGACGAAAGCAAACTTAATGCAATCAAGCTTAATGCAGCGCAACGGCTGCCAGACGAAAGGACCTCGAGACTCCGGGGAGGTGGTGGCGACGGCGCAGGAACTGAGGCAAAGTGAATCCCTTGGGTATACCTGCGGTGAATTTTTAAGCAATTTACATAATAATTATCGTGCCAGTGCGCAGTGCAAGCTGAGAAAGTCGGAAAGGGGAAAGCAAACCAAATAGGGTTTCCGCCCGCAATTATCGAACAAAACTTTCGGCCCAACTCCGAGGCTGGGCTTTGTGTCTGCGGCTCGCCTTGCCATAAATTGAAATTGAATATTCAATAACCAAAGGGCTTGGCCCAAACACTTCCCATGTCACCAGACTGTGAGGGCAATAATGCCAGTTGAAATAATGACAGCCTTGGTGGAGCGCACTAAATTATCCAATTAGCTTTCAGTTGTAGTATTTATTTGGAACGAAAAGGTGCTATTTACATAAGAAGTTAATAATGTTCTTTGATTCTAAATTATTCAATTATCTCAAACACTCCCTATAATCTCTTTCATATTTTCTAAACTTCCCCAACACTCTGCATAAATAATTCTCAACTCCCCCAAAACTCCGTTCATTAAACTTAAACCAATTTAATTAGCTTTCCCCTAAGCTCTTGCCCTGAAATCAATTTAAAGTGAAAAATGTAACCCATTTGATATACTGCCAAAGGGATGTCAGCTCAGTTCTTGGAAAAGAAATAAAAGTTTAAGTCAATCAGGGAAAACCATTTTTGAAAAGCGCTCGCAACAAATCCAAGCGAAACGAAGGATTTTGGAAAATATTTGACATTTTCATTGTGTGCAACGCGGGGCAAAAAGGACATTGATGACGAGGGGGTGGGGGAGGGGGGATGGAAACTCCGAAGCTGCAAAGGGGACGAAAACGGACGAAGGGACGAACGAGGAGGAGCCGCGTTGAGCGCTTGTTTAACTTAAATTGCTTTGCTCTGGCGCTGGAGAGATGGCGAAACAAAAGCCAACAACTGCAACTTTGCTCAATGCGCTTCCGTTTCCGCTACCCAACAGCAGCCATGCCCACTTTCTCCCTCCTCACGCGTTTTTCCCCCCGATTCCTTCGTTTTCCCCCGTTTTCTCGACCGTTTTCCCCGCATTTCGTACAACTCCTTGGCAGAGCCAAAGTTTGGCATTGTTGTCTTTGGCTGTTGCTTGTGGCAATCACTTTCATTCGTTTTCCCCCGTTTTCCAACCCCTCCCCACCCTTCGCACCTCTCGCAACCCCCATGTCCTGAGAAAAACCGCCAAACACTTCCGTTCATCTTCCGGCCCTCCCAGCCCAGTGCTACCCATCCCTTTGCCTCGCCTTTGTAGCAAAGTTTAAGTATAAAATGTAGTTTCTTTTGGCTGGGAAAATGCATTTTCCAGCGTCAGCTTGATTTACCCCATGGAATTGCATACGTTTTTTGATTGAGCAATTAGGGAAACAGCCAGGGGGTGACAGCACTGTGTGTGGTCCGGACTGTGCTGCGGTGTGATTGCTTTTCAAATTTCATTTAAAGTGTCAGGCACACCGGAAAATATTCCATTTTCATAATTTGACAGCCATTGCGGGACGGGTTTGGCTTTGGCTTTCGATTGTGTTTCGGCCACGAAACGAACTGAGTTGCAGGTGCACTGTGGAGTGGTCAGAGGGGGTCCTCACAGGAGGTGGATCCACCGCCGCCCCCCGAATCGGAATCCGTCCAAAGCAACGGACAACCGTCAAAACCGCAGTCATGATTAGAGGGTGAAATGACTTTTGTCCGTCTCGCTATGGTTTGAAAATATGGAATTGCCAAACCATTTAATAGAGAGGGTAACGGGTTGGGAATATAGGAGGATTTATGTAGGTTTAAAAGATCCAATCAATGGGATTTTAATGCTAATGTAATGTCATATAATAGTGAATCAAATATAATTGTAACTTTAAAATTAATTTTTTGGTTTTTCTTTTGTTATGCATAGACATATGTAGCATACTTTCTGGCTTCGTTTTGAGTGATTTCAAATCTTTTCCAATTCCTTGGACATCTCTGCATATTATATTTAATTGATTTCAAGTCTTTATCAATTACTCTGGCACCTTGCAATTAAGTTTCCCAAATTTATACCCCTTTACCGCTTTAACTTTTCAAATATACAAAATTTAAGGAATAAAACCATAGCTGAGACCACAAAAGTTGCCGAATAAGTTAATTGTAGAAAACGCTTGCCACCATTGACATTTAAAACCAAACGCTTAATTGCAAGTGCCAATCGGCAGTTTCCCTCATCAGCAACGCTTTTCCTGCCAACCTTTCTCCCCTGATCCCACAACCATTTTGCCACTTTGGCTTATCACACGTTGGCGCTGTCCTTGTCTCCTGGCAAAACCGCAGAGAAGTAAAAAATAAAACGAAAATCGACAAAAAAAGGAAAAGCGTAAGCGAAAAACAAACAAAATGCAACTTGCAATGAAATGAAACCGCAAAAGGCGGGGGCCAGAGAGAACGAGGAGGAAAAGACAACGTAAGCCATTTACTCGTTAACAGTTAATTTGGGAGGAGAGAGTAGAAAAAGAGGGTGGGAAAACAAGGATACAGCAGACCCTAAAAAATTTAATTTCGTTATACATATAATATATCAAAATATTTAAAAATATTTAGAAACGACTTTGACTTAGGTATCTAAACTTCCATATTCAACATTCTTCATTAAACTGAAAACAAGTTACTTCTCAGGAATAATCTGTTATTCCATTAAAATAAAATAATAGTGAATGTTTATGTGTATAAATTTTATACTATAAAAGCATATATATTGTGTAAAATGTGTAATTAAGTGCAAAATAACTTAAAGAATTAATAAATACAGAGCATTATCAAAAAAACATTTCTATGCAATTTAAATAAACCATTTTCGAGTAATTACTGTACCTACAAGTCGCAGGATAAGAAGTATAGCAAAAGGGAGTGCCAAACGTGCCAGAATGTGGCTAATAACAAAGCGCCAGTGCCGACACAACACATTTGCACATCAAATTAGATTTAATTTCGAAAACAGCCAAAAAAGACGAAAACAAAAATAGCAACAAAATGGCAATTGCAAAAATAAAATAAGGAACAACCAAAAAAAACCAAAAAGGAAACGTAACACACGAACCAAACTCAACACGCAACAGCAACAAAAACCGAGAAAAAATGTGACAACCAACAGACAAAAAGTCGTAAAGATGCCAAAAACACACAGGGAATGGAGTCACGTGTCCCCTACGTTTAAATTACTCCGCTGGGACGTATACATTCATGTATGCACAAGCACATGCACGCGCAAATGCAAGTGAGGCCCTATAAAGAGTCCTTCGAAGCACACTTATCCTTGCAAGGATCCTACACGAGTTTTGTGAATGAAACTCGATAATATTAATAGGCGCCCTGAGCTGAATTTGAATTCTTGGCGCCATCAAGTGGAAGTGTTGCATGTCTTTGGGCTGCAAACTTTACCAACACTGTCAGCTCTGTTATTGTTATGTTATTTTACATGGTAATAAAAGTCTGCACTTTTAAATGTAAATGTATTTTGTATTAAAATATAAATTATAATTCATTTCAATATAAATTGTTTTTATTTTTATATTTTATATATTAAAGTATTTAAAAAAATAAAAAAATTATTATTTACGGTCCCTGATAATTATACCTATAGTTTTAACAATAATAAACTGAATCTATCCATATCTATTAGTTATCTTTATATATTATTTACAATTAATAGAAACAAAATAGTTTACATATTCTGCTTTATTTTTATATATTATTTACAATTAATAGAAACAAAATAGTTTACATATTCTTCTTTATTTTTGTATACATTTATTTGTAATTTCTAAAATATATTTACGTATACCTAATTAGGATTTTGATTTATTTATTTTATTTATTCCTAGTGCGACAAGTTTAAAATTAATTAAAATTAACATGATTATATTATATTACCTATTTTTTAACTTATGCAAAACATTAAAGAGTCATATATTTTATGATTTCAATTTTAAATTGTTGCGCGCGGATATATATTATTATTTTCTAGGGATGCAAATTTAATTTATTGCCTTAATCTAACTAGTTTTATATTAGATTACACTTTAATTGAATATATCCCCCTTTAAGAGTTAATTTTTCATTTTGTGGATATTTTATGGGGTTTTCCGCCACGTTGACCACCGCGAAACGGAAATACCTCATATAAACCCGTCATAGTCGCGCCAAGAAATGGGGATAACAATTCATATTGGACACACAAAAAACGCAAACAGAAAGTAAAACAATTTAAACGACTTTTAAATGCCCTGCAAGTTACATTTTATATTGTAATAATCCTCAAGGATAATTCTTACTTAATTCCTTACTTCGCTTCCATTTACCCAGTCAACATGTTAATTCCCTTTGGTTTTAATTGACTGCCATGGCCATTCAAAAGAGATTTTCATTGCCCCATGAGCACCTTCGATTGCATGTGGAGCAGTCGTTCTTTCTTGCATGGCTTTTCTTCGTTTCTGGGTATCAAGTGAAAATCATCAGTTTTCATTTCTAGCGTTTAGGGGCGGCGGTGCAGGTGCCGTTCTGAGCATGTGTGTGCTCATTTTTGAATTGCAAATGCGACTCGCAGTGCATTCTTCACATGTGCAGGGGGAGGTGGTAATGTGGCGAAGGGGATTCCCATTTCCAGGCAGCCATTGCATGCCAGCCCTACATTGCAGCTTTGTAATGTCCTGCTGTTAGCGCCCCTTTCTCCCAACCTTTGCCAGCGCCTTGATTTCGTGGTAATTAAAAGTCAGTTCGCCTGTGAGTTTACGATTTTGAATGGGCATTTCAGGTAATTATATTTATTACTAAAATGTAAGTAAGCATTTACAAGATTTAGCATTTAAGAGTGTTATAACTTTAAATATAACATAACCCTAAAATTTAAGCCTATATAATTTTTCTTTACTACTTTTCATTTCAAATAGATACTTTTTCGATTGCTTACATTTATTTTTCAATACTACATTTTCTTTAATCAAATTTAAGGTATTACTAAATTCGCTACGTTCCCCTTTCTGCAACTAATTCCCTTTTTGCTTCGAAGCAAGCTTGCATTTATGGCTAACTAGGGTTAGGTTTCTTACTTCGGCTTGACAATTAAAACTTAATTAAAATTGCATGCACTTTAACCTTCGCCCTGAACTTTCATTGTTTTTAATTACAATATATTAATATGAGCTTCTCGTGACTTTCACGCCCATTTGCCGGGAGTATATAATCGTTTTAGCCATAACCGAATGAGACATTAAGGTATTATTATCGAATTTTAGAGGCCATTTACTGTTGATAATTGTTCTAGGAGGAGTAAGAGCAGGTAACATTTATGTTAACACTGAATAAAATAGAAAATCATATATTAAATAGTTTATTAGTATTAAAAATAAGTGAATAATAAATACAATTATTTTGATAAAATTTAAATCTCCCATTTGGCGGGAAACTGTAAATCTCTGTTATCTAGCAGAGATGTTAGGCATTAACAGAAGCCTTGCCAGACGAAGCAACCGGCAATTAGTCACCCAAAAAACGTAAACAAATCAGCTGTGCGCCCAGGTCTGGCAACCCTCGTCCCTCATTTGCATTGTTTACATTTTTTGCCGCACGCAAAGCCAAAAAAACATTAGAAAACACCGCGAATATAAAAGTAATTCAACCTACGGAGCCTAGACTCAGTTTTACATGAGCTGCCAACGGCAGAGCCACGCGTCCGGAGGCCCAAGGAGCGCCATTGGAGGCCATCGAGTAGTGGAAGTCGGAATCGCACCTTCGCCGTCACATTGTTGGCGTGACTGCGTCGCATTAAATCACCGGAATCACCGTAGAAATCGCGGCGACGAACAACAACCGGAAGTGCAGCGGAGCAACTGGTGGTCATGGAGGTTTACGCCTGGGTAGGACATTGCTTTTAAGCCCAAGCCCTTTTTCTAGGAAGGGAGTCAAGATAATAGAGGGGTTGAAAAGACCGACGAAGGGATTACCCTTGTAAATTGTTTCAAGAGGGATTTTTTTTGAAGTCTAGGTGATATATATTTGTGTGTGCTTTAAAAGAAATATAATCCTGTTCCAATACCAATTTTACTTCCATAATAATAACTCTTATATCCAAAATAACTTTTTAATTGAGACAGCCAATTTCAAATTTCATATTTTGATTTCACCAGAACCCAAAATCTTAATTTTTAGACCTGGGAATTTTTTATAAGAACCTGAATTAGATCCTAAGTAGTTATCTTTTATAAGTATAACGGAAATACCAACTTTTAAAGCCTATGAAATATTTTTAAACTGTTTTAAAATGTTTAAATTGGAATATCAAAGTTTTGGTATTTTTAAATCTTACATATTATGTCTCTTTAATTGAAATCTAAAAAGATTTGATTAAATGACTAGGTAATATATTTAAAATAGGCTTAAAAATGATAATAATAAGATGGTTTTGGTTCCATATTTTTCAAACTTGTGATAAAATTTAACTCACCCTCTGCAAGAGTATTTCAAAATAACAGAGACATCGCCGCGGGGCGATTTGCATTGCAAATTAATGAGTGATTTCCTTTGGTTGGCCTTTTTGTCTGCCCATTTTCGTGATGTCTTAGGGTGCCAATTCTCACGGCCAGCTTGGCCTTGGCTTTGAGTCCGAGCTTTGCATGACACCGCAGCGGGTGGCCAGGAGCTCCTGCTCCTTTGCCGCCTCCCAGGTGCGCTGCATTCGCGGCGGCGGTGGTCACGTGCTCATCCTCGACACGAACGGAAGGGTACACGCCTGCGGCTGGAATAATCGTGGTCAGCTGGGACTGGATTCAACGGAGGAGTGCCACAACGAGTTTAAGATGATTCCCAGCGAGTTCTTTGGGGTGAGAAATAATTGAATTATTAAAATTCAGTAATCAATATTCAAAATTATTAATAATTCCAGGAAGTTCCTGTGGACAAGATCAGTTGTGGCTGGGACATCTCCGGCGCGATTACCCTGACCAAACGCCTCTATGTCTGGGGTTCGAATGCCTTTCAGCAGTTGGGAATATGTCAGCGTGGTTTCTTGGCGGTCAGGAGACCCATGCCCGTAAAGCTTCCTCGGGAAGAGGAGTCAATCAGGATTAGCTTTGGCCTGCGCCACTGCGCCGTTCTCACGCAGGATTACAAGATCTATGTCTTCGGACGCCTGAGGATTATGGACCCACCGCCCATCGAGCTGGACATCACGGCCACCTGCCTGCATCGCTGCAATACGATCAAGATACAGGCCCATAATCCGAACGAACTGAGGATCGTGTCCCTTTCCAGTGGCCAGAATCACATGCTGCTCAAGTGTGTGGACCTAAGCGAATCGGGTGGCGGCAGCACCAAGAGGATCCTTACGCTGGGCGACAACAAGTTCGGTCAGTCCAATGCCTTTCACTTCGAGGAGGATGTTCGCCAGCTGGCCGTGGGTTGGACCCACAATGCAGCGGTCCTACGGAACAATGAAATTCTGCTTTGGGGTCGCAATTGCTATGGCCAACTGGGAACAGGATCGTTTAGCGAACAGCAGGCTACGCCAACTCCACTGCGTCTGAAGCTGGCGGAGGACGAGACGCCGGCTAGAGTTCACATGGGAGCGGAGCACGGACTGCTGAGGACTTCGGCTGGAGCAGTCTATACTTGGGGCTGGAATGAGCATGGGAATTGTGGCAACAACAGCACGGAAAATGTGTAAGCAATGGGGAGATGTGGAAGATTGTGTAGTAGAAAAAAATGAAACTCTTCACTTGCCTGGGCTCAGATAAATCTCATTATATTATTTTTAAATATTTTTTAATTTAAACTTTGTAGACATGATAATTTGTATTTTCGGCACCAGGTGCTTCAAATCGATATATCTATAATTTAAATTTATCGATATTGTTTGCTGTATATTTTATTAAAATTGTAGTTGTATGTAATCTTGCCTTGCCAGGAAAATAGGCACAAAAAAGAACAAAAATTAATAATTATAAGTGTTGCAGTTAAAAAGGACGCTCACCTTCATATTCATGAATATCGCGTAACTAATCTAATCGATATATTTCCAGATGCACCCCTACGCTCTTGGAACTACCGGGCCTTGTTAAGTTGGCCGCGACTGGAGCTGGTTTCTGTTATGCCATAACAGAGTCTGTTAACTAACTGCTTCCGTGCACCTGTTTCCGTCTCTGTCTGCCGGCACGCTTGCGCTTCACTTCCTTCGTCCGTGAATTTTGTTGTGCTTCGTTGTTAAATTGCTTAAATAAAGAGACAATTGTTAATAAATTAAGTGTATTTAAAGGTGGGTAACTGTAGATAAATAGAAGCTTGCAAATAAATAAGAAATTACACTTCTTTTGCGAATATTTTCAAGGAAAACTGCACAAATTCATATAAAACTTTTTGGGAACAAAATTTATGTACGTGTGTGTGAGCGTCAAAAATGTCAAGTTTTTCTTTGCAGAATTCAAAGGAATTTTAAATTCAAGCACTAAAATTGCTCTAACTTTGGACAGAGGATTTTATGAGCTTTGAAACATTTGCGTATGAAAAGCGCGAATTCTTATTGCCATAATTCAACTTTAATTGTGGCGAAGAGCACTCTTCAAATAAATATTTACTTAAAGGCCTGACGCCTCTTGCTTATAAACAAAAAGTGCACTCAGTTTTGACATCCGATCTGGTTACTCTAATAGCAGTTAGCTTTCCCTGTGGGGCCTTTATTTCTTTCCATTTAGTGTGCCTTGGGAGACGGTTTCGGATAGGGTGTGTCAGCTCTGTAAACTTCATTTTTTCCGAGAAATTTGGCATATCGTTAATACATTTTTATAAATTGTTCGTTTCCGTGTTGGAACCCAGAGATGTCGGAGAAGAACAGTGAAAGCCAAGGGCCACCTTCTGGGGATGACCTCGATGCAGAGGAGTTGCTGGCCGCCACTCAGGGTATTGCAAAAATATTACAAATATATATATAGTGTCACGCAAAATAAATCAAAATCCCCTAACTCACAGCCAATATTTCCAATGAACTGGCCAAGAAAATTTGGAGTGTGACGTCCGGCGATGTTGCCCTGGGAATACGTGAGTTTCCCAGCGAAAAGATGCCCTATGTGCCCTCAGACTTTGGATCACTGCTGGAAGCTCCCACGGTATCGGGAAGCGGATACGAGAATTTCAACGGATTAGGAAGTAAGCAACTGGCAAACGATAATGCCACCGCTCACATACTCGAGGTGGGGAGGGCTCTGTACGGAGAGACCTACGGTTTCCCGGAGAATGACAACCCGAACTATTATAAGGCTGCCGAGAATTACTCTCTCTTTGGCGAATACTTTCTCGACTTTCCCAAGGACACGGCTACTTGTTTTGCAGATCTGGAGCAGGCACCGGCACCGGACGGGGACTCTAAGCCGCCGCCGCCAGCCGGAACCCGACCGATCCACCAGGTCGTCCTTACCCTATGATAGAAACCCAGGTCCGATCAATGGAGGAGCTGCCGCTGCACCTGCACCTGTACCTGAACCTGCAGCTGCAGCCTCGGGTGCCAAGTACTCTGGGGTAAGATATATTCTTGTGGATTTTAATGAAAAGAATATAATGAATAGAATGTACTTCCATTTTTAGCCAAGCGGCGCTACTGCTCCGCCACAGCCACAGCAGAGACAGGCACCACCGCGTCCACCCCAGCCACCGATGCCACAACGCCAGGCAGGCGACGAGATGTCCATTAATCAGATGTATCAATTAAATCAGCTGTCGCAACAGGCACAGATGAATCATCCACACCACCAGTCCTGCGGACACTTGCATGGATCTCATGTCCACGCACAACCACAGCCAGTGGGTTCAGCCCCTCAGACGCCCATGGCAACAGCCCTACAGCAGCAACCAAAGCAACATCGTCCGGTTGGAGCTCTCCTAAGTGGCGCCGAAATTGGAGGAGGAGGTCTGTGTGGCCACAGTCACGTCTGTAGCCATCATGCTCATAACAATGCCACTCCCAATGAGCTGAACTTGACGCAGCTCTACCAGCAGCTAATGGCCCGCAACATGCGCTCCAATCCGACGCAACACCAGCCGCATATGGTCCAAAATCAGCCCCATCACCATCACCATACAACCACCTGTGCTGCCGCAGCTGCGGCTATGATTTATGCTAACTTTGAGCAACATATCCGCCAGTTACAGTTGCAGCAACAAATTCAGCAGCAACAGCAGCAGCAGCAGCGTCATGCCCGGATTCCGAGGGGCATTTACGGCGGCAACGGAGCACAGGGAGGAGGGTCAGGAGCACCGCCAGGATTGGGGCCAGGAGCAGGCGGAGTGGGAGGCACTCCTCCAACTAACAAGGAACCGCCAGCCAATGGTCACAAGTAAGGTCAGGCGTAGGGAAGAAATCAGGAGAAACCAGGATTACCGCCAGGATCGGAGTAGGAGCAGGCGGAAAGTGGGAGTCACTCCTCCAACTAACAAGGATCCAACCAACCAGCCAATGGTCACAAGTAAGGTCAGGTGTAGGGTCCCAGGTTAAGAGAAACTCAAATAAAACTGATTTTTTATGCACCTATTTTAAATTTTAACAAGATTTTAAATTTTGTAATTGCTGAAATTACTAAAAACAAACTTCGTTTTTTCGATACAATTATTGCTCACCTCTTTAAAAATACATTTTAATTCTTTGTCTACATTTCTACACTAAATAAACATAATTTATACTTTATAAATTATATATTACAATTAATATATATAAATTTATATAACATATTTGAACTTTAATAAACATTTCACACATACATATAAGCATAAGAGTAACTTATACACTTTGTAACTCCTTCAAACAGCCGGCGCTATGCCCATTCTTCTGTTCTTCAAATCGAACTCCACATAGTTCTCCCTCAGAAAGACATCGCCGATTATCCACTTGGTCAGACCCAGCATATCCATTATGCCCACGAAGCAGAAATCGGAAAACCTAATCACATAAGTCGCTGGATGTATATAGAACAAAATGCCCTCGATCATTAGAACCAGGTGCGGTAGCGTCAAAATCAACTCGCATGCAATTTTCCACAGGTTTAGAGTTGCATCGTACACGGCTTTAATGACCTCCATCAGGAGATGTACATCCGTGACGGGGCCAACAATCAGAGAGGTTCCCGTGTCCATGATAGCTCGGCATCCCGACACACAGCACCTCACATCCGTTCCATGGAATCCTATGGAGCCCATGCGAAAGGACCAATACTTCTCCTCGGTCACCTTTGTGTAGGTCAAGGGACCATAATACAAACTCGAGTTGGATCCCCCGATTATGAGGAGGCCACCGTCGCTGGAGCCACTCTTCATGTAGAACGAGAAAATCTGATGCTCCAGCAATTGTTTGGCCAACATCATTTGGAAGGGCGGCAAGGTGCGGATCTGGGAGAGTTTGGGAAATGCCAAGCCAAGAATCCCATCGAAGACTGAGCAGTCGGTGGTGTCGTGCACCAGTCCAAAGCCCTGATTCTCGATCCTCAAGTCACCGAGGATGAGCACATCATTGGCCACCAAACCCTTCACCGATCCCGATCCATATGTGATGCTAAATCTCGTTTTATTCTCATGCAGTGTCTCGGATTGGGACTCCTTGAACAAGTTGCTGCCACACTTTTTGCAGGAAGCGCACTTGGAACTGGGCAGCCAAAGGTCAGAGGAGCCAGTGTCATATTGGACGGTGAAGGTCTGTGGGTTTCTCCCACCCATTTCTATAGTTCCAAAGAAATTCGTTTCACAGGAATTCACTAGGCGTGTGACCAGCACTCCTTTGGAGTCACCTCCTGTGCCACTTTTTGTTGGCTCGATGCCACCATTAATGGCATGGATCGGGGTCAAGCCGTGCTTTCCCCTGATCCTATTCCGATTAGCTAAGTAAACCGAGATATCTGGAAACTTGTGGTGGCGGCGACTATGCTTGCTGAGGCGAACTTGGTGCATCCCGAGGCAGAGCACGATCTGGCAGAGGAGTAGTAGGGTTATCACAGGCAGGTTCATGGTCTTCAACTGGCTAAAAGCCCAGCCCATGCGTCTGTTTTTATAGCTCAGTTTCGATGCATTTATCGCTGAACTGTGTTCATCGACATTGCACACGTAAAGGTGGCTTCGTTTATGTGATTTAAACTCAATATTAAAGTGCGGAAAGTAAATTAATACGCAGCTTAATGTTTTATGAAAGTAAATACAATTAAGTTCTGCTAACAAAGTATATTTTTGCATAGGTAATTAGTTTGCAATTTAAACATTTATTTTCCTATTTCTTCTTTATGTAGTTTATTAATTAATATATGTTTATAATTTGTGTGCCTGTCAGGGACATAATCATAGTCCTTTACAACTTGTGGTGCATTAACAAAACTATTAATTATTTAAAGTGTTATTCCTTCTCAGTGCACTGCCTTGCCGATTCCTATTTGATGGTACTCCAAATCAAAAAACGTGTAGTAAGGTCCCATGAAAGTATCTCCAAGTATCCAAGTATCTAAGGAGAATCCAGTCATGTTGGTGAAACTCGAGACACAAACATTTCCATATTGGAGCACATACTGAGAGGCCTTCAAGGGAAACTCCTTGCGAGCAATGGTAAAAACTATATCCGGGAGCAGGGAAATCGTTGAGCAATCCACGAAAAACACACCACTTGCATCGTTTGGATTCGTAACATCCAGTAGTTTGTTGATTATAGTGATGGCCTGACCCGGCACCACGATCAATGAAGTGCCTGCGTCCAGGATGGTTTCACAACTTGAGCACAATTTGGTTCCATTCAGCGTGGCACTGGTCATTTGGAATTGGAAATAGCCTGGTGTCGAGATGGGCACATAGGTGAGGCATCCACTGTATAGACGGGGATCGGTGGCTCCTAGAATCAGCTCTCCGCCGGTTAGAGCATTAGTGCCATTCCTTTGGAAGTATATGGAGAACCCAAGATACTCTATCTGGCCTTGGTTCGCCAAGTTGTACAGAGGTGGGGTCACGTCACCAACGGCTATGCTGTTATAGGCCAGACCGAAAATACCATCGAAGGGAGATTTGAGAAAGGGTTTCATTGGTTCCTTGTCGATCTCAGCAAATTCCTGGTTCTGGCTGGAGTATCTTCCTATCTTCACAACATCCTGGGAGATGTAACCTGAAAGGGCCACACCGCCATTATCCGCATATTCAATCGCAAAGCTTTTGTTATTAGCCACATAAGTCTTGGAAGCCGTTGAATTGTATTTCCTGTGATTCTGACAGGGCGAAGCTGTACAATGCATAGAAGGCACCCACAGATTGGCCGAGCCCGTATCGATCAGCACTGTGAACATCTGGGGAGGTGTTCCGATCTCTATTTGGGTATAGTACATGGTATTGGCGTAATTTCCCAGACTGCTGCCACTCGGACTACGATCCCTTGAAGGAGCCACAGTTGTGGCATCTTCCACCTTGAGTTTATGCTTGATGGACAGGCTTTTGAGTTCACTTTTCAAATTGTGGTGACTTTGTTCAGGATTTCGGTGTTTTTTAAATTTTAAACGCTGCCGGGCGTCCACTTTGAAAAAGAATAGAGTCAATAAAACCATCAATAATGGAATTACCGCGCTCGAGTTACACTTTAACCTCATGGTCGGCGCTTACGAGATGTATGAACTGAGGCCTAGCTGGTCACGTATTTATGGCTTGGCAGCTTCACCTGCCTGAGTTCGTTCATTGAGATAAACCCAACTCTGTGGGTGACTTCCATCGACTCGCACCATTTGGCAAAGAATTTCACACGCGATAAGAGGCATGGGTAAATTTTGAACATATTTGGGGGTGTTGCCAATTGATAATTATTAATAAGAGTACAGTGGTGTAAGTTGAAATTCTACTTAATAAAATGTAGAATACATTCTGTTGAAATAATACATTTATAAAAAATAAATATTAAAGTGTGCAAAAGAGGTAAAAAAACATCTAGGAACCCTTGATGAAGACTATCTGAGAGCAAAGTAAAATAATTTGCCGCTTTGTTAAATATTTCCATGCATTTATGTATTTTCGATTAATATTATTTTTTTTTTATAATTTTAAAACCTAAACATTTTTAATTTTTTCCATTAAGTTCGTTCGTTTGTTCATTGCAACTTAACCCCTTAAGCCAGAGTGGCAAAACCCACGCGATTCTGGCCAAAATCGAACTCGGTGTAGTACTGGCCCAGGAAGACATCGCCCAGGATCCAGAAATCGGTGCCAACGTAGGTGAAGGTGGACATGCAGGTGGTGTAGTTGCCCTCCGTGTAGGTCTGGATGTAAACCGAGGCAGGCAGGTCGAAGTTGGTGCCACCAATGTTGAAGGTCAGCACCGGCAGGGAGTCCACGGTGGCGCAGGGCACAAAATAGTCTCCCTGGATGAGAACGGCACCAATCAACTGGTTGATCTGGGCGTAGGCAGTCGGCGGGCAGGCAATCAGAGAGGTGCCAGTATCGGCGATAGCCTGGACACCACTGGAGACCACGGTGCCATTCCAGGTGATATTGTTCACGCTGAACTGCCAGTAGCCCTGCTGAGTGACGGGTGTGTAGGTCATCTCCCCTGAGATCAGGCTCTCATCGGTGCCGCCCAGCGTCAACTGGCCACCATCCACGGCGGAGCCATTCCTGGCCAGATAGAAGCCGAAAACTGGGGCATCGATCAGTCCCTGGGTGTAGAGATTGTAGAAGGGCGGCACCACATTGTCCTCGGCGATCTGCTGGAATCCCATGCCCAGAATGCCGTCGAAGGCGACGTCGGTGAAGCTGCTACCCGGCTGGGAGATGGCCTCTCCAAAGGTCTGCCTGGCAATGGCCAATCCATTGATGGTCACCGTGTCTGTGGCCAGGTAGCCAGTCACACTGCCGGTTCCGTACTCAATAGAGAAGTTCTGGCCACTGGCCACATAGGTGGAGGAGGCACTGGAGTTGTACTGGTTGTGCTGCTGGCAGGCCACATCGGTTGCCAGGCACTGGACCGAAGGTATCCAGAGGTTCGCAGAGCCCGTGTCGAAGACCACATTGAAGTACTGCGGCGGAGTTCCAATGCTAATCTCGCCGTAGTAGTACATGTTCATCGAGTTGCCCAGCTCCTCGGAGGTATAGTCCGTATCCTGGCTAGGATAGTCATAGTCGGGCTGGACATAAATCGGTGCTCCATCGTCGTAGATCACAAGATCGCGCAGATGATGACGAATAATCTGGTGCACCTTGTGCTTCAGTATGTGAACGGCAATCCTGCGGGCCAAATGGGACCTCAAATTCTCCCTCTTCTGGATCTTGATCTTGTGAACCTCGGCACTGACCAGCACCAGGATGGTCAGCAGAACCAGCCACTTTAACATTTTGCTTATGAGAGTTTTATGTACCTTCTTAGCCCAAAAAATAACACTTCTCCCCTTTTTCCGTCTGGGGCTTGACTGAGGAAAACCACTTACCGTCCGGTATTTATATCAAGGCGGTGATAGGGTAAAAAACTGGCCCAAAAGTGATCACCAATCGATTAAGTCTACTGGACGAAGCAAAGATATCACAATTGATCGATCGGGCGGCCCTTGTTTACTCGAGTCTAGGGGAATTTAGATAAACTAAGCTCGGTAAATCGGCGAATTTTCACTGAAAAATTGTGGAAATTAACAGCAAATTTTGCACTCCATTGATAACAAAAAAGCTACATTTGTTGTAAACAAATCAATTTGTCCAATGATGGGTACAAATGTGTATCTTATCTTTAATTTTTAATGTGGTTTGCGTTCACAGGAAACAGAAATATTATTTAATACTTTCTATGTGCATATGTCTACGACCTAGGCTTGGTTTTTTGTCTGCCTGTTAAAGCCTAAACGATAAACAAGATAACGATAAAGGAGAAAAAAAAGAAGGAAAGAAATTTTTATTTTTTATTAATTTTTATTAAACAAAATTTAAACCCCTATACCAAATTTTTATTAACAAATAGTGTTCAAATAAAATATTATTTTAGCTCAAAAAATATCAAATATTCGTAAAAAATTATGCATATTTTTTACACCTTTGGAGCAATTCCTATGCGCTTATATTCGAAATCAAACTCCATGAAGTAGAGACCAATAAATGCATCTCCAAACACCCAAGTTTCGCCCAGTTCCTGCGTTTTATTGTAGTTTGTAAAGGCCGAGACGCAGGTGCCATTGTAATTGAGGATATAATCCGAAGTCTTCATAGAAAAGTCGTTTCTTCCAATATTAAAAATGCTATCCTTCAGGCTGGCCGCCTTGTGGCAGTCCACAATATAGACGCCATCCTTTTCATCGAACTTTATGATTGGCAAATTTTGGTTGATTTTTCCAATAACATCAGAGGGAGCAATGATCAGAGAGGTTCCAATATCAATGATGGCTTCAAAATTTGAGAAAATGGTCTTTCCTAGGGTAAACCTGGCCACAGGAATCTGCCAATAACCCGTATTCACGATGGGAACATAGGTCATACATCCCCGGTACAGTAAGGGGTCTGATCCACCTAGCATCAATTGACCACCGTTGTTGGGATCCGAAGCATTCCGATTGAGGTACACCGAGAATATGGGTGCGTCTATTAGTTTCTGAGATACTAGATTATAGAAAGGCGGCACAGAGCCACCGATGGCTGTATCAATAAAGCCCAAGGGGTAAATTCCACTGATGTCACTTAATCTGAAAAACACAGGCGGCACCGATGTGGCCTCAAGAAAGTCTTGATTTTTCACTTTCAGACCATCTATCGCGACGGTATCCCTGGAGACAAAGCCTTCCACGGTGCCATCTACATAATTGATTTGCTCGACGGTTCCATTTGCTTTGTATGAGGTGGATTTTCCTGAATCGTAGCTATTCCTTTGCAAGCATATTGCCTGTTGGCATTGCGAACTTATGACTACGAGGTTCGAAGATCCTGTGTCAACCAGGACTGTCAGAGGCTGACCACTAGATCCGAAATCCAAGTCTACCGTGTATGCGTTGTTGTAGAAATTCGATAGTTCCGCAGTGGGTATAGCTGTTGTGGCTGTTGTGGCTGTCGAGTCTGTTGCCTTCGTTTCGGAAATCATTAAATTATTCACAAATCCCTGCACATTTGCAGTTCCCAGGGCTCTGTGTCCTTTATGCCTTCGCATATGTATCTTGTGGTATTTCCTCCATTTTCTTGATTCCACCGAACTTATGGCCAGCAGCAGCAGCAGCAAGGTGAGTGCCAGACCGAGTTTCTTTAGAGACTGCGTTTGCATCGTACTTCGCGTTCACTTTTTGGCCCTTCAATTGTGGAGGGGGTCACGTATTTATAGAGCCGAAATTCCAGAATTATCGGGTTAGCTTGGGGTTATGTTGGGCCAGCTGCTGGCTGAAAGGATTACTTTGTCACGTGGCCGGGGTGTTACGCAGGAAATATTTCTTTGTATTTACGTGACTTCTTTCGTTTTTTATTTTGTTATTAGAACATTCCTTTTATATGAAGGGTTATTATTGATTGACTAATTTTTTTAAATTAGCTAAAATTTTAATAAGCCTTAAGAGAAATTATTTGCAAAATAAATTATGGCTAATAATTAGTATATAAATAAAATTCTTCGTATTAAAAGATTCCCAAACGCCATCAATTCGGCTTTTAAGTGGAACTCTTATTAGTTCCCCGGATAAACTTGTATATCCGGTGTCGCTTTTTGCAATATGTAAAAATCAAGAATAAACATGTTTGTAAAAATACCCAAACCCGGTTCTAAACCATGGTTTGAAACTCTACTAACAATTTGAGTGAAATAATTTTATTTTCTAATTAAGTTTAAGTTTTTTCCTGCATATTCAATATCATATAGTCATCTCAGCTTTTATTACCAAGTCAAAAAAATTCCAACTAAAATTATTATTTGGCCCGTAGAACAAAATGATTTACATATTGTAAACAATTTAAAATCACCGACAAAATGAACAGCGACGGAGAGTGGGAGGTTTGGCAGGAGCGACCGAGGTTGGTTCCAGAACCTGGTTCCTTCCGGAAACAGTCAGAACTGATGATTATGCTACCGGAAGTGGCCAAGCTTCATGAGATCTTCGACATGTTCGCCCTGTTTGGAAACGAAGGGGGCGTTGCGGGATCAGCTGGTATATAAAAACCAATACAAATATCCCAGTTTCTAGTTTCTAAATAATCTTTACAACCCGAGCAGCTGCATCCCGCATAAGCCTTTCAGACATGGCCGACTGTCTACGCTCCATGGGTCTGAACCTTAGTGACCAGTGGCTCGCCGCTCGCCTGGATGAGCACGTGCATCGGCGCGAGGCACTGGGTATTCTGGGTGCGCCGGTGAGTCGGAGGGTATCCTTCGAGTTGATCCTCTGTCTTTACTGCGAGCTGGCCGATCGGAACGAAGGACCCTCGGCGGAGGAGGTGATACGTGCCCTGCGCACCTTGGATCGGAACGGCACGGGGAAGCTGTCCTGCTCCGAGCTGCGACGCCTGCTGATCAGCATGGGAGAGCGACTCGAAGAGTCGGAGGTCTTTGGCCTGCTGAATCGTGTCTCCGACGTCGATGGCAATGTGCCCTACGAGTACCTCGTGCGCGAGATGTTTGGCAATGACTGCGGCTCGGAGGAGACTCTGAATCAGGCCAAGATCTACTTGAAGGCCGTCGGTCGCAATGCCATTGATATGGACATGGCCAAGCGGGATGAGTTCATCGATGCCTTAAGGCGCGCAGACCCCCAAAACAGTGGCTTCATTGAGCCTCCGCGTCTTCTGGCTTTGGTAAATCATCGAAGGAAGTGTTTTACCATCGACGAGCTACAGCTGCTCACCGAGGGCATGGAGGACACCAAGAGCTCTCGCGGCATCAACTATCGACGCTTTCTGCGTTCTATTATGAATGAATAATAAAAACAAATCATAATTATGGTAAACCCCTTTTATTAAGTCGGAAATGCTACAGAAATCAAGGGGGTTTTAGAATCCCTTAAAATATGTATAACATTTTGCTACAAAGTTTAATGTTTTATCTCAAGACACTTCTTTGAGAGCTTTTAAAACCCAAGGGATTTCTTTGGCACTCCCAAAATTTATAATATAAAAATAACCACAGATTCTTTAGATGCCATATTTTCCTTAACCAAATTAATACAAAACAACTCGTTTAACTACTCAGCTTTTATTTAGACAACTCTCAATTTTTGTACAGTTAAATCTAAGATCTACGCCATTCAATCAAAATTAGACTAAGGTTCTCTCCGCTCGCTCCCTCCGATTGCTGTTTGTAATTAATACTCGTGGCCACAAAATTACAATATCCTTGCTTAGGTACTCGCGCTTGTTTCTTGGCTAGTTAGGGTTTACAAAAAGAAATGACTAAATTTTAAAATTAAAGCAGACTTTGGTGTTGACTGTTAGTGCCTTCTGTGGTTCTTTGGATATGCGTGTGGGATCGGATTGACAGAAATATATACGTAGTAGGTAAGCTAACTAAACGAACAACCTATACACAATCCTTATAGTCGGCTGGGTAGTTAGTGGGAGTCCCATGGGAGTCCCAAGTATCATTGATTTTGACTTGTGCTGAAAAAATACAATTACTCTCCTCTCTCTTCTCTCTTTCTGTGGTGCATAAAAATGTTAAAAACGTTTCTATAGTTTTTTAGAGATTTACAAATTTTGCCTGTGGAATAGAAAAGGCAAAGCATTAATATGAATATTAAGTAAATTAATCAACAACGATAACTCATTGAACATTGGTTATAAAAACCCAATATCGTGCCGAACAAATTAAAATTGCAAAATGTATAAAACTTGGTTTTTTTCTATACGTACTTTGCCGATTTGTCGCTGCCAATATATATATTTTCGAGTACAAAGAATGCAAAATGAATGAGAAACACTTTTCGAGTGGTATGTACAAAAATTGCATATTTAATCATATTTATTTGTAACAAATCCAATTATCTTCAACAATTATGACACTTTTAGTTTTGGTTCTTTGTTTTTTTTTTTTTTCTTTACCTAAGACACATAAACACTTTAAACAATTATGGAGAAAAATATTGCAATGGAAAACAGTTTAGTTTAGCTCGTAAAAAAAGAGATATGAAAAGCGACTTGTCTGACTTGATGCATATATATAAAAGTCGTATGTGGCTATATATGCCTTTTTATGGGTGAAGATGAGACTGGTCTTGACTTGATCTATGCGGGTAGAGTAGTAGTAGTATTTACAATATACATTTGACTGATCTGGTTTTGGGTGTAACACAGTTTAGAGTTTTGGCGACGGCATGATGGACGTGTCCCTATGTAAAAATATAATATAAAAAAGAAGAGAAGAAAACAAATATATATATGTTATGGATGAAAAATAATCAATTAGAACTTTGCAATGACTACGGTATATGTGGGCTATGGGCTGAATAATAATGGTTTTGATGTGAATTTTGGGATTGGAAATGATGATTTTGATTTTGAAAGAAGATACAATAATTTGGAGAAATTTTGAATTTCGCTTCGAGTTTTATTATTCAGCATTTTCAGTATTATAGTTAAAATTAAGCTAAGTTTTGGTTAGGAAACGGGAGCAGTAACATTAAACATAAGAGAAAACATTCCAAAATTAAAATAAAGTAAACAGAAAAGGTGCACAAACTAAGGTTAGGTTAGAAAAATAGAAACTTAAAATTATGGCAACTAAGAAGAAACAAAAATAAAAATTTAAATCAAAGGCAAACAGTGAGAAAACAAAGCAGAGCACTTTTCGGGGGAGTTTCAGGATAAACAGGATAACAGGACAACAGGATAGCGGGATATACGGGCGCAAACGAGATAAAACGAGTGCGAACAAAACACTTACATATGCTCGGGGTGATTGCGTATGCAATCGATTAAATCTTTAGGCTTAAGCTGATTTGTGCATATTTTGTGGATAGCCGTGAACAGGGGGAATCTTGAAAAGAGAGAGAGAGATGGTTTAATAATTGTTAACAAATAGCACAGAGGTTTGATGTCATACTTGTCCTCCAGTCCCTTGTTCTTCAGCATGTAGTTCACCTCCTCGGCAGTGGGGGGTCCCTTGGAGCTTCTGGCCGTTGAGCATCTCCTTCTCCAGCTCCTCAATGGTCTTGCCGGAAGTCACAAAGGCCTCAGAGACGCGACGATTACGGCCACCTAAGCAAATTGGAATTTTTTAGTGGGAAGTATGGTTTTATGGGAAATAAGACTCGAATGACGGCGGATAGTAATTCAATCTTTGTTTTGTTTACAACTTGGCACGCTACCGGTTTACGATTGTGTTTGTAAAAAACTTGTTTGTTTGTTTAAATAATTTGCTAGTTCAAACTAATAAGGAAATGTTTGTTTATATAATTTGCGAGCTGTTTTTATAACAACTTTGTGACACCGTAAAGATATTAGGTTGACATCTTTAGAACTCAGAAACAACTAAATAATGTTTCCAGCACCATTACTCACAATTTGATAAGTTATCTAGCACCCAATGTTCTCTGTGTAGCTGATAACTGCCTCATTTTGAGGTAATTGTTGTCGGAACTACAGCGATTCGATAGCTAAGGTTCTTGTTTTAAGAATCACGCCACTGCGCCCCTGTTGACCTCTTCTTCTTCTTCTCCACTCACCATAACACGTCGTGATCAGATCCGCCACTCCACAGCTCTCGAAGAAGGTGGAGAGCTTGCTGCCGGGGTAAAAGACATCCACGAAGCGGATCATCTCCATGAGACCCAACCGGATGACAGCCGCCTTGGTGTTGTCACCCAGCTTAAGGCCATCAACGAAGCCCGCGCCGCAGGCCACGATATTCTTGAGGGCGCCGCACACCTCCACGGCGTCGGCATCGTCCACAACCACAACGCGGAAGTGATTGGCCTGGAAGAGATCGCGCAGTACCTTGCCGTACTTCTTGTCCGTGCAGCCGATGGTCGTCTCACAGAAGTTGCCCTCGGCCACCTCATTGGCCAGATTGGCGCCCATCAGCACGGCGCATGGGATCTGCAGGAAAGGGAAGTCAAGTGCGAGCAAGATTAGAGAGAGTTCCCCCAAAAAGGTCACCTTCTGCGACGCCGCCGCGACTTACCTTCAGGTGACGCGTGATGATGTGCGAAATTAGATCGATGCCGCCGCCCTCGGCCTTGTCGAAGCCCTTGATCAGCGAGATGGCGATGGCATTGGGCTTGATCTTGCCCAGCAGCTGTTTGCAGAAGTTGGGGATGAACTGGTGGGGCACCACGAAGATCAGGATGTCGGCATTCTTGGCGGCCTCAACCAAATCGGGCACCGCAACCTGTGGGCAGTAAAGGAAATTTTTGCTAATTACTCTGTGATAAGAAACGCGGCGATAAGCGGCGTAAACTGAAGGTTGAATGAAGGGAACTACTGCAGGCGACGGATTGCGGAAATCATTTTCCCAGCACGTGTTCTTTTTGGGGGCGCGTCTCTCGGCTGTCTAGACACCACTTAAATCGCGGGCTCGCTCGATCGCCCGAGCCTGATATGGGGTTATGCTAACACGTAAGTAATACAATTTTTCCACGTCGCTGCCTTCGCCAACCTGTTTTTCTGGCATTCGAAATGAGCAGCAAAAAAAATATATGTATGAACTTGTTTGCGGAAAGTTTGTGATAGAGTCTCTTTATATAAGTGTAAAGTTCACAACAAGCTACAATTTAGATAACAGGCAAACTTGGCATTTGCACAAGGTTACGGGTTGTTGCGTTGAGTAAAACGTTTATCTAATGATTTGATAAACAGCGAAATGGATTATTTTTAGCAACCGAAAACATTCAGGTTTTTTAGGTGGAAAATACAGGCATAATTTATTACTACGACTGTTAATTATACATATTTATAGAAGTGCTATAGGTGTTGATTAGCAGCTGTGGAAGCCTTAATCAAATGTGCTAACCACTTGTGTCGATCTAAGCCGCCGCTGTATAAGTAATGTGAAAAACAAAACACAAAAACAAACAATATTTGTATAGTATTTTCCGTTTTTTCGTTCGTGTCAAACCGATTATCTTGACTCATTTTCATTGCTTTTGCCTTTGCATACTTGTTGCATTTCTGACATTGATCCCGATCATTGCTTATAGAAAATTGCTCAGTCTCATTTGTTTTTTCTTTTTTTTTTTTTTTTTTTTGCCTCATCTGTTGTTGTTTTGGCGCCCAGAGACTAGTGAAAGCTTGCCAAAATTTACGAATATATGTGTGTTTCTCGGTTCCAAATAGGCGAAGGCGTCTTCTAATTATACAAAACAAACCGACATAGCATAGAAAAATCTCGCCTACATATTGTTTGTATTTTTTTTTTTTTGTATACCCTTACAGGGGGTATTATAATATTTTTAAGCTGAATGTTTGTGGCTTCAACAGCTATATTTATTTAATTATTTTGTATTCTAGTGTTCCCAAGTAAAAATGTATGTTATGAAAATTGATATAAACTTTATAACGAGTTTGAGAGCTTGTTTATATTATCACTTAAAGGGAAACCCCGCAAATTCCTCTAAAACCAAAGCAATTGCTCATAAAAATGCCACAGAAATGTGGAATAATTAATTTAAATTAAAATGTAGATCAAAAGTTGGCTACACTTAACAAAATTCATAAGTTACAGTGAACTTGTAACATATTTAAGCATAATTTTGTACACATTTTAAATTGATTTTAATTCTGTACCGATTTGTGTGACACCTTAGAATATTTCGAAAAATCTCAAGAATATACATTTACTTGATTCATCAGAAAAATAAAATTATTTGTCTATATATTTTTCTTTGTTTTATATATAAGTATTTAATTTATGAGATACATTTTGTTTGCCAAATTATTATTTTTTTTCTATGCTTTTTCATCTCGGAACCTATACGATGGTTTATACCCTCTTAAATTTTTACTGATTTTGTAGTTTTTAGAGGGAGGCTGCTCAGCATTAATCTAACAATATTTGTTCATAGTTTTTCTTGTATTTTACTTATGCTATTAACTCCCCTTCGTCTTATAGAATTGTTTATTTCTTGCCATATTGCAACTGCTCCTAAGATCCAAAGAGTATTATTCGGGAATTGTTGGAGGGATGCTAATAAAGCATCATTTTCTTCTATATATTTTATGCTACTGACTCAGTAAGGGTGTTTCCTCTTCGGCTTAGCATATTTTCTAGTTGTTTTTCACTTTTATCAATATTCATGCTGCTAACGCATGGCTATGTGTGTGTCTGTGCTGGGAGGTTTTTTTCCTAAGCAACTTGGCAAACACTTGGGTATCAACAGGCTGTTTACAGGGCAAACACGGGGAGCTGGACAGCCGGGATGAACTATTACCGAGGAGGTGCTGGACTTTATCACCCCAACAGAGTAGGGGCGGCTTATCGATAATCGCCAAAACAGAACAGAACAATTCAAGTGCTTTGTGGAGGACGTACATATGTCCCAAATACAGCCTTTTCGAGTGCCCTGCTTATCGGCCGCACAATTATATTGCCTAATGGGGAATATTGACGCAATTTAAGTGTGTTGCAAAAGGAGTAGCTCTGGGGAGGAGGGCCCAAGCCGGCCTTGACCTACGTCAAAGGCGTCAAAGAGAGCTCCCCGCGAAGAGCGAGGGCGCAGGCGAAAGAGAGTCGAAGGTGAAACTGCAGCGCACAAGGGAGAAAGAACGAGAGAAGGAGAGAGAGCGCAGAGCGATGAAAGGTAAAAATAGACTTGCTTGCAGTTTGTCGTCTGATTAGATAATTTGGCGCTGCACCACACACGGTCAAGATCAAGGCGAGAGCCTTTTATGTAAGCCACATGGCTCTTAACAATCCGCTATACACACACACACAGCTAGACAGGAGTTACATAAGTATCCTTCGGAGCACTCACCACATTGGGGGGCAGCTTGTGTCCCTTCAGGTACTTGACATTCTCGTGCGTCTCGTTGATGATCTCCGTCAGCTTCTTGCCGTCGATGAGCTCCTCGTAGACGAACATGGTCACCCGCTCCTCGAATTCCGGCAGCGCGGAGGCATTGGCGCCCACGATTTTCGCAATGGCCGAACCCCTGCAAGGTCAAGGTGCGCGGTGCAAGGGCAAAGTGCAACCAATCATTATATAAGTGCATTGTCCGATTATTGAGGGCGCGCTCCTCCCTCCCACTCACCAGTTGCCGGAGCCCACAATGCACACGTTCACTTTTTCCGCCATTCTGAGTGCAGTTTCTGTTTAGGTTCTGTCTTTGTTGTTGATGCTTCTGCGAGGTGCTGCTGCTGCCGTGGGTGCTACTTCGCGGTCTGACTTGGCGCTGATTACGACTAGGTGTCGGCGATTAGGCCACAAAACTGATTGCAAACTGACACGTCGAGCCACGAAAAAGCAATGCGAAGCGAAAAATCGCGGAGGTGCGAATCAGATCAAAACAGAGACCGTTGGCGGGGCAGGGCGAAACACTGGGCTAGCTAAGGTTTTCATTGGTATATTCACTGTGCGCGCACATGGTCACTCTACTGCAGTGGCTACCACAACCAGGCGAAGCCTTGTCAACACTTAGCGAGGTCTCAAACCAAGGACTTCAAATTCAAAAACTGCTGAAAAAATAATTAAATGAAAATGTTGAATTATATATTTAAATTATTAACTAAAAACTTGTATAAGTACTATAAAAAGAGTTCTTTTTGCCCCAAAATAAAAACTGTTTCAAAGAACTTTACTATATTTGTAGCTGTAATGAAAAAAACTTAAATCAAAAGTTATTACATTTAAAAAGGTTTGAGTTCAAACCCAAAATCATTTTCTTTATTTCTTAGGAAAGCATTTAAAGTATAAATATTTAATTTCAATTTAAAACCACTCAAAAGGTTTGCAGGCGCGCCCTACTGACCATAATTAATTAACACCAAGTTGATTAAGGAATCTCGATTGAATTATCCAATTGCAAACAAGAGTATAGAGCTAGTGTAAAAAAACTTCAGCTTTCCGAAGTTAGCTTCATCAATTATTTTTATTAAATAATTATCCTTAAAGGGCATTATAATTTTGATTAGTGAAGGAGTCATTTCCGACCCTACAAATCACATATACTATATTCTTGACCAGCATCAACAGCCAATTCTATTTAGGCATGTCTGGAAGAAATTTATATCCTAAATTTATTAAAGAGTTAAATTATTACAATTTTCAAAAACAAAATTCGTCAAGATTTAATTTTTTTGTTAAATATTTAAACTTTGTATGCAGATTTATAAACCTTATAAAAACTAATGCAAAAACGCTTATCGCATGGAATTTAATTAAATTTTTTTAATTTTTGACTGACTTATGATGATTTTAAATTTAATCCCTTGCAAACTGAAAAGCATACGTTTAGCTGGTAGACAAATTCAAATTGTTTATTAAATTATATCATAATTTTCTTAAATGAAATAGACTAAATAAAGTAGCAAACAGAAACCATCAAAGATAAAGATGAAAGTTTTTAAGATGTTAACCTCACTTTACATAAAAAAACATTACAAAAAAACATTCCAAAAAAGTATTATTAAAGCCGTTGTAAATTGCACTAGGCTTTAATAATGTTTTTTGTAATCATTGATGGGGTCAGGCGGAGCGGCTTTCACTTCCCATGACCCCACCGGATGGCTGCAGGGCAGATCACTGGATGGTACTAGGGACAGGGCCACGCCCACTCAGGAACAGAACACACATGCAGTCGCCGCCGCGTCGTCCGTATGGCGTTGACCCATGGAGGAGGTTAATCATGCAGCGATGTTACGCGCTAATACCTTCATGTGAGCAGGACCACGTGCGCTCCTCTCGCTCGTTGCGTGTCTAACGCTGTTTGTGGGTGTCCTGGATGCTCTGGGTCCGGCGGAGGATGGGTGCTTGTGCCTGCGTGGGTGGGTGGTTGGCGGAGTGGTTGCTCTCGGGGTTGCTCTAATTCCACTGCCGCATCCGAGGCTGCCCCTCCTGGTTGCTGCTGCCGCTCCTGCTGCTGCTGTGCACCCGTAAAATTGATTGCGGCGAAAGCTGGAAAGTTGCACGTTATGCTCGTGGCCTGACTTGGTATCTCTGGTCTGGTCTGTTTCCGACGGATGCTTTCCTGTGGCGTTCTCTGTTCTGTGTGAGGACGTGTGAGGGGGAGTGAGAGTGGGACTACCGTGGCCGTGGCTGTGGGTGGGTGGGTGCTGTGGCGTGGCTTGTTTCCATGGCAAAAGTGTGATTTTGTGCAGCAGCCAAGGTGGCTCTGCCTCTCATTTCCTTCTTTTGTTTTCCATTTTCTTATGTACTATTTTCTATTTTCTTTTGCTACGTTTTTAGTTGGACATTGTAATAATATTTTTGGTTTAGACAGCCCAAAACTATTAATAATTAACAAATAATATTTTGCAAACTAATTTAAAATGTGTAATAAATTTTATTTTACTCTATGCATTTTTTCTAGTTTTGTATTTATATTACCTAATCAGAAATATATATTTATTCTGAGGGACATCTGGCTAGATCTACTTATCTGTTGATGATAATACAAGAAATGTATATACTTTATGAGGTGTTAAATAACTAATATTAATATAACCTTAATAAATAAATGTATCTAGCTCGATACTGTACATTTTTTGGAAGTGGCCTAAACACCGTCGCCTTCCATTATCGCAGAGCACCCTTTCCCGGTAGTCGTTGGAAATCAGTTATAGGTTTTTCCAGTATTCAAATTTAAGATATAATTATTTTATACGATTTTAAAATAGTATTTGAAATTTGATCAAAATCAAATTAATATTTTTATAACGTTTTATATCTTATGTTCGTTCTTATTTTCTTCTCAACAAAACGGATCGTTTTTTAGTAATTCAATTACAAAGTATACAATCTTCAGGGTGAATGTTAGCTTCCTTTTTTGTTATTATACTAAAAAATCTTGTTTTTTTTTAATTGATAAATCTATACCGAGGAATTTTGGCATTGTTTAAAATAATAATTAAGAAGAAAATAAGCTTATGAAGCAAAATGACTTTAGCTCAGCAAATATAAAAATACTAAAAATTCAGCTGTACATATATCTATACATCTCAACCATCTCTAAGGAATATAATAAAGTTTTCTATAGATATTATTTTCAGAATAAAGACAAAAATAGAATAATAGAAATTAATTGTAATCCTTAACCATACTTAAAGTATTTATGAAAGACAGCCTGAAGCCAAGTTCCATAATTATTCCTTTACTCGCTCTAACCTGCGCTTCCTTCGGAATGTAATTTTCGGACTTTGCGAATAATCATCGATTCTGGTGGCTCATCCTCTTGTAGCTGTCACAGATTACAAGCTTATAAGTGCTCTTTGCCCCCCGCACTTGGCGTCATTTTGGCTCACGGCCCACTTGGCGTATGCGCAATTTCTATGCACAAACTCAAAATTACCATGCAGCCATCAATCCTATCCCAAGCCGTGCCCACGCTCCGAATTGGATGGACAAGTGCCACAATTCACATCATCAAGATTGCGTGGAGAGCTGCTCGCAACCTCAACCCATAAACCATATCACACATCGCACATACTATATATCCCATATCCCAGATCCACATGCCACATCCAATATGCAGCCCACCTTTTCGGCCATGGCTAATTCGCATGTCATGCTGACGATGAAGCGCTGCTCCTTGTTGATGATGATGATGGCATTGATGGCGATGCTGGGGTACGGGGAATTAACCCTTTTGCTGAGCTGTGTGCACAGCAATGTGTCTATAAAAAACAATGATGGACATTGGGGACTTGGGCATAGAATAATAGTACATCAAAAATTTTACAGCAACGAAATAAAATCATTTACGCAACAACGAGACCCAAAAATGAAAGGCAAGAAAAGAGTGAAGGAAAGGAAAAACGTTGAGACATATCCTAGGGTGACTAGTGAATATCCTTTTGTAGATTATTTAATGGGAATAAATTATGAATAAATAATGTAGATATTGAAAAAATACATTTGATATTCTTTATGAGATTAATCAGTATTAATTGTTGATGAATACATTAAGGGGATCATGAAGAAAATAAAAGCTAGAAAACAATAAAATCTCTAAAAATGCAGCAGTTTTTAAAAACGTATTTAAAGGTGAATATATTTACTAAAAAATAGTAAATAGTAGTTTCTAATAAGTGTTTTGAATAGTTTTCCCTAAGTTCATTTTAAAAACCCATACCTTAAGATATTTAAGAACTGCAAACACTTAAATCAGTTGCAATCAGTAGCAATCAGTTTGTCTATCTTTATTCTTCTGTAATTTTAATTTAAAGGAAAATTATGATCTTTATTGCTCCCTAACTACTAAATATAATTTGAAATATATATATTAAATTGATCTTAACATTAAATAAGTAGGATATTTCTAAAAACCTATAATTCCTTGAATTTTATTTCCCAAAACCACTCACATAACCCATGTGACCGTAATTCTAGGCAGTGTATGCCAAGACTAGAGAAAGACAACGCTAAGCGGATGTAGCCCGCTTATCCTTTCACACACCCACTCACAGCTGGACATTGGTTTTTATTTTTGCAATATTATTTTTACTTTATTTAAACCACACAAAATACTTAAGACGATTTTGTGTTTTGTGGCCCAAGATGTATTGCCCATGGCCAGCGGCAGCAGCACTGGGAAAAGTGTGAAAAGAACTGGGAGCTGCTGTTGAAAGTTTTTCCCCTCCCTGGGTGGAGGAGGGTTAACTAAAAGGGTAATGTGCAACATGTCCGAGCGGTTTGTGCGGCCGGCCCTGCCCAGTTGGCCGCTCGAGGCGTTTGCATATGCTAAATAGGACTTTATTCCTTACCTTTTGCCAAAGACATTTGTCTCAGACAATTGAATCGGGGGGCTCTTTGATGACAGGACGAGATGTTCGAGAGCGCTGGGCATCAATAATAGACGCTGGCGCACATGTCCTTTGTCAAGGCATTCCCATTCGGATGCGGATCTGCTGACAGAATTTATGACAGCTCCAGCCCCGGCTCCCAAGTTCCCAGCTCCACCTCTCCACCCACTGCGGCACACCTCCTTGGACAATCCTTAAGCGTTTTGAGAAATATGCGACAGCATACAAATTGGGGATTTTTATTTTCATTTCGGTTTTTATGATTTACATTTTTATTTGCCGCTCGCTTTGTCCTGTAAAATGTTTTGGGCACTTTTTTCGTTGATGCCATTTGTTCTTGGCCTTTTTTTTTTTTGAAGGGGGACTCCGTTTTTTACCCGAGTTTTCCTGCTCTGCAAATAGTGTGGAAGCTCTTAATTGTTTTAATTGCCCAGCAGCATTTTCCATATTTTTCTCATTTTTTATTAGGCATTACTTCCATTAACACAATTTACTTTGGCTCGCCAGGGTTTTCCAGTTTTTGGGGTTCTCTTATTTATTTAGTTTCTGTGAAATTAGCATGAACCCATGACTGAAGGGTAAAATGAAAATATTACTGGCTTGTAGGTGGGGGAAGGAGCTGAGCCAAAATAATATGAATATATTTTTGATAAATATCACCAGGCGAATCAATTTAGCTATGTTCATCTGTCTCCTCTGTATCAATAAAACAACATATCATTATATTATTTATAATAATTTTTTATATTCCCAAATATTCTTAAATGATTATTATGCATGGCAAGCAGAACAAGTCTACAGCCTATAAAAATATATAATTCATATTAAATTAATTTTATGAATATTTATAAGACAACTATAGCCTTTAATTTAGTAATAATTATTTGATTTATACTAAATTATTTGTGCCAACATTCTCTTCGTCGTCTTTTTATTTATTTTAAGAAAAAGGTTTGAGATATCTGCTACCATCTCACAATTGAGCAATAAAGTAAAGTTCATTAGCAGATCTTAAGAAAAATTGTCTTTGGTAATAAAATAAGACATATTAATGCTTAACTAGTTTTTGATTATGTTCCCATTATCCATTATCTATTGGAACCTAAATATTCTGATCATTATCGTAAGATCGCGTTGAAAACTATACGAACAAGATTATTAAATAAGGATACTATTGATTAAATAAAATCTGCATATGTTTAGGTTTGAATTCATGTTATTTTTTTTTTATTCTTTACAGGAGAGGCCTTTCTTTCAAACTATCTTCAATTAAAAAGGGCTTTTGTCGGTAAGTCAATAAAATTTACAATTTAAATCTAATCTATAAGCAATTTAGTTTAATTCAAAACGTATTGATTACAGCAGATTCCTATAAATTAATAAATACCTTTAAATGCCTTCATATATTTTTTTCTCAATTAATAAGAACTCCGCTCTCAATGATGTTTTATTTGGGCATCCTTGCTCTCTCTCTTTTTTAAATATTCCCACCATGTAATAAAATTCCCAATAAAAAACTATTGAATATTTTTTATATCATATTTTTATTCATTTAAATGTTCAATATCCCTTAGTTGGCTACTCGCCAGCATTTTACATTCGTTTATATTTCTAAGGATTTTTTCAACTATTTGTGCTAAATCTAATATTAGATTCATACCGTTTTACGAATTTCAATGTGTGTAAAAATCAATTACAAAGCACTCGGTATGCATAAACAAAGCATTTTATCAATGCGCCGGTTATATACATCGATACAGTGGTAGATAGATATGCCTTAGCACCGGCTATATGTACTTTTAAAACTAACTGAAACATCGGGGAACCGGGGAACAGGATATCAGGATACAGGACCAACCAGCCAACAGTAAAAGCGAAGCAAAAACAGGGAACATAAATTTGGTCGCTTGACCTGCGGCAAAGTTGTTTTTTCATTTTCACGATTTCTAAACGCGAAACGGCGGAAAGATATTGAAAAAAATAATCCGTGAGTTGAAGGGAAGTCAGATTGAATCAAGCTGAGCTTTGGGGTGGAGTTCACAGGAATGGGAGTTAGGGTACAAGGCAGAGATGGCTTTGAAATACACTAGGAAACGATTTAAAATATAAAATAAAAAAGGAAAAAATGAAATAAAATAAATAATGAATAAAAATAAATTTAAAAATTCACAACGTAGTATTTATTTGTTAATTACTTTTATTAAAAATAAATTAGAATATAGAAGAGATAGTAAAGTAAATTAATTTACAAACAGCTCCTAGATTATTCCAATTCTATTAGACTTTCGATCCCAAAACAAACCTCATTTACCTTAAATAAAACCCTCCAAAATTCCTATAAACCTATATATACCTCCTATACCTTTTGGTACTATTATTACAAAGCCAAAACGCGGAAAAGGTGGAATACCTGCGACCAGGCTAACTCAGGAAGCGCCATCAAGGTCCCGGGAATTGGGAATGGAAACGCTGCCTGTCAGGTTGAAATAACATGAGCAATTTTTAGAAAAGCGACGACAAAACGTCGAATGAAAGATAAATAAAGACCAGAGCACGGGCAGTCAAAGAATGTGAAAAAAGAGGAGGAAAAGGAAAAATCCCGGCGAAAAAGATGAAATAAAATGAGAATATAAAATGTTAGAAAATGAAACGAAAGTAAAGCGAGCGCCAACGCGTCGTTGGCGATAAATCAACATGTGAGAAGGCCAGCAGCGCAGGAGGAGGACCTAGGGGCGACGCAGGGGCGTGGCCTGGCACACCCACACACACACACCTATTACAAGGTCCTCCCTCTCCCCCAGCGAAATGTCGCAGCTGCTGCGCGCGAAAAATTGGTAAATTTTCCGCAATTTTTCCATCTGAATCTGAACTCTTTTTGGGTCGCATTGGAATACAAATATTTTTGCAGGTGACAAAAACCGCGTTGCCGCTTAGGTGCTATGGAATCGAATTCGATTATATATATATGTATATCCGTTCACTTGTCCACCTGGGCCGGCTCCATGGTGTACATGTCGCGCAGGAGCCGGGCAATGGGCACATTCCCTATGGTCTCCTTGAAGAACAGCGCCTCGATGGTGGCAGCCCGAATGGTCCTCAGCGAGGGTAGCAGGAGCAGCAGCCGCCCGAAGCGAGTGGCCTGGCGGGGATACCGGAGACGCACATGATCCGAGAGGATGCATTGCGCCTGATCCTGCAGCATTTCCACGGGCTGGACATCACACAGGCCGGCGGTCTCGGGGGCAAACAAGGCAATGGCCTTCATGCAGCCCACCTCGCTGCCATCGGGCGTGATCTGCCGGAAGCGGCACAAGATCTCCTGAATGGTCTTCATCTCCGTCTGGGTGGCCTCGTCCTGGAGTACCCTCTCCCGTATGAGTGGTGACTCCAAAATGGGCGTAAGATCCAAGGGAATAGTCCACTGGGCCAGGTTGAGCAGAAAGAGTTCCTTCCACGACTCCTGGGGGAGGAAAGAGAATTAAACAATTAATTTTCGTTAAGGTTTTCTTGAACAACTTAATGGATTTTATATCGTTAGATCTTCCTCACCTGCAACAGCAAATGCTGGTCATTCTTGGAGAGCGTCTGAAAGGGCATGAGGCACTTGACCCAACGCACTGCCATGAACAGCAGTCGCGCCGTCGTCTCCTGCAGCATCTCCCAGGAAAGCAGCCGCGAGTCGAGCAGCTGCTGCGGAAAAAGCAAGGTGTTGTGCTGCACCTGGTACTGGATGAGCTCCTGGCACTTGTCCGGACTGAGCAGCAGCTCCAGAAAACCATTCGAGGTGGCTGCTGACGGATAAGAGCTTCCCTGCTCCTCCTCCTAGCCGCGCTCCCGGAGGCGGCGGCGGCGGTGTGGGTGTGGTGGGCGTGGGTGATCCGGATGTAAAGCTGGACTGCTTGTACTCTCCATTATTGTTGTTGTTATTATTATTGTTGTTGCTGCTGCTGCGTATCAGTAGGGAGGCATGGCTAGGGGGCGTGGTGGCCTCGCTAAGGCTGTGGCGGGAAGGCGCTTGACGTGGTGGCTGCGGCGAACCAGAGGAAGTGGTCAACGTGGGTGCCGGGGAGATGCTGCCAGCACTCAGGGGCGGCGATGCCGAAGGCGAAGGTGTCTCCGTCTCCACATTCACACGCGGACTCTCACTGCCCAGACTCAGGCTGAGACCCTCCTCTTCTCCTGCGCCACCGCCCACGCTCCGGGAGCCAATGCTTGAGATCGATTGAATGGAGTTGCTGGGCGAAGGCGACGAGTAGTTGTTGTTGTTATTGGGGGTCACCACCTGGGCGGCGGCTGGATAGGGCGTGGTGGTGGAGGAAACCACAGCTGCCACAGCACTGGCCGTAATCCCTGGCAGCTTGCTGGCCGCCTCCGCTATGAGGTTGTGGTGCAGCAGGTGCGATGGAAAGGGTAAAGCTGATCCACCACCACCGCCGCCGGTGGATCCGCTGCTCGAGATCGAGCTGGAGTTACCGCCTGGATTGCTGCCATGAGGCGGTAGCGCCAGCGCATGTCCCGGATGTCCCGGATGATGGAAGGCTGTGGCATGAGCCTGCTGCTGCTGCGGCTGCTGCAGATGGTGACCCGGAGGAGCTGGTGCCTGATGGAAGCCACCCGAAGCCCCACCCGACGGCGGCGGCGGTGGATGGGTGGAGATGTGCTGGGTGTAGTTGAACGAAGCCGAGACGTTGGTCACCAGCGAGACGGGCAGGTGGCCAGCGGCATGGTGATGGTGGTGCAGACCCGCAGCAGCCGCCGCAGCAGCGGCTGCATGGTGGGCGGCCGCCGCATGGGCGTGGGCATGGTGGTGATGATGGTGATGGTGATGCGCGGCCGCTGCATGGTGAGCCGCTGCAGCAGCGGCTGCGGCATGATGATGGTGATGATGGAGCTGGGGATGCAGCTTGGGCTTCCGCGGACCACGTTCGTGCTGCACGGCTGAGGGGGGAAGCGAGAGAAGAGAGTTGACTATGAAAATTATTTAGAAGTCGTTAAAGATTATTTAGAGAAGAGATAAAACTTAATGAGAGTAGAGGAAGGCCTGCAGCTGTTATTGATTAAATATTTTGTACTAAAGCCACTAAATATTTGTGTTATTGAAACTGTTACAACTTTCCTTTCATAATCTTCCCACAAATCTAAAAAAAACCTCTTTTTGGCATATTTTTCTAGATTTCCTTTTGATTTTCCCTGCCGATAAGCGACTTTCCTGCCATCTCGTTTGAATAAAATCAGTTCAAGTGTGTAATTGCGATAATCTGCCTCTAAGTAGTTAAATAAATAAAGTTAATTTCAAGGATGCTCTGGGCCTGGCTCTTTGAAACTTTTCGAGAAGGCTTTGAAGTGTGTGTGTGTGGAGCGGACCCAAAGGTTGGCCCTTCCCCGACCCGATTTGCCTGGGTAAATAGTCTCGCAGAAGGCAGTCTCTCCTGCCGACTGGCGGGAAGACATAATAAACCGATTATTAGAACCCAGGAGATGCAAAGATACCGGGCTGCCGGGATAGAATGAACTGTCCTTGGTCGTGTGAACTGTTGCATATGCCCCGAGCAGGACCTGAGAGTGGAGTGTGCTGTGTGGAGGGAACACACAAGGAACACACCATGTGTGTGGCTGCCATGACTTTTATTTGTTTGCAATTAAATGTATCTATCGCTGCGCAACGTATCTTGCGGATGGATGGCGTGACATGGCGCAAAAGGGGTGACATTTTAATCCCCAGCTAATCGCATATGTGAGTGCGTCTCTCTGTAAAATGACTGCAGCCACTTGAAGGACTTCGCTTCCACGCCTCCTCAAGCGCAGGGGAAAAACTATATAGTCAACGCAGCGGAGCGAGAGAAAGTCTCAAAGCTTTCAAAAGATCACAAATTTCAATTAAAGAAAATGCCAAACTCATCAAATTTTTATGCTGCGGGTTTAACAAACTTCGGGTCCCAATTTCCAGCGGGACTTAAAAATTGTGGTTCAGCAGAAAAAAAGAGAACGAAAAACGGAGAAAGGCGAGGAGATAGCAGTGAAAAGTTGTGGCTCGAACTTCAAGCTAACCCTTTCTTGCCCTGACTCCCAGCCACTCCCCCCGCTGGGCAAACACAGAAACGTGTGAAAAAGGCAACAAAATTAGCTGCCAGGGCAGGAAAATTTAAAAATTTCCTCTTTTTCTTTCTGCATGCAGCTTTCCTTTTTTCCTAGGGACACAAACTTTGTTTGGAAGGCAACCCGGAGCAGAAACGTTGATGAGGAAAGAAAGCCGAGACTGATTTACTTACTCAAAAGTTATGAAGATGGAAAATGCAAAAGTCGTGTCTGCCTGCCTCTAGAACAGAGGAAACACTTGAGGCGCTTTGAATGCGCCAATTCGCATTAAGTGGGAAATGGTTTGAGGAGGTATTGAGGAGGGGAAAGGTTATTTCCTAAAGAAAATTAGAACTGCAGCCGGGTGTGGTTTGCAATGGTATTTAGAAAATGAAATACTCCCGAAAGAAACATATCTTCTTCATTAATTCAAGTCATACATTTCAGTAAAATACTTATTAACCTCAGATCACTGAAGCAGATAATTTACTTGGTAAATAATCATGGATAGACCTTCCTTTGCTGCTCCTAAATACTTGACAATTGCTCAATTCCAAGACCATTGTTTGGCTTGACTGAGTACTCGAAATCGCACCCCTTGAGCCGGCCCAAAAGTGTGGCCATTATGGACTATTAGGGACTTCAGTACAAGCACTCTGCAACCCCCGACCGAATCAGATTCAGAGCTCTACACAGACATGACACCCCTGTGGCACATCCTCATGCCAAAAGCACATCGAATCACTTCGAGTGTTTTCCTAATTTCACGGTTTATATTTCTTTTTATTTTATTTTCGGTTTCCCCCTCGCACAATTTGCAAACGCTGCCTTATTTACTTTTAATTTGCCTGCCAAACAATCGCATTTTGATACATTTTCCTTTTCGCTGGAATTTTTATGGCGACAGTATATCCCGCATCTATAGTGAGGCGAAAAGAGACTGCTCATTATCGTTTACCGATTTATTTATTTCGATTTCTGAAGCACACGCGTTGCGCTTTTCAGCTTATGGCTCCAGCTTCAGCTCCTCCGGTTCCTCTGGCTCCTCAACCTCTCCTGATGATCATCATTTTGGGATTTTGCGTGCGGCATCGTCGTGAAGTCGTCCGTCGTGGCCGTGTCTTGGCGTGGGAACAGAGCAGCTGCAAGGCAGCTCGCTTTTCCACTGCCACTTATCATTAATTTTTTCCAACCGCCTTTTCCGTTGCCCATTCTGGCATCCTGACATTTTTGCCTGCTGCCTGCCTTTGTCTGGCCAGGACTTCCAAGGTCCTCAAGCTCCTCGTGTTCCGTGTGGGTGCATGTATTTTGACATAATTGTTTTTCTCTTCACGGAACTCCTGGTCCGCTCTGCCCTAATTAATTGATTAGCTTCAGCAAATCGGTCAATATGTTTGTTCTGCCTCTCTTTTCCATTTCTTTTCGCCTCTCCTGCGGGGGAGGATGTGGTCCTGGGGTCCTGGTAATGAGTTGCTAATTAGATTTGTAGATTGTAATTTTTTTGTTCGCTCGCTCTTTTCGCCGGAGGGCGTAACTTTTTGTTACACATTTTCCGAGAGGCTTGAGAGACTTTCCAGGTGTTCCTTTCTTTTTCAGTGGGGGAAAGGGGAGGAGGAAGGGGAAGGAGGCGAAGGGGAAGTCCCAGAGCTTGGATTTCCCGTAAGAGCTTATAAGTCAAGTGTTAATTAGATTTCATATTCACAAGGATTAAATAGTTGGTTTGAAAGTGCACAGGCAAGGAAGGAACGGTGAAGCGGAGTGTCCTGGTGAACACGGTTTTGGCAACGTTTTAGGTTTTAGATTTTATAATAATTTATTTTCATATAATATTAACTTTTATTTCTTATTAATTGTTATTAAACCATATATAATCGTTTACAATTTACTTCGTGTACAACCTGAGAGTTTTAAAGACGTAAAGTACATCATAAGTTGTATTTTAAATTTGTAATTCTTATACTTTGTGCTTCGTACAACTACTATCAATATTTCAATTGGTGTAAGGTGATCTGTCTGGGATATCACAAATATTTTTCTCAGTTTTTACGCCTCATTGAACGCAACAATGCTCGCTCTCTTGGAATCTGAGTAGAATTTAATTAATATACTTCACAAATCGCTAGTTATTACAAATAAAATACACCCCCTTAGCTTTATTAACTATATTTTGGAACATATTTATCTATTCCGATACTATCTAAGAGACTAAACTGATAATAAAATATTTAAAATCCTGTTTCCATGTTATTTAGTCATGAAATATTAATACTTATAACTAGCATTGACTAGTTAGTTTAAATTGACTGGTTAGTTTAAATAACTTATGACTACAATAGGGTTATTTCAAAATATATGCAAGTTGAATATATAGTGAAAATAATTTAAAAAGAGGAATATGTGCCATAGCGAATTATTTAAACGATATGCTAAACATTTCTAGCATTTATAGCACATTTAAAATTGTTTTGAATTTATCAAATATGAATTTTTGATTTATGAATGACTTTTCTAGCCTTCCAACAAATTTCCCCATTTTCCGATGCTAATGGGTAATAAGTTTAACTTGCTTATTTCTTCAGAGTACAAATAAGTAAGTTTAGTCTCTTAGAGGCAGTCCTTCCTTGGGATTGTTTACCCTTGTACACTCTATACTTGAAATTCATTGAAAGCCCTCTGCCGTTGTGCTGCCATCCGAGAGGTGGCTCCCTGCATGATGAGGCCAACGGCTTTCACGCCTATCCACATCCACCCCCCTTTGGCCCTTGAGTGTGTGAGTGATTTTAAATCCGCTTTTAATGTTGACACTGACACTGAGGGGCCCACACGCCCCACACTCCCACCCCCCATGGACTGGTGTCCATGACATGTGCAAGCCAGGCGCATTTACATGTCGCACTTGCACAGTGCCTGCCTCGCAGGACGGAAGTGTATGCACATATCGTAGTAGGCTATAATGTCAATTAAGTAAAACATGCAGCGCCCGTGTGGGCGTGTCTCTCAGCCATGGCTTTCTGTGCCCTGCAGCCATGTGTAAATGAAATTGCGTATACGTAATGTGGCGAGAGGTGGAGTGGTGCGGAGCTCGATGGCCACTCGACCGAACCTGGCGGCTTAAAAGCTGCAAAATAAATATCACAAACACATATGTAGATGTGTGTATGCCGATATATGGACGAGAGTATATAAGCGCATTGCGTACGGGCTGGGACATCAGCAAAAATCAATACGTTAAAATGTGGTCATGAAATTAGCCGAGTCTGCCTTTTGCGCCAGCGCCAAAAAGTCGTCTCTGGAATAGACATCAACAACAACAAAATTAACATTGACACCGAGCGAACAGAGCAACAACGAGGAGCGACGGAGCGACGACTCCTCCAAAACCGGAACCACAGACTGTTGACAGAAGAGCTTAAGCGCCCAGAAGTAGGCAACAATATACTTCACATTCCTAGGTGCGTCGAAAACTAGGAGACATTTCCATTACGGTGTCCTCTACAATTATTTCACTCTTGGCTGCTGCTGTTTGCCTTAGCGCCTTGCCTTTGCCATTGCCTAATCCTGGCCAGGAGTAGAGCGAGGAGCTGCCTTCGTTAAGAGCCTTGTTTGCACACAGCTTGTAAACTTTTCGATTTGTAGAAAGCGCTAAAGTTAAAGTTAGTACAAACCAACTCAAGACGAAGGCACAAAGTGTCCAGCTTTCGCAGGACATAAACAAATAAAAGCGAAAGTTGATTATTGTTCATATACTACTGACAAGCCTTTGAGAGAGACATTGTAAGATGGGTAATCTAACAAGCAATGAGAAATACATAGGTCTATGTATAGGTTTAATAGTAATTATTTTAGCAGCTAATATTTAGCAGTTAAATTAATGTAATTATCATATTTCCCAGCTCTACAAGGGTACCCTTATAAATTTGTAATTATGGTAAGGAACATTCTCTTGATCTCTTTGAAACCTATGAGCTTTATGGGTCACTGGAAACCAATAGATGGTCCTTAATTTATAGTACATTTATGTTATATCATTCTTTCAAATTTCGTAGTTCTATATTAAGATTTTCAAAAAGTTATCAACCAGGTTTCGGTCAATGTACTCTTGTTCTTAAACATTTTTAAATATTTAAATAAAGCACTTCTATTATATCCTCAGATAAATTCATTAGCACAAAACCATTGCTGTTATAGCTCACTTTTTATCTTACATCACAACTCTCTTTATCATCCAATCCATCCATGAAACCGTCTCCATTTTGTATAGATTATTTTTTGTTATTATCCCCCAAACATCTCCATTTTGTATAGATTTTTTTGTTATGGCCATTATAAGCATCATTAGACATCACTTTTCGGCTCATCACGCACCCGGCTGAGGGGGCAAAAAGGACCTTAACATTATCGCGCCCCCATGCATATCGTTTTTATTTTTTTGTATAAGAATGGGATTCGAGAGGCGACACAAATCACTCAAAATGAGAAATCCGCTTAAAATGCCGCGTAAATATTTGCCAAGGAAAGAAAGCAGGGAATCGGAGGGGATGCTACGTGTAGTGTGTGCGTGTCGGTGTGATGCTGACACTTTGGTGTATACAAATGCAAATACCATTAAATGTGACAAGTGGCAACATAATTTGTTAGGAGAGCTCTCGGCATCTCCTTTTATTTTTCTCCACTCTCGATTCGTCGTCGTCGTCCCTCCCCGAGGATATTAGCATACAAAGTAGCCAACATTTGTAAGGCTGTCAGTTTTTTTTGGGAGCAGGGGGAGCGCTTGTCCCGGGTCCTGGCAGCTCGGACAGCGAAATGTGCGGAGCTTGTCATATTTTCCCATAATAACTTATTTGTCAGCTCTAAAGTGCCGTGGCATGGGGATTGGTCAGCTGAATGCTGCCACATTGCCAACTTGCCAGAAGAGGAAAGAGTGATTCCATTTCATTTCCTTTTTTTTGTCAGGGTTTTACAGGATGCCTCGCTTTTTGGGTTGCCTGTACTGGGGACTAGCCCAAAGACTTATGTGCTCAATGCACCTTCATTTAACTTCTGGTATATCAGATAATATTAATAATTTTTGTAGCCTTGCAGGGTAGTCTAGTTTTATTTAAAAGCTTGGTATGCACTAAAGAAGGCATTTCGGACCCTATAAATTATATATATCTTTGATCAGCATAAACAGACGAGTCAATCTAGCAATGTCAGCAAGAAAAATAAATTTACTTACATACAGGTTATCAACACTCCATGCCCCTTTTGACAAATATACTTTACCAACACTGCTAGCTTTCCAACACCTTTCCAATTAACTTTATCGACCCTTTGCCAACGCCGAGAAATCATTGAAGGCAAACGGAAACTTAACAGCAGGAAGACAAACTAAAAATGGCCAACCACAGCCGGAACCCACTTCCCCCGGCCCAGGCATCACATTTAGAGAATCCCGGACAACTTTACTACTCGCATGAGCCATCCTGCACCCATCTCCACTTTCCACTCTCCACATACTCCCCAGCCCAGACTAACAAAAAATGTTACACAAACGTGCCTTGAACGATTTTTGTGGCTTTTTTGCTTTCTGCTCTGAACAACAAAAGCATTCTGTCTGGGCCTGGGCGTTACTACAATGGCGTTTTTGGGGCGGAGCGTTCCTAGTGGCATTCAGTTTTGGGGTGACTGAGCATGGAGGTGTCGGGGCTTGCGGAGGACGTGTGAATTGTTTGGCGTCCATGTGTGTTTGTTGTTTATTTACGGCAACCAGCCAAGAAAAACCCCAAAAAGGCAGCCTAACATGAGGCTTTGTAGCGGCAAACTAAGAAAATGTATCCCAAAAGAATGTGAGCAACAACGGACAACCCATAGCATGCTCAGATCCCTGCCATTATTGTTCTTCTCTGGGGTAGACCGTGTTTTTTGGGGAAGCCCAGAAGGATAAAGACAAGGAAGCTTGTTTAAAAAAATTAAAAATTTGGGGAAGCCC
Organism: Drosophila bocqueti; assembly: GCA_018151655.1. Taxonomy (NCBI): domain Eukaryota; kingdom Metazoa; phylum Arthropoda; class Insecta; order Diptera; family Drosophilidae; genus Drosophila; species Drosophila bocqueti. The sequence continues at coordinate 16,986,721 of JAECXF010000002.1, forward strand.
AGAAGGATAAATAAAAGGAAGCTTGTTTAAAAACTTGTCAAAAAATCTATTTTTACTTTCTGGGTAATGATGACCATTTAAAATAAAGGAGAATACTACCACTATATAAGATATGAACTCTGCCTTTTAAGGTGAATTATCTTAGTTAATGTAAAAGTTAAAAAAGAAATTTGTTATATATTTTTCATATACTATGTAATCATAGTTTTATAAATATTTATAAAAAGTATCTAGTGGCGTAACTAACCCTTTATTATATATGTTTTTAATTGCATCCTTAAGCTTTCAACCTTTTGTTAATTAAGTTCCTCAACTAAGCTTCAATAACTTCCATTTAAAATCAAAACAAGAGCATTTTCTAGTCGGTTTTCTGTAAAATCCTCCCAGCTGGTTTTGTTTTTCCTTGGCCCTGTTGTGCTTTTGTAGTTTGCCCCCATTTATTTTTCTTTTTTGGTGGCTCATAAGCTCGGTCTACCAGCCATCGTCAGCTGGAAGGACTAACTTCGCTTATGGTTTTACTACGCTTCACTTTGAAGGTCCTTGAAGTCCCTGGGACGACTGACGTCTAAGTTCGGTCGCCGGGCATCATCACTTGATTGCCAATACATTTTAGTCGCATTTTCAGCGAGCGGATAATGCGTGTAATCCGCTATTAAGTGCACATTGTCAATCGACCCTCAGCCCAAAGGGCGGGCGGTCCCCTGTGCGTGCCAGAAAATCTGCAGCGATTCTCACGCTGCTGCTTGTTTTTGTGCCGGGCTCTTCTGTGCACTGAACCCGTCAATGGTGGCTTCTGAATACCGAATCCGAATCCCCGATCCGAGCTTGGCTCCTGAATATATATAGTCGGCTAAAGGCCGCATCCCACCGCATCTCCCTGCCTCTCGGCCAGTCCACGCCACGAGTGTTCATCGCTATTATGTGTTTTTATGCTACATTTAATGTTGGCTTAAGAGCTTTAAAGCTAGCATTGTTGCATTGAGTTGTGTATTCGGTTTGGTTATGGCTATCCGACTGCCGATTACGGGCTGAGTGTGGATGTGTATGGAGATGGGGTCTGGAGATTGGCTTGGGGATGGAGAAAGGACTTAATGCCTGCTTTCAGAATTTGCCTGGCGATTTTTTAGAGAATTTAGAGATACGAATAGTCCAGGGTTTAGATGCTACTGAAATGCGTTTTTTTTTCTCCGGATATTTTGTATGTTTTTAAACTTACTTTTAAATAATGGTGCATTCATTAGCATAAATAACTAATTAGAAATATAAGTAGACCTTTTTAAAATCAGTTTCAGATCTCTTACAGGGCAATAGCAAGTAAAACTCCTGAATGCAACTCTAACATTTAATTGTAAATAGACCTTTGAGAATCTTCTGAAAACTCATTTATTTTTTTTAAGTTCTAATAAGCCCTAATCTATCTATTAAAACAAATATTTCCTCAATAAACCCAACGAAATGTATTATACAAGAAAAATATTTTCCGGCCAAATTTTGACTAGGTGAGCATGAATATTATACCTTTGTCAGTCAGACCTTTGACTTGATTATTAAACTGTTTTAAACGTTGAGCAAAGTTTGAAGATCAAAACTTAAAAGTAATTTGAATTTATTTTCAGAAAAGTTATCAGTTCTAGTTACTAAAAATCACTTATTCTATCAGTTAACCTCTTAATAAAAATCTTATTAATTTACTAGCTTATAATCTATCTTCTTATTAAACCTACACTCCCTTTCCCCAATCACTGTAACAATTTTAGTATATTGACAATAATAATTGCTGCTTGCATACCCCGACTCCAAGGAAAGCTACAAAAATCGGTTTCAACACTTTTCCCCATAAAGGCTTTTGCCCCCAAGTCACGACCGCGGGATTGGGGCTCGCATAATTTATAATCAGCTTAATGACAACTACAGCAAAAATTCAAATGGCATTTTCCCGGCTCTGGCCACAATTGGGGGCGGGGGAGGTAGAGCCAGAGGAAGCCCGCGGCATTTTGGTTACCGAGTTTAATGTAATTTATGCCCAAAAAACCTTGACGTGGGCGAGCAGAGGCTTCACGAGCTAATTTGCTGCATAATTAAGTGTGTTTTGGCAAGTAAAACAAAGACTTGTCATGGAGGGGACGGGGACTCCAAAGGATGTCAAAGGGGGTCACTGTGGTACTCACCATCCTTGTTCATGGCCGATTGAAAGCACTTGGCCAGGCGACAGGCGCGACACTGATTCCGATGGGTCTTGTCCACGGGACAGCGACCCTTCAGATCGCCGGTGGCTTTGCAGGTGTAAATGCGATTGCGATGAATGCTCCGCTTGAAGAACCCCGAGCAGCCTGAAAGGTATTAGCTTGGATTACACTGAGCCATTGAGGCATCTCCTTCCCCGGGGGGAAACTCACCATCGCAGCTGTAGATGCCGTAGTGCTTGCCAGAGCTGCGATCGCCACAGACCTTACAAGGAATGTCCAGCAGACGATCGCCAGCTGAAAGTAGGGGAGAATGTATGATTAGTATGGTGAAAATATCTAGTTGTCTTTGAAATTTAAATTTAATGAATACTTAAAATTCAATAACTTTAAAAATAGGTCAACACTCTTAACGTGATTTATTTAAGCACAGCGAGAAGCCAATTGAGCTAATATTAATCCTGTAGCTTAAATTGTAATTAAAAGATATATTTAAACATATCCGAAAGCCAAAGCAGCTATGGCTGATATTTATCCCTTTGCTTAATTTATAATAAGGTATTTAATGTTCAAATAAATAAATGTTTAAACTTACTACAGCTGCCTTCCATGGAGATCTAAGGCAGCATATCAACGATATATTCATGTTTTACAGTCTGAGGGTTAAGTTTTAAGTATTTCCAGACATTTTCTTGCTTCCTATTATATTGTTATTATGTTATAATTTATAAATATTGTATTAATTCATTTATTCCCATAGTTTTACTTCCATTAATCTTTTATTAAATATGTATATACATATAATGACTACTTATTTAAGCCATACTACATCTATAACAGCCATATATACGATTTAAAAAGCCATGTTCTCCTGTCTTATATCTACAAAATCCATAGCTAAGATTTGAAAAGAAGATTTGTATGGGTAAGACGGACATAGACCTATTAGGTCCTTTACAATACCGTTTTATGTCCCTTTCCTTAACTCTTTTTTATCATAAATTCCCATCTACTGGTTCTCCATTATTGTATAAGATTGGAAAGGATCGTTTCACATTGCAATATGTTAGGAAACAAATTTTCGTAGAAGTAAGCAAAAATATAGAATATTTTCTCAGACACTCCCTTGGCTTATTTAACTTCTATTAAGCCCTAATCCTTGGACGCCTTCGACCTTGTGCAAATAAGAGTGCGTTTGCCACTGGAGTTGCCTACTTTGTGGCGCTGCTGCTAGTGTGTTTGCCGCGGATTAGCAAGTGAAAGCGGTACTCAGACTCATCGCTACCCGCTCCCAGCTTCCCTCTCCTCACTTGCTCAGCCCTTTGACTGGCACGCTCCGCAAATTAAGTTCAACACTCGGCACTTGTCAAAATAAAACGCTGGCCCTTTGTTGTGGTCCTTTGTCCTGTGACATTTGACATATTGTCGCTGGCGGGTTGGTTTCGGGCTCAGAGGAGGCTGGCCCTGATGGCGCGTGTTGCCAATTTTCACACCCTTCGCCTTGGCGATTGTCCGCTGCGTGTTAACACCTCTCAAGTGGCAGTGCGTGCTGGAGTCGCGTTCTTTGGGGTTGCATCCTCTTCAGCACCTTCGACCGCGGACCTTTTGCAGGCCTTTGTTTTCTTTTTTAAAAATTTTGTATTGTTGATTTTACATATTTCTGTTTATTTATCAGGCTACTTTCTGCTTTGCGACCTATTTTTTATTAGTTCGCCCTCGTGTGGGTTACGTATTTGAGTGTCAACCTTAAACAATATGCTCTTCGAACTGGTATGGAAATCTCGGACATGTTTTGATAGGCAAAAAAGAGTTTGCCAGCAGCCCGGGAAGGTGTGGGAAAAACGTGAGAGTTTTGCATTTTTGGCGTGAGACTTTTTAGAATGGGTTAATTCAAAAATCAAAATCACTTCAGTGACACAGGGAGGGGGAGAGTGGGAAGCAGAAGCAATAACATGGAGGAAGTTTGAAAAATCCTATAAATTCGAAAGCCATTTCCTATATAAAACCAAGAATTTATATCTGCATTGCAAATGAAACTATTTTATGTGCTAATGAAATAAAAAAATTAATCATATGTTTACATAAAAAATTGTAACATAAAAAAAGTATATAGGTACTATATATTTAAGCTCGGAATTTACAGCGTAATAAAATTTTACAGAAACATTTCGAAACATTTCCAAAAAGTATTTATAATTAAAAAATATATTATCCTATAATATAAACATTTCACTGTTTTATGCCTATTTTTTTCAGAACTTTGAAAAGATATTTACAGATCGTTCTCAATTGCAATCTATTCATGTTTGCCTGACAGTCAATCTACTTCTAACTAGTCTCACAGTTTAAGAAATATTGAAATATTCGGCTAAAAGATTCCTAATGATCTTCTTCCTTCATATTGCAAGGTGAAAAGAAAATAATAATCCCTTTTCACATGCTCACAATATCTACATATTTTTATGAATTCAAAATGAAGTCTTGAGTTTGATTTTAAATCATGTTACCTGCCAAAAGCTTTATGAAATATGAAGGAATGAAGTTTATATCTTCTACGATTCATTTAAAGTTAAAATCTGATGATAAGAATAATAAAAATAAGAATAATAAAATATAAATATACTTGAAATAAACACCTGCTATACGTTTTTATTTTATTAAATGAATATAGGTCGACTTTAAATTATAACTATTATTACTACTATATTGTTTCGGTAATTTAAATTTCGGCAACTTAAATTACCTAAACGTATTTATTTTTTTGAATTAAATTAAATTTTAATTTTTAATATAAGCTAAAACACCATCTGGGCACAGCAAATTGTAAATGATTTAAATATCATCATCACTTAGTAAAGTTTAAAGCACCGACGGTATCCTTGTCACAAGAGCGTTGAAAATTCCGACGCAAATGTTGCTGTAATTTCCGAATTTCCACTTTACCTGTGCCCATTTTCCGTTGATGGAAATATTTGAAGCCTAGAGTATCCAGTTTGCTTAGATTTACGTTCCACAGTGCGCACTTTTTAAGTTTTCAACTAGCTAAAGTTAAAGCTTTTCCAAGTAGTAATGCGAAGGAATGTTTTTCCGTTGCCGACGCGATTTCCTGCGCGCTGGAAAAGCTGAAAGCTGATTCAAATGCAATTTTGATTCCGATTCCGATTGCGAATGCGGGTGCGAGCACGGATCGCATGGGCTGACGGACCAACTGCGAATGAGGCGACCGAAATGGGAAGCCACGGCTATGGCAGAGCCAGCAGCGAACAGACCGCCAATTACGAAAGTGAAGCTGCCAAGGAGAGGTCCTTTTTTGCAGTCAATTTGACAGGAGGGCGAGCAAAGCCAAAGGCAGCGCCAGCCAGCAGCCGGGCAACCCAACCCAACCCCTTGTAAAGCCACAAACAGCTGAAATGGGGGAAAAACGGAAAAGCAGAGAGCGCCGAGATCCGAGATCCTGGCCAAGGGAAAAGGAACAAAAACAGAGCCAGCGCAAAAAAAAGGAAGCAGGGAAACCAAACGAAAGTCGAAAATTTACGAAAAGCTACCAAATGTTACATTTCATCCCTTGAGAGTGGACCGCCGCCCAGAAGCCACCCACTTGCACACACACACATAGCATAGCTGCAGAGGCGGTGTGGTGGACACGCACACACTCACCCAGGAGGTCCTGCCACAGAGAGAGAGAGAGAGAGTAACAGAGAAGGACCGCGAGAGAGAGAGAGAGCGAGTCGAGGAGTGTCGGGCAGCCAACCGGAAAACGCCCTTTTTTCAGTGTCCCAGCCTGATGCGATTACAGCAAATGAGGAGACTTCCTGCCGTCCACCATTTTTGTTTCCCTTTTTTTTGTCTCTCTTCCCACCCAACACGCACACACACGCACAGAAACTCACACACACTGCAGCGCATATCCTGTGGCTTTCGACAATTCACCACAAAATGTCAAGAATGACGAAAAGCTAGCCGTGGAACGAGTCTGCCTTTGTGTTGGTATGCCGCTGCTGCTGTCCTGCTCTCGCACCAGGACCTCTCGCATCTCGGGCATCCTGCTCCTGTTCTCTGCAAATATCTTCCGCCGGCAGAGGACTCGCACTCGCAGCTGGCTTCTCTCGTTTTTTTCCCCCATTTTTTTGCTTTGCTCCTTGCTGGGTGGCGCTTGTAGGCTGTCGGATTATTAGTTCTAAAGTCAGGATCTCAGCTGCCGAAAGGACGCTACAGCTTGGGGTCCATTAAGCAGCGGGTGAAGGTTGGGAAATGTTGAAATTGAACTGGGTTAAATTTTGCGGTGAACGATTTTTGAAGGTTCAGATGGGTTCATTATTGGGTGGTACTTTGTATTAGTTGTACATAGTTAGTTTTAAAAATAAATCTACTAGAAAATATGAGAAATGAAAATATGATATTTGTATCAAAAAAAAAAATGTGTATTTTATATATGTAGTAGTTAAAAACAAATAAATATATTTCCCTAGTAAGGCTAGCAATATTTTAATTTTGCTGTTTATGTTCCAAAAGTAGATTTATGTTAAATAATCGGAATAATATATTTGAAAAATTAGAAAAATTGCTTTTTTTGATATATATATATTTTTTTATAATATCAAAATGTAATCTTAACATTGCTATATACAAATATTTTAATATATTATAAATTTAAAATGTCTATATATTAAATTGATCGCAATATGTATGTTGATTATTCTGATATAATAGACTTTTTCTATACACATCCCTAGTCACCTTTAGAAGACTGAAAATAAATTTTGTAAACCCTTTTTTTAATAATTTAAAAGCTGTAATCGGCTAAGATAAATCTCTTATCTCATAAAGTGCTGTATGTTTTTTTTTTGTATTTATTATTCATAAAAATGTATTCATAGTTAGAAAAGTAATATATCTATATTTTTTTAGGTAAATATTTTTTTAGCTGTAATTTTATCTACAAACACCTTCAATTATTTACCAAATCAAAAACCTTTTCCCATTTTAAAGTGTAGCGGATAGCGAACGAGTCCATCGCCTGCCAAGTAGAGCATTTCACATAGCAGTAGAGGTAATGGATATGGCATATGTGGGCGGAATATATAGCATCCATACATATATGTATCTGTATCGGGGCCATGCCCGCGTGGGCGTCAGAGTTTGGGGCCTTTCCGCAATGGCGTTTCCCCAGCCGGCACTGGCTGGAGAAGCCATGGCGACCGGTCGGTCGGTCGTTCGGTCGGGCCCAATGCCCCATGTTGTTGGTATGTTGATAGGGGTTGATTTACTGACTCTCATCCAAATTGAACTGACTTCTGGGACACTGTGAGCGGGACGGCTGAACGTCTTGCACATGCCACTCGGCTTAGGGGTGGAGTCTTGTAAGTCGGTTTGGCGTTGGCTGTGTGGGGTTGTGTGGGGTTGCGTGGGGTGTGGGTTCGGGATTAGCCCCTTGTCCATTACACAGCCCATTTGGCTGACGGTGGTTACATGGCGCGTATAGTATATAACCCAAACCAGGGTCGTGGGGGCCCAAGCCCCGCAATACAATCCTGCGGTTATATTAACCAGTCAGAATGCAAAGTCATTTGCAAGCGTCGTCGGCGTCGCTCGTAACTCACACACCCCCACACTACGCCCGCCCGCCCCCGCTTTTCACACACATGGCAAATTTGCGGCATCAAGAAGTCGCATTTTTCTATGCCACCGCCCTCCCACCAGCTCGAATTTCGAAGCTTCGCGCTCCTTTCGGTGTGTTTGTAAGGCCACGCCCCTTAGCCAGGAAAAACTCACCACTCTAAGGATATGCGCAGGCGCTCGGTCTGGGCATTCGAACTGAGAGACGAAAAGGATAATTTCGAAACACAGAAGGCTTTGCCTTTACATTTTCCCAAGCTGTCGGAGCTGGCAACGTTCAGAGCTCATTCATTTCGGCAATCTCAACCAAAACACAAGTCTGTCTAACAAAAAACTTTCCATCTCTTCTTTTTTGTCAGGTTTAAAGTTCACATTTTATCAGGTGAGTTGAATCCCAATTTTAGTTAAAAGTTGCTGCGAGGTTCGCGTTTGATTAAACATCATTTTAATAATTTTGTTTTGTAAACTACATTCCATATAGTAAAATTCCTTTTTAAACCCTTATTTACCCAGCGACCATGGACGGCTTCTATAATAACGGTAGCAACTTCAACTATGGCGGTTACTCGCAGCGGCCATCAAACAATAACTTGGGTTCCTGCAGCAATTGTCCAGGTGGCAAGTGTCCTTGGGTGGCGGATCGTGGCCAGGGCCTGAACCAGGCCCAGGGCAAGGGTCGGGCCCAGGACACGGACAGTCAGCAGCGCAGCTGTCCTGGTGGTAATTGCTGTCCCGGCGGTAATTGTTCCATTGGACGAAGTGGCTCCCATCAAGGCTGGCAGAATTATGGACGCTAGCATCAAAGAGCTGGCGCTTCCATCGAACCCTGAACCTGACAAAGCAGACGTAAATTACACAGACAGTGCATTTTGGCGACTCCAATGGATACATGGATGGATACCCTTCAGAGAGAGCAAAATGCATCACGATGCGAGGCATATCTTCATTTTCAGGAACGCACAACTTTTTAGGTTTTGAACTTCACTCTACTAATATAAAGCAGCACTGGAAAAATATGTTTTTGATTTTTAGTAATTAAGGGAAGAAGTACAAAAAATTGTGAGATACATACATCGATATGTATGCACATATCTGTTATAGTTCCTGGAGTAAGATGCATAGCTTATACTTTACCAAAGGTTATTATGCGGCTTGGAAGTTAAAGGTATAGGGTAGATGCGATTTCCGACCTATAAAGAAAATATAAATTATTATCATTGTGCATTATGATCAGGCTTTGTCCGTCTTTTCTTCAAAATGCACGTCTTTAGGTGTAGTTCAGTGGTGTGAAACTTAAAAGGAAATATACAGAGCTTGCACCACATTTTTATCAAAATTTAATAATATAAAAGCTATAGGTCAGTATGTTTAAGAATCTTTAAAAATCTTAAAAAGTTCCTACGTTTTTTTAAGTTCAAGAGCTATTTGACTGAATGTTTCAAAATGGTTTTCCCATTATAAGTAGGCTATAACTCTGATCGGAGCACTTAGAAATTTATAGCTGTTATATAAATTAATAAGAAAACATATTAAGCAATAACCTTATTGCAATTCAAGATATGCCAATTTTATATAACCTTTGAAATTTTATAAAGAAAATTAAATGAGACTTATGAGTATAAAAAAATATATATATATTTTTTGGTATAACTTCAGAAATTGTAAAAGGTAAATAAAATGAGACTAATAATTATAAAATAAAAATATATGAATTATGTAACTTAATGTACATTTTAACTTGCAATTGTACAATCTATACTTTACCTTTTTTCCTTTTTATAAAAATTAAACACACAAATCTTTTGATTACTTTCAGATTAAGAATTTAGAACGAATTAAAATTTGAAAGACTTTTAAATTCTTCAAGTAATTAAAAATAAGAAAAGGCTTTCAGGTCCTTCAAGTAATTAAAACTTTAAAGTTTGTCTGTTACCCCCTTCATCTCCCCCCCCTTTAGAAAAAATGCAAAATTCAGTTAACATAGTTCATTTTATTAAATTGTATCTTTGCCATTTGGCTTGTCGCCGTATTTATGTTTTGTATCTCACAAACTAACAGTAAATATATAATTTGTATTTGTATTCATATATAATTCTTTTTGGTAATATATATAGGTTATTTTTAGTAAGTATAGTTGCTCTTATATTTCTTTTTTTGGTGTGTGGTGTTCCTTCGTACTGGACTTAAGTGGCTAGGATTCCTCCTCCCTTTATTTGAAATGTAATATTTGAAGTCTTTTAGCTGCATGGGTTCATAGTTCATAGTTCATTGAAATGTTCGTAGAGGGGCTTCGGGCTTCGGTGATGCTCAAGTCTTTCGATAGAGTTTGGGATTCGACAGAACAGACAGGAGACTATATAGTATATATATATATATAAGTATATATGTATATTAACTGCCACAAGTACATAATATTTGTAAATTATTATCAATGCAACATGTAGATTCTCTACAAAATACCGAATTTGTGTTAATGCTTTCTCTACAATCTCTACATATTTATTTATCTAAATTCATTGTCTAATATTTATGCATGTTTTTATTATTATTTGTCTTTTATATATACACTATTTGAATAGGTCGATGGAAGGAAGGAAGTGAATGCTGAAGTAGACTGTTGTAGAATGTTGTTTCGGAATTATAGAAAATCATCATCGACACAGAATGGGGCTATACTATTATTTGCCTTTAATTTATTTAATAAGCAATTTAAGGGATTGCTTAGGGACTGATTTATAGAATATTTTGTAATTGCTTTTATTACTCCGCGATTGAAAGTAATGCTGAGATAATCTACATGCCATTAGAAGTATTTTTATTCTGTAGAGCTGAGTGTGAGGTTTCTGTGTTGTGTGCTAAAACGTGTTCGCAAAACTTGCGGGCTCTTCTCCCTTGTAAACTGCTGTCTTTATTTGCTATAAAAGTGTTTCGATTTCGAGTTGTTCATTTTGTAATTGATATAACTGGCGGTGCTTGGTGTGTTCATTTATTGATTTGATTCAGCGGATGGTTTCGCTGGGGGGGAAACGTTAAGCTTCGATTACGATATTATTTTAGTTAGTTTTGTGCGCGCTGGCCTTATGGGTAAGCAGCGGTTCTCATGCATCGAGGGTCTAACATTAATTACACAATATTTATGCTGTTTTACATAACTAGAAATTGTCAATGCTTGCGGGTGGAATAAGCAACATTATTAATTGGTTTTATTCGGTGTATATAAAATATAAATAGTATAAATATAAATAAGCATAAAATTATATTGCAACTTGGTTGTGTGTACAAAAAAATTCGTTTAACTTATGTTTAATAAAAATATAAAATCATATAACAGCCTTTGGGTTGAAATTAGCTCAACTTGATTTGGTTAAAAATAGAAAACAGAGAGAAATTGAATTACAATTGAGTTAAGAGTTAAATAAGTTAATTAAAAGAGTCCCTAACGTCTTTTTCCGTTGCACATAAACGCATCTACGAGCTGCTCTTCCCCCTAATTGTCGAAGGAACTCGTTCGCAGCTGGCTGTAGCAAGCCTGGCACACCCGCACTGGCTTCAGGATGCGAAGGCGCGAGATCTCCGACTCGAAACGGCTGCACTTGTTGCAGAAGACCTGCCCACAGTTGCGGCAATGATGCTTCCTCTCATAGAGTGTGAATCTGGGGATGTACAAGTTAAATTTAAGACTTTCTTTGTTTTGTGTTTTATAAGCAACTCACTTGACATGACACTTGACACACTGATCAGCTCCCTCGTCCTTCAGCCAATGGTCGGCCACTCCGCGACCCGGCTGTTCCGTGACGCTCCACGAAAAGATACGTCCACGGGCGTCGCCTTTTTGGATTTATATCAATTTAAAGCTTGTTACATTATAAACGATTAATTTTTAACCTACCAACATAAAGAATCTTGTGATCCTTGGACACGGTGAGCGCTGTAATGCTGGCTGGCTCTGCATTATCCTTGCGATCGTAGGCCGTGTGCATTGTCAACTTTGAGCGGAACATTAATTGACGCTGCCAGCGGAAGCCTGGGAATAAGAAATGGTATTTGAATTCATTGAATAATTAAATCTTACATTTTTTAAAATAGTTAAACAAACAACAATTTAATCTCAATTTTAGGTGAGAATTTCTGCGCCTTTTCCCTTGGCATTACTTAATCTTAAACATTATATTGTCTTTGCTTGTGATCTGCTTTATTTTGGTATCCTTCCTACCTTTCCTTAGCACTTGATCGCCTCGATGATGTCTGTCATTATCGATCACAACGAATCCGTCCGTCAGACTTGTGTCCGATTTGCTGGGCCTGATGGCATGTTCATCTAACATATTAAAAAGAGAGATGAAGTTAGTGGAAAATCAAGTATAAAACCCATTAATCATTACCCTCATTGCTCTTAAGATCTGAGCTGCTGCAACCGGGCGCCTCCACAGTGGCCGATTTCATCTCATGGAAAGACTTGGCTCCCGTAATGGAGCTATTCCTGCGCTCCACCAGCGGCTCCGCTGCCTCCGCCGACTTGCTTGACTCCTTGCTGTGCTGCGAGGCCTCCGAAATGCTGCTTTCCGAAGCGGATTTTACAATTTCTGCAAAGGTAAGAGTATAAATTACTGGAAATTTATATCAAAAAATGTATCTACTCACCTTGCTCTTCTTCCTCTGGCTGCGAAAGGCTTTTCATTTGCTTGAAAATGCTCATTTTGTCGTCCTTGTTGTCCAAGGAGGCCGAGTCGGGCTTGTCCTGCGAGTTGACCTCCACTCCCCGCTTCAGTTTACGATCAATGGGCACCTGTGTGTGCTCCAGGGACCACATCTGGGAGGAAGAATACATTTCAGACCCTCAAAGCTATAAAACTAGCGAACACTCACCCTCACAACGCCATCGGTGGAGCCCGTTATGACCACATTCTGCTGATCCCACTCGCGGATCTGGGAGAAGGCCACGCAGAGGATCTGCTGCATGCGGTCCGCACTGCCCACGCAGGTGTTGACCATGGCCAGGGCGTCGCCGTTGATGGACCACACATGCAGCCAGGTGGCCGAGCAGGTGGCTATTTCGCCGGTGAGTTCGTTGATGGCCACGGCAGCCACTACGCCCGCATGGCCACGCAGCTGGCGCACAAAGGTGAAGCGCGTCATGTCCCAGACAATGGCGGTGCCATCCCGCGAGCCGGAAACAATGACATTGTAAGCGGCGCTCGCAGCCAGACAGGTGACGGCATCGGTGTGGCCATGCAGCGAGTGCTTCACGCTGAGACTCTTGCGGTTCGCGTCGAACTTCCAGATGGTCACCACCGAACTGGTGCCGGCGGTGACAATCATTTTGGCATTGGGACAGGCGCAGGTCAGGATCTCCCCGGAGTTCTGGGCCGCCGCCTCGGACACGAAGGAGGCACGATCCGTGTCGTAGAGCCCCACGCGCAGCGAGTGATCGGCAAAGCCCCAGGCAATGTATTTGGTGTACGACGGCGGCATCATCACCTTGTTCTGCTCCACGGCAAACACGGTCTTGTCGGGCTGCAGGATCTGCCCCACGGGGCCCTTCAGCTCCTTGATGGGCTGCAGGCTGGGCTTCAGATTGTCGAGATTGTGGAAGAAGAGGCGGTCTGTTTGGAGCACTGTGCTGTTACCCTGCATCAGGGCCGTGGGATCGATGAGCGCCGAGTGCCGAGAGCCGCCCATTTTCTTGGCGGGATGCGCCTTCTTGAACAGCTGCTTGGGGATCTGGCCAAAGTTGTTGATGAAGCCAATGGTGGCGTTCTTCTTCAGAGGATCGTCAATGCTGTGAGGGGGATTATAAGATAAGCATGCTCTTTGATCAATAATTTCTTTCTTACTTGTAAATATCCACGTTTCCCTCGTAGAAGAGATGGTGGAACACATTGACCGAGTCCACGGCGGCTGGTCCCTGCTGCTTGCAGCCAAAGATCAAGTCGATCCACTGGAAGAACGGGAATTAGAGCCACAGAAACACAGAAAACAGAACCGGAAACTCAGAAAACAGAACCCTTCACTCACCAGATGCAAATGCTGGCTGACGTAGTCGCACTCCAGCGCGCTCCTGTGCAGGCGAATGAACTCCCGCGGATCCTGCTTGGCCCACGGCGGCAGGATCACATGGTTGAGGGTCTCCCCGTTCTGCTTGGTGCCCAGATCGAAGCTGTTAAAGTTGCTCAGGAACTCGGGCAGGTAGAAGAACTCCGGGATGAGCTCCTTAACGTCCGCCATGTTGAGCTTGGAGGCCGACAGCCAGGCCTCCTTGATGCTGTGGAACATGCGGTCCGCGAGGTCAAAGTGCCCGCCCTGCAGCTTGAGGAAGGGCTGCGAGAAGGGCTCCAGGCGCACCAGATACGAGCACACGATCATCGCGGAGCTGTAGTGGGTGCCGTAGTGATAGGGCGGCGTCTCGCCATGCGGATCATCCCACTCCTTGAAGCGCTTCTGGAACTGCTCCAGACGCTCCTCGGCCTGGGCGCCCATCGGGCGCGAGAAGTCGCGGAAGGTCTTGGGGCTGGTGAGGTCCAGCTCCTCGGAGTCGTAGTCCGCGAGGATCCAGGGGAAGACGGGGTACTGCATGAGGTCGTTGTAGCTGCGCCCCGCCAGCGTGTTCAGGTGCATGAGGTACTGGAAGTTGGAGATCTCCCCGCGCACCCAGCGCTGCGTCACCGAGGTCTCGCCAATCAGGCCGCTGAATATCCCCGCCGTCTGCTCCACGCTCGCCGTGCGCTTCTGCCCGGCCACCGACTGCTGCGCGTTGTCATTCAGGGCGGTGGCCAGCGCCAGGAACCGCTGGTTCACCTTGTTGCGCACCTTGCGCGGGAAGCTCAGCAGGTAGTTGCGCCCGTCCTCGGAGAACACCTCCAGGGCGATGGGCTGCAGCAGGTAGCGCCGCTTGTGCACCTCCCGGATCTCCTCGTAGGCGAACTTCGAGCACTGCCGCAGCTTGTGGCTCACGGCCCGCGAGGTGGAGGACGAGGAGGTGCCCCCAGAGTTGGGAATGATCGGTTCGTAGGCACCCGGAGGCAGTGTGTCAATGTCCCGGATCTCGCGGTTCTTCAGCAGCGTGAAGCCATCCACGATGTAGCAATGCTCCTTGCCGAAGAGCAGCAGGCCCTCGAAGGTGTCCAGTCCCTGGACCCTCGCACAGCGGAACATGAAGCTGATCTTCTCCTGCTCCTCGAGCAGCCGCAGGAAGGTCTCGTTGTCGCTGGTCATGGAGGTGTCCTCCTCCTCCTCGTCGTCCTCGGGTGCATTGCCATCGATGGACTCCTGGGGATACGGGGCCGAGCCGTGACCAGCCCCCACCAGCAGCTTGGGGGAAATGGGCGGCGGGGGTGTGGAAGTGGAACTACTCGCCTCCAGGCGGTGTGGATGCACCGCCTCTAAAGAGCTCTGCTGGTGCATCGAATGCTGATCCGCCGCCGCCTCGGCCAGGATGCGGGGCTGCTGCTGGCCGTGCAGCGCGTACGTCTTGCTGTCCAGACTGGAGGCCACCTTGTACTTGAGCTGCCGGTTGTCCGCCAGCTCCAGCTCCGGCCGGTAGGGATAGTGCAGGTAGAAGACATCGTTGCGCATCGTCTTCTTGCGCATGCGGTGGGGGCCCTCGGTGGTGTCCAGGATCCACTTGTCCAGCGAGCAGCTGCCGGCGGGGCCCCACAGTCCCCGCTCCCGCGTGAGCTCCGTCTCGGACTGCACCCAGTCCTGGTAGACATAGCGCTGGGTGTGCTGCATCATCTGCTGGTACTGCTTCGTCCGCAGCTCCAGCAGATCCTTGACGAGCTGCACATGGATGCCGGTGGACTCGTAGGCGGCCTCGCGGCTCATCGTCGACTTGGTGCGCACCAGCTCCTCCTTCTTGGCCTTCGTCCGGCTGGTCAGGCGCGAGAGGCCGCCGGTGACCTTCTGGATCTTCGACTGGATCTGCGTGTGCAGCTCCCAGGGGGCGCGGTAGGAGGCCTTGCGCTCCGCCTCCACGTAGTTGAACCACAGCTTGGAGGCCAGCTCCATGACCTGCTCCCGCGTCGTCTGCAGATCGGGTGCCTTGGAGTTCGCCGGCGGCGGTGTGAGCGAGACCTTGAAGACCTCCTCGATGGCGGGCTTCTTGCAGACGTACAGCTCCTCCCACACGCGGAAGGCGGCGCCCACGATGAGGTTGCGTCCCTGCAGCTGGTTGAGATCCTCCTCGTCCCTGGGCTCCGTCGTCTCCGTTTGGGGATTCACGTGCCAGGTGGTGTTCCGGCTGGTGGCCGGCTCCAGGATGATCTTCATGTCGGCCGTCAGCTGCAGGAGGCAGTAGGTGAGGCAGCCGATGAACTCCAGCTCGTGGTTGCCGGCCCCGAAGATGAGCAGGCGGTGCTGGATGATCTTGTGCAGCGCCTCCAGCACGCTCACCTGGTCCGTCCGCGAGTCGTCGGTGGGGCGGGAGAGCAGGAAGAGGATGCTGCGGTTCAGCGAGTGGTGCAGGTGCTCCAGCGAGAGCGACGAGGAGCGCCGCTTGGCCTGCGCAATCAGCTTGATGACAAAGTCGAAGATGTCGTGCGGGTTGCGGGCGAGGCAGCCCTGCCACAGCTTGTCCACGATGCGGGCGGTCAGGTAGAAGACATTCGGCGCTATGTGCTGCGTCTGGCTCTGCAGCAGCGGCACCAGCGGCAGCGCCGCCTGCTCCCCCACCAGCACATCGGCGGCCAAAAGGTGGTCCATCAGCGCAATGATGATCTGCGTCTGGTACTGCACCTGCAGCGGCAGCTCCGCGGTGTCAGGTGCTGCGTCCAGCACGAGATCAATCACGGGCGTGGCCTTGCCCTGCATATTCAGGCCCAGCGAATCCACCACAATGACGCGCAGGAAGTCAATGATGCACTTGCAAACCGGATGAGCCGTGAGCTTGGGCTGCGGATGCAGCGAGTCCTGCGGGGGCAGCACGAAGCTGCTCCCAGTGCCATCGGTGGGCGTGGAGGCTCCGCTATTCGGCTCCGAGTCTGCGCAACGCGAGGAAGTCGGCGGAAAGAGCACCGCCACCAGGGAGGTGACCACGTCCCCGGCCATCATGACCGGCGCAAAGTCGCTGAGATTCTGGTACAAGCTGAACAGCAGCTGGATGATGGTCTCCGGGTGGCTGTGCAGCCAGGCGGCGCACTCGCCGCCGTGCACAATGCCCCGCACCATGGCCAGCAGGACGCACACGCCCTCGGGACAAACGTTGAGCTTCGGCAGCTGCGTGTTGGCCGAGACGGGGGCGCCCCAGAGGAAGGACCACACGCGGTCGAGGTCGAACTTGGTGTGCTCCGTGGCGAGCACCTTGACGGGCTGTCCCATGATCAGGGCAGTGACCAGGAAGTACAGCTCCGGCACGTCCAGGTGGTGCTGCATCAGCCACTCGAGCAGCTGGAAACCGGGAATATTCAAGGCCGCCGCCCGCACCTCTCCCGCGATCTGCGTGGGCAGGTGCTGGATGGTGTTTTGTGGCGTGGCCACGATCACCGTGCCAGTGCCATTCGTGGGCCGCTGGTTGAGCTGCTGGGCCCCGAGGCCCATCTTGCGCTGGGAAACCATCTCAGTGAAGCGCAGATAGCCGCCGTTGTGGTTGGCCTCGCGGAAGCGGACGAGGAAACTCTCGTTGGCGCAGACCACCACCAGGACGCGCACAGCAATGATGACGGTGGTGAAGTGGACGTGCGGCTGCATGAAGAGCAGCAGCCAGTCCATGCCCAGCGTCTTGGAGATGTCGTCGCAGATCACATAGTTCACAGTGTTGCGGGGCGTAAAAAGCAGGCCGTGGAGCAGCGAGAGGCATCGGTTTCTCAGGTATATATTCTGCGCCACGCCTCCATCCTGATCGTCGCTGGGATTCTTCATGCTGGGCAGCAGCACGGCCGCCTCCAGACCGCCGTCCTGGGCGCGTGGCAGCTTGGCGGCCACATACTGGCCGAAGAGCAGGAGGTCCGTGTGCCGCGGCTGGCCGCCCAGCAGCGTCTCCAGCAGACTGAAGAGTATCTCGCGCGTCGAGTGGTCCTGGATCTGGGTGATGATGTGCAGCAGCTTCACCAGCAGCTGCAGGTCCCGCATAATCTTCACGTTCTGCTTCTTGTCGCTGGACTCCACCACCAGCTCCAGCAGGTGCTCCAGCAGGGAGCGCAGCAAACCATTCGGGGCGTTGTGCCAAATCTCCAAATCACACAAAAGATCTTGGAAAGCTGTCACATTGGGAATGGCGGACATATCCTGGCTGTTGACAGTGCCCACTAAACCGAATGTCAAATGCAGGATGTGCGAGTTGAGGAGGTGCTTCTTCTTCTTGAAGAACATGCCCAGCGTCTGGTAGCACCTCTTCCTGTCCATCTCCGCCTGGGCGGCGCGATTGCTGCGAACCACGCAGGTCAGAGCCTTGACGCCGGCGTACAGCGACTCCACATCCTGGGCCATGGCAATGATGCCAAGCAGCACATTGCAGCCGCCCACAGTGTCGATCATGGCCGAAACGGGATGGGGACTGAACACGCGGACGCCCAGGTAGCCCACAACAACGCCGCCCAGGGAACGACCTGCTCCAGCCAGGTGACCAGCGGAATTGTGGAGGATTCTGGTTAAGGAGAAAGAGAGATTCAATTGTTATGAAAGGTTTTAAGGTCCTTTTTATGCTTCACTCACTTTATAGGAGTCGCATTCTCGTGCGAATTCATGTTCAGCTGCTTGGCAATGCTCTTGTTGTCCGCCCGACTGTACACTTTCCTGATCTTGACCAGCGTCAGCTTGGACACCGCCTTGGCATTGAGGCCCAGCAGCACACGATCCTCAGGCACCAGCGGCGCCAGCGGCTCCGCCTGCTTGCCCAGCTGCGGGGCCTGCAGCGAGCCCATGTAGTGTGGCCCCAGCTGGTAGATCGTCTGCACCGTCTGCTGGGCCAGCACGTCTTCGAGCAGGTGGCAGACGCCCTGCTTCCAGCACAGGCGCGAGTACCGCCGCCAGATGGGCGGGGTGCCAATGTAGCCAAAGATTTGGGTGGCCGACGTGAGGTTGGCGCTGCTCGCGCCCGGATGCTGGGCGATGTAGTGCAGCTTCTGCGTGTGCATGGGCACCCCGTCCAGGTAGAGCGACAAGCTGGAGTTTTTGAGAACAGCCCGATTGAGCACCACGACCAGGTTGTGCCACTGGCCCTCGTGCAGCAGATCGGGGCACCAGATGCGGGCAATGCCATCGTCCGAACCCTCCGGTTCCCAGTCGCCGATGCCTGTGAAGGGAGAGTGAATGAAGGTACTCCAAATTCTTCTTTAAACTCACTTTTCCGGGGCGTGACCAGCGTCTCCTGGGTGGACACCACAATAGCCTTGTCCCGCGCTGAAAGCAGAATCGAGAGGCAAGCCAGGTTCTCCTCGCGCGGATTGTGAATGGTCCTAACGAGGGTCAAGAGCCGCACACAATGCGGGTCTGTCTTGGGATCCGAGAACTTCTCCACGCAGAACCAGGTGGAGTAGGTGAGGCCAGTTTGTGGCGGAAAAATCCGATCGCCGGCCCCAATGCCGCCGATGGTGTTCGCATCTATAGTTCCCCCGCGGTGGCCGTGGCTTGCGGAGCCAACGAAGGCAAATAGAGGCAACCAAAGCCCTCGGCGGACATATCCAGCTCCACAAACGGCGGCAGCGTGCTTGAACCGTGCGCCCTAAAGTCGCGTGGCGTTGTCATGGAGACCAGCGTCTTGATGCGTGTCAGTGGGACAGGTCCTCCCTGCCGGTACGCCTGCTGCAGATCGATGTCTGCACACGAGAGCGGCTCGCCGAGGCGCAGGAACTGCCGCAGCTCCGTTGGCTGCAACGCCTGCGCGGCCAGACGCTCGAGGATGTACTGCATGGGCACGTGCAGTGGGTGAGACTCCTCCGCCAGCGCCCGCCGCGTCAGCTTGAGCAGCTTCTCGGCCAGCCCGTGGTCGCACATAATCTGCTGGTTGCGTTCACTGCGCACCAGCGACTTGATTATCTCGCTGAGGTACACCTGCAGCTGCACCGCCTGCAAAGGAGCTGCATCGAGTTCGACGGCGGGGAGGAGCTGCAGCATGCACAGCACCACGCCGGGATGCACGATGCGCGGCTCGGGACTGGGCTGCGTGAGATTCAGCTGGCTGGGATGGGCGGGCGCTGCCAGTTCCTTGCTGGGCGAACGCGAGTGCGCTGGCGGCTCGCTGAAGAGCGTGATGATTCCACTCAGATTGGGAGCCTCAAAGTTGTCCAAAGCGATGCTGTAGAGCAGCCGGAAGACGACGCACACATAGGACAGGGGATAGGGAACGTCCTCCGGAGAAGCTAAGAACGAAGTTAGAAGTGGGAAATGCAAATTATGGAAAATTATGGAGAGTTACCTCACGCTCAGTATGTCTCCGCTGAACACCTCGTGGAAATACTTGAGCAGCGACTGCTGCGGCTCGTAGCCGCCCGTAAAGTCCTGCAGGGCGGCGGATCCTCCAAAGCAGCCCAGCAGACGCAGCGTATCGCAGAGGGAACTGCTGCTAATTTCCTGATGGAAAAACTTGGCATTCGCTGGCTCAAAGCGCATGGCTGTGGCGAGGGTCTGGCAGACAATCTGCAGCAGCAGAATGAGATCCTGCTGCGGAATGCCCGGCTGCGGCTGCGACATGCTGCCGTCGAGGGACACAAAGACGCTGGTGAGGTACACAAAGCCGCCAACCTTGCGGAACACAGTCCGAGTGCGATGCGAGTCCTTCAAGCAGCCGAGGAGCATGTTGAGTATCTGAATTTTGAACTCCACCTGCAGGGGGCTGACGCTGTGCATCAGCGAGAGGACGTGCAGCATGTCATCGTCGCCGCCGGCCGACAGGATCAGCTCCCGCACAATGCCGAGGGCCTGCGGGCGGCAGTGCTTGAACTTGACCAGCTCGTGGACACACTTGGCGCCGTTGTATTCGCGGAAAAGCTGCGCATTGTTGTTGGCACCGCCGCCCAGCAACATGGTGAGGGCTTCCAGGACATGCTTGCCCAGGGTGTCCAGCAAGTCCACCTCCTGTTCCTGCTCCTGCTCCACCACCAGCGACTCATCGCCCTTGGTGATCAGCATTACGTGCGAGGCGTAGCGCGTCAGGCAGCCGACGAAGATCTCCAGGATGCCCACCTCGCGGTACACATCCTTGAAGACCCCATTGTGCCGCAGAATATTCAGGAGCGTCTTCAGGCACAGGATGCTGCAGGATGTCGACTGGTTGTGCTTGAGCAGCAGCGACAGGCTGATCAGCTCCTTGCAGGGCACAAAGTTCAGCTGGAAGACGATGAACTCCAGCAGGTCGTAGAACTTCTCCTGGATCTGCGGGCTCTTCAGGTGGATGCGCTCGGCAAAGGAGCTGAGCGTGTGCTCCGACTCGAGGATAAAGTAATTGGCATTCTCCGAGTGGTAAACCCGCGAGATGGCGTCCAAAATGGTGCAGCACAGGGCCGGCGTCGTGGACTTGAGAAACACGTTCTGCAGCACCTGAAAGGCGTACACATTGCGGACGCACGTCTCCCGGGAGGTGGCCTGCGGCAGCTGAAAGTTCTGCAGCTTGAAACCGGTGTTGAACTGCGCCGCCGGCGGACGCAGCTCATAGAAGCCGCACATGCACAGCGATGAGATCATCAGGACGAGATTGCGGATGGCCGCCTGAATCTCCAGCGATTGGCTGCGGTTGTTGTCGAACCTGCAAGTGATTTTAGCCAGTTAAAATGTAATCTGAAAGGGATTTGTATATTATTTACTTTAGCAGAAAATCACTGAGAAAGACGTAGCCCTGGGAAGCCCGAAAGTCGTCCATTAGTATCTGGGATACCTGACTAGAGTCCTTGAGGAAACAGAACACGGTGACGAACATTTCGACGATTTCCAAAGGATTACCGAACGTCAGACGCTGCATGTTGTCCACGCAGAGCGCCATGCAGCCCTTGGCTGTGGGGAATCAAGAAATTTGGGTATCAAAGAGGGGTTTTTAAATTGAATATAAATTGTTTAGGGAGTTAATAATATATTTTAATATATTTTATAATTTATTTAGCATCTAAAAACGTTACTTACAATGTATATAGCTCACTACGGCATCCGTCAAGCCGTGTCTCGAGATGGTCGTCAAGATTTCGGCTGCATTTTTGCGCCACACAATGTTGTGTATGGGACACGGCGATGTTATGGCCGAAAAGAGCAGCGTCAGGTCATCCATGCGGGCCAGCTCCTCGGCGGGATAGGGATACGAGCAGAGTTTCACCAGCAACTGGACAAACACCTTCTGGAGCAGAGTGCGACGCTCTTGGGCATTGAAATCGCTCACTGTTCCCCCATCCGCCGCGGGCTCATCGTCCTCGACAATGGGCAGGTCGAAGAACAGGTACAGGCACTTGACCAGCGTCGAGGGAACGGCGGCGGCAGTCATTACCTGTAAAAGGATTGGCATAGCTTGTAAGCTTGGATTTCTAAGATGCTTGAGGAATAAAGTTAAACCAATGAAAGCCCGAATAATCCCTTTAAATAACCTAAAACTCCACAAGTAACCTTAGACCTTCAAGTCGACTCTAATCCCAGTGAATATTCCCCCAAAATGAACCAGGTTTGGGTGTTCTTCAAGCTCCTCGAGGTGCTACTGGGCAGCATGTGCATGTTCTACCACGTGCGGGGCTCGCTGTACATGGCAGAGCCGCTTCCCCACGACATCATCTACTGCGCCACCTTTCTCTCCTTCATCATGCTGTCTGGCTTGGGGGCACTGCGGCTGATGTACACCCGGACCACCGTGCTCACTACCCAGCTGCTGTTGCTATCCACCGCCGTGGTCTTGCACTACTTTTGCGCCTTTCTGATACTGCGGACCGCGATTATTGATCCACACTTGGCCGCCATCAACAACACCTTTGTGTACATGCAGCACCCACACTTTGCGCACTGCAAGCAGCAGAGCATCGCGTCGCTGATCACCGGCACCATGTACCTGATGCACATGTTCCTCGTCTTTGACCTGCTGCTGCGCATGCAGCCGGGCAACTTTCGGCGTCACATCATGGACCGTAAAAACGCCGAAGAGTTTGCTTTGGTGGGAGGTCGGGCCGGACTCTATGTGCTCTCCAAGCCAGTGGACAACTTCCTGTGCCAGTACTGCCTCTGCTACTTCCGTCTGGCCTACTCCCAGGGCCTGCACTTCCGGGTCTCTGTGATGGAGGATGAGAAGCTGTCGCAACGCATGTGGCACTTTCTGGGCAATCTTCGTGGCAAGTTCTGTGTGGTGCCCGAAGTCGAGAGCGATGAGAGCTTCATGTCCACGCCGTCGGTGACCACCAGTGACTCGAGTGAGTCCAGTGATGAGTATCCCGTCGACGTGGAAGAGGGTCGTGGCAAGCGGCGCAGGAATGCGGCCAACTGGCGTGAATCCAGTGACTCAACCAGCCTGTGGGCTCAAATCGAGGATCGCAGCACTCCCAACAAGAGCAGGTCTAGCACCGATCTCACCAACAGACCCGGTCTCATGCTGGATCGTGCAGAAAGACGCAGTGCGACCGCCTGGGATGACACCACGGACAGGGAAAAGTCGGAGATTTTGCTAGTGAAACAGAATTCCAGCTTTCCGAACAATAATTCGGGGGCAGATGAGGCACAGAGAGACTCCAGGAAGTCAGGCCGTGACTCGAGTGTACGCTTTCGAGGGGATAATGCCGAAGAGCGGGAAGGAGAAGGGAAGGAGTCTACCCCCAGGACTAGTGAGACTAAAGGAGGAAGAGGTGATGATGGGGAGCCTCCAAAGAAATAAAAGGAGCCAGAAGTAAGTGAAGAAATATAGAGAACTGAAGAAACATATGAAGAAAATAGAGAACTGGAACATCTTTGGCCAATCACCATCAACAAACAATGTTATTTACTTGTAAAATGTAGCACGAATCAGATTACAGAGATAATAAATACAAAAAACTTGGCCAACAGTCAAAGAATTATAAAGAAATTCCTAAGAAAATTCAAATTGAGTTTTATGTTACAGTTGGCGAAAAATGCTGATTGTCAAGCTTCTGCTCAAGCTTGCAGCTTTAAATTTGTATTAATAAATAAATAAATGTATAAATAAACAGCGTATCTTAAAGCAATTATTGACCTTTATATAGTAATTGTCGGACGCAGCTTCCGCTAGACTTGGTTTATTTTATTGTAAAATATTGATTAGGGAAACTTGAAATACGTTCTACTAAGAGCTCGTTTTCTCCTAGCTTTTTCACAGCTAACGAAGTGAATTCTTACGCGTCTCCCTACCTTTGTTACCACCTCTCACCTCTGAAGACTATATCTACTATATATCTCTATGAGATTCTCTTATAATAGTTATTCCTAACGCGTGGAATTACCTGAAGCTTTTCCATTGGAAAAAAATATAGAAAATTACTCTTCAAGTACTTCAAGTCTTCAATTTCTTCGAAGCAAGCCTATTTCCGAATCGGTGAGCGATCAAATTATTTTCCATTGAAAATACTCCCAAGTAGTCTAGAAACTCGACCCAGACATCGTTCTTAGGAAAAATCACACATATTTCTCATACCTGTATTAACGATACGTCGCCGTTGGCCAGCAAATTAAGCGTGGCCAGCAGCATCCAGCCGCTGCTGGTCTCCTCTGTGGTCTCCACCTCCAGAAACTTGACGATGGCTATGGAGGCAGCCTCTGTGCTCTGGTTGGAAGCTCGCTTCCGGATCTCGCTGACCATTAGGCGTGAGACCTGCTGGCAGAAGGCGACCACGTCCCAGAACTTTTCACTCATGTCGTTGGCCGGGCAGCTGCTGAAGACCTGCAATTAGAAGGCGTTAGTTCCTATTCCGGTTTGTATAATTCAGCTCACAAAAGTACATACCTTGCAGAAGAGGGGCAGCATCTCGTAAAGCTTTCCATCGCGCTCCTGTTCGCTCAGCGGTTCCTTGGGATGAGTGTACTCATTGAATAGCTTTTTCAGGGTGCTCAGGCTCATCTGAATGCGGGCATCCAGCAGAGCCTCATCTGCCGCTCCTGCCCTGCCATTGGCGGCTGTCGAGGCGCCGGAATCCGTGGCGGATCTGCTTCCTCCGATGGGAGTGCCATTGTTGGCGGCCGAAGAGCCTCCGACGCTTCCTGCGCCGGCAGCAGCGCCGCGCAGTTTGCGCATCACGTTCATCTCTGTTTGTGTTCGATTTGCGATGTCCTTAGTCTATAATGAAGATAATGTATACATATGTAGTATTATAAAAGGGAAACAAATTATATGCTAAGCCTTAGAAATCTTTAAGTATTTGATTTAAATTGATTTGAGATTGGTTTAAAAATATACAAATAAATATTCCAGCTTCTATTGTAGAATATAATTTAGTTGATAGATTAATTTTAACACACTTTTCAACGATTTTTTAACAAAAGCGATGGAAATATGTTTTTTTTTTAAATTGGCTGGAAACAGTTTGCCCTTATTTATTTGTGTTAAAAGTTATATTATAATATTGTCTTTATAAAAAAAATATAAAAAATTTTCTTTACAATTGATTTAATTTTTTAAAAGAAAATGGCTTAATGTCAGCTCAAGGGGACTTATTTTTTAATTTTAAGATATCTTGAGTCCCGCAGGAATTTCTGGGGTTTTAAATTCGATTAGAAATTGGTCTAAAAGTATGCAATAAAATGTTTTGAGGTCAAACTCAGTGTAAATTTGTATTTTTAAGGATGTAACACTTTTTTATGGCAATTTTTGGACATCATTCCAATGACAAATTATTTAATTCTTAATTTACCGCACAAAAGACAAATATTTAAATTAAAAATAAAAATAAATAAAAACATAAAGAAGAAACTCCACCCTAAAAACGGAAGGTATATGTATGTATGTAGGTACAAAATGCGAAATTAAGTCAGTTTAAAATTCCACTCTGGATTTCCCCAGTCAAGTGTAGGGAATTAAGGGGGGATTTTTGGGGTTTTCTTTGGCATTTGCACTTCCATTCGCGTTCGTTCACAGCACCAACACAAGCACAACGCCGTCAATTGAGTTGTTTAAGTGGCTCAGAAATCACAGCCTCGCACATACTGCAGTAGTTAGCGTTATTACTTGTTTTCGCAGCTATTCTATTTCCAGTGCTGCCGCCGCCTAATTAGCGGCCGCTGGAGGTGAGTCACGTCACGGGTAAATAAAGTGCCGTCGTTGGATTACATACGCGTATTTACTTTTTATTCGGGGAGTGAATGAACGAGCGAGCGTTGGCTTCGATGTGTGTGTGGGTGTGCAGTTCACAGGAAGTGCGACAACAACAACTGCACGTTATTTGCATTTATTTACATATATGATATGCTTGCGGGACAGCTGTTCGGGGTTTACTTAATGCGCACTTGTTTGTTTACTTCAACAACTCCGTTTTCAAGTGTTCCGCTTGCCCCCTATCGCTCCCTCTCTCTTTCTACGCCAACGCATTTGGGGCAGCTAACGGCCGCTCTGTTGTTGCCTTTGCGTGGTCCGCTTTGCCCACACATTCGTCGGCGCTCTGTGTTTTGCTCGACTCAATCGCGCTTCCACGACAATTTTATTGATTTTTCTTCCTCTCTCGCGCAGCACTCGCTCTCTGCCCGTCGCCCTCCCCCACTAACTTTTTCCAGCACCATTGACCAAATTTGAACATTTTCACAGCCACTTTTCGTGCTTATTTCACGGTTTCGTCACTTACTTTCACTGTTCGTCGCTTGCATTGTGTTTGCAGCGTGTTTTCTCACTAATTGGGCTGCGAATTGCACTCGTTTTACATCTTGTTTCGCGAGTGAAAAATTTAAACGATTTTCGTACTTTCCTCCTCTCTTTTTGTTCGTTTAGTGTTGGGCAACGGCGTCGGAATGGATCAGCTGTTTAGAGGTGGAAGCATCGATGGCGACTATCTATGTGAATTGGCGACTATCGATGTCTATGAAACATCGCTAAATAAGCTCATGTAACCTATAAAAGACTTTATATTTATTTTGTTGTATATTTTTGTGTTAAAGAAAACTAATGTGTTGCCCTAATTTTGAAATATTTATTGTTCTCCTCTTCTATAGTTATTGATCACCACTGTCTTCAGTGTTGGTCAATATATGATTTCAGGGTAGCTTTGAAAGAGCTATCGGCGGGCAAACCGTTTTATTTAAATGTGAGCGGTTACTGATAACACAATTTGAGTTTAATGTAAATTCAAGAAAATTGTTTTTTTCACTTTTAAGTTTGAAACAGTTTTTTATAATTAAAATTAAGAAATAAAATTTAAAAAAAATAAAATTCAAATTAAAATTATTGAAAAAATATTAAAAGACAAATTTCTGACGAGTTTTAAATACGTTTATTCAAAAAATATTGAAATTCATAAATTACGCTATATTCATATTAAAAATATATTTAAAATTTAATATCTTTAATGTATTTATGATTTCTTTAATTATTTGCATTGGACTGCGCTTAATTGTAGTCCAGAGATGCAGGACTTAATATTGGTTAATTAATTCAATAAACTCATTTTAATTGGAGGCCCAAGTACTGAATTTGTAATTGGAAACATACGTCTGCCCCTTCTGTGCATAAATTCCTGACCAGACAATGTTGATATCTGCAAATCGACAGACATTAAGCCATGCATAATTTGCGAGAATAATTAAACAAACTTGTGCTTCAGCAGTTTGTGTAATCCAAAATGTGGCCATAGCTCATCTTACAAAGTGACAGTTGAGGAATGCTCACTTCGAATGGCAACTGGGAATTATTGGAGCTTTAGGCTAAGGAATTGCTGCAAATTAATTTTAATTTAAACAGACAATGAAGTTATACAACAATCAAATGAATTCCTCAAAATTAAGTAGTTAATTGCCATAAATTTGAGTCACATTAAATCCATACTCTCCATCTAAAAATCCTTTTATGGCTTCACTAAATCAACAAAATATAATTAATTGTCCATAGATTACCCCCATCTTTCATTTCGAACCATAAATTGTACATTTTGGGAGTGCGTGGCGGCTAATGATCCCAGAAATCGTCTTGACCAATACTATATTAACATGTGAAATTCTGTGTCGGACACAATGCATCTGCCTGCGGGGCCTGTTAATATTTGCATTTGCACTCGCAAATATCCTAATTATCAGCATCCACAGAGATATTAGTCAGTTATGTAAACAATATTATTTGCATGTTGATTGTGCACTCGAGGCTCGTGTGGTCTTGTTTTGATAATGATGCAACTCGATGTGTTGATCCGTTTGATGGAGAGCCTTTATTGGATTGGATTGACGAGGCAATCGAATGCAGCTCACGTCCACGTCCACGTCGTCGTCCATGTCCCAATTTCAGAGGAGCCAAACCCAATTCCGGCTGACTCCAAACGAAATGCAGATTGAATTACATTTTTGAATCAATTAGGGGTGCGAATGTGGGGCGTGGCGCATTAAATGTTTGCCCAGCTGTCTGGACACGGGGGAAGATTATCCCGATGACTGTCGAGCCTGTCTGCCAGCTACCCCCCAAAGGCAGTTGCTGCCCCTGGGCGTTGGCCCCTTGCGTGACTACTCAAATCCACCCGCTGCTCCACCACTGGCGATTCCCTAATGCTTCTTTATGTGTGCCCTGCAAGGAGTGCCCCACCTGGACAGGTACTTTGCACACCTCTCAGTCTGCCCCAAAAAATAATAAGGGAGCGCCGGCCAAAGACCTGCGTCTGCGGCAATATTCTAATGGATTTTTCGTTTCCAGCTATAAATAGGCAGCCAACAACTGACAACAATTGAAACAATATTTCAGGCCCTAAGAAGGGGTATATTCCGACACTCAGCCAGCCGGCAGATTGATGGGCAAGCCACTGCAAGAAACCCTTTAGTGAAATTTGTGGAGCCTCTAATCTCTTGGAAATATATGAATGGAAGTTTAAGAGGGGAATAAAAGCTGTTGAAAATACTATAAATGGCAAAAAGGGAAGAAAACTGAAGGACTTTTAAGTTTTTTACTGGTTTACTGCCATTCTGACTAAGCAACTATTTTGTCTAAATGAGTTTTATATTATTCAGGATAATCCTTTAGCATTATGACTAAATCCTCTGTACTTAAACTAAAATATAAATAAATCAATAATACTTAATAAGTAGTACTTAATTCTTATTTAATTTCTATTAATTTAATTCTATTAATTCCCAGACTCTAAACTTTCCCTCAGTGACCCGATTCCCTTAAAAGCCCCGATTATTCATAAGAGAAATGTGGCCAGGGAACGGTGGTTTTTCATATCCTTGACTGAGGTTTCATATCATTCAAAATCGCCGTCTCTAGTTGTTTTCGCTGTGGCTTTGTCTGTCTTTTTTTTTGGCAACCGATTCCCTATCCCAGCCAGCCATCCTTTCGCCAAAATTTAAAAGCGTCAGCCCGAAAAATCATTTGCACAGCATTCATGTGGGACTCATTAGGCTGCGGGGCGGATTTCCCCTTTTACTTTTTTGGCCTGGAATAAGTTTTATTTTCCGTTTCAGCACTTCCATCCCCATTCCCCCGGAGCGTGTTGACAATGAGCGAAACATTTGCGTATCGGAATTGGCAAGACTCCTGGGCAGGGAAAAGCGGCTTTCTCGCCTCCGCTCCCGAAGGACTCGGGCATGAATATTCATGCTTTGGGGAGCGAGCTGCTGCCCCAAATTGAGATGGTAGACACTTTATCGTCTGCTCGTCGCCGCCGGTTCCAGGGGCTTTTCAGATTAACATAAAATTTCATTTGATTGTGTTTTGGTGAAGATTTTTATGGGATATAAAGGATTTTATATGGCAACTAACTTGTTGGCGGATCTGATGCCTACCGGATGCCTAGGGAAATCTCAACGGGCCATCGGATTGATGGGAATTGTTTACGTTAAGGCCAAGCTTGGTGCTGACTTCACCGCGTTGATGCGTGAGCGGAATGAGATGATTAAGGAGTGGTTTTCAGTTTAGATTCAGATTTGATAGGTTAGTTTGAATGCCTAAATTTTTGTAAATAAGTAATTGCAGCATAAGTTTTACTTGGATTTAGCTATTATTATTAAGATTGATTTCCTTGGTAAAGCTGATAATCGGTAAAGAGTAAACCAATTGAAAGCTTATAATATTTGAAACTAATAAATACATAAATATTATACAAATTTGTGTTGAACATCAATTGAAATTGTCATGAAAATTGCATAAATAAATTTATTCAAACAGCTCTGAATTTCCCCTCATAAAAAACCCATTATTTAGGGAGCCTAATCCAAAGTTGATTAATGCATAAAATTTGCAGTATAATAAAAGCAGATCATGACAATAAATCGACCCAGCCATTGTGCGAATGACATCGAAGAGCCATCAAAGAGATTAACTTGCAAATTTCACAACAACTGAAAATTGGCTTAGAAGTATATATGTACATACAAATTTATAAATATAATAGACTCTCAAGTGTTGCACGATGATTGCCAATGGTGTTGCCTTGATGATTTTTATGGGCATTACATTCGATCCGGGGCAAAGTCACGTCAATAAAATGCTCAAAACAAATCCCGACAGAACAGGATATACTGCTGAGCGTGTTTTACGATGCAATTCGACTTCGATGACGGCACAATATGAAAGATTGAAGAGCTTGGCTGATGATGAGGCTCCCCTGTCAAGGTCGTTCCACTTTTTCGGCTTGATTCGTTGTGATGCGTTCTTGTTGATTCTTCGCTCTGGTTTCAAGTGTGTTTGCCCGCGAAATTTTTGAGCAAATATGAGATGGTTAAACAGAAAATACATAAAGTGCCAAGGGTATAAAAAGAGAAATTCTCGATGGAGATAAGCACAGTTCCCTTATTACATTCATCATGATTCGACTGCTGGCCATTTTCGGTTGCTGCCTGCTTCTGGTGGCAGGAAACTCCTTGGAGGAGTCGCAGGAGTCACAGGTGGGAATGTCTTAAGTCCTTAAAATATTATCTTTAAGGTGGTATTTTCTATTATTTAATATCTAATTTGAAAAATCCTTCTTACCTCCTCACTACATCCTCATTTCCAGGAGCTTGTTGACTCCACTACCCCCTTAACCGATAATGGCTTTCCCATTAGCTCTCATGAGCTACCCGAGCTGGAGGTGCCCAGTGATCTTGACCAGGAAGTGATGGACGTCCACAAGATCAATTGGCTGCCTGTGTGGGAAGAGCAGGAGCATCTGCGTATTGCCCGGGATGTGCCTGAGTTAGCTCAGCCAGCTGAGACAACACAAGTTCCTACGGATTCCGAGTCCACTTCAACCAAGCCTCCAGTGGAGGAGGTCCTACTTCCGAAAGATAACAAGCAGTGTCCCAATAATGCTGAACGTGGCCTTACCAATCTCATCCGTGTGGCTCGCCCTCTTTTACCAGCTGCTCGGCTAAAGAACATTCTGGCCAATGCTGTCGAGGATCCCCAAGTACGGGGTTTGGTCAAGCTCCTGAGAAGTGATCGCATGAAAGAGGAAGTGCAGCGGCTGAGGGCCACCAAGCAGCACCAGGCCCTGCAGGAGTATATCTGTCGGGAGCTCAAGCTGGACCCCGCCTACTATGTGGAGTATGTCAGGGTGTTCCTCGACATCCATACTTTGGAGCCGCCAACCAGTAAGTTGCCCAACCGCCGGCCGGGCATACGTGGGCTGCTCCTGGATCTCCGCGATGCTGTGCCCCGTGCCACACTCAGGGACATGTACATAAAACTCTACTCCTCCGATGTGGAGTTGGTCAATGCCGTGCGTCTTATCCGCAGCACCAAGTTCCGCCGGATGCTGCGGGATGTGCGCTCCCTCAAGGAGTACCGCTCGCTGACCGATGAGCTGGAGAAGGCAGGAACTCCCTTGCGCCAGATCCAGCAGCTGGTGGCCAATGCCCTGGGCTGGAGCACCGTCGATCTGGGTGCAGAGACTGTTATTTTGAGTGTTTAGGTGGAGTGCAGCCTTTTTTACTTAATTTTTTACCTAAAATTTAACTCAATCTTTTAAAATGTCCTTTCTATATTTTTTATTGAAAACTGAACATTAAATATTTAAACTATTAATGGAAAAATGTTGCTAAATGTTTTATTAAAAGTTACTTGGACTTTTTGGTCTTGAAGAACTTTTGTTTCCTTCCATAAATGTATTACTTTTTTATTTTGCTAACATTTTAAACTGATTTAAAACGCATTCCTATTTTCGAATAAAAAACATTTCTGTCTTTGTAAGAACATCAAAAAGTTATCAAATATTTAGTAAACCAAATCGTTCACTTTATTTTTAGATCTAAAGACTTGCGCTACGATTTCCCCAGGTTGCTATTTATATTTTTCCCTTTTTATTTACGCTGTCAATATTTATTTTGTGAGTTCTGCTGGGGATATTATCCATCGCCAGCTGTGAAGTGTCACATCCTAGGTGCGGTCCAACATCAAAGGGGGTAAGGAAACACCTTTTGTTGTGTTTCATAGCGGTGGAAATCGTTTTATTTTAGATAGCTCAGTTAATTGATTTTACATTTGGATTTGTACCAACCTTGGGCGCTGTGCTCGCTGCTGCTCATCTATCACAGTCGACTCCCATCAGTCATCTGTCACCCAATTTCACTTCGTCTCTAAAAAAATATAAGAAACCGCTCCTCATCTGCGACTTTGTGTTTCCCCTACTCAGACATCAGTGGCAACAACTGGGCAAGAAATTTATAACTCATTCGCTGCAATTACAGAAGTCCGCCAGATCGGCGGAATGGGACTCTGGACATGTTTACGTCTTACAAAGTCAGGCAACCGAAACCACTTCAAATTCGTTCAGGGTCAGAATCATTAGGGCAAATATATGTGAGTACACAGGGAAAAAAATAAATAAATAGTATAAGAAGTGGGATGAATTAATAGTTTTGTTTTAAATGTATTTCTAAGGATTATATCCCTTTATTACATTTTTATTTACCTCTATGTATATGCAAAATGTGATATAAACCACATCTTTGTACCTTAACTTATGGGTTACTATAGAGTACTATATGCCATATTTGTGTAGATTTTTTTCCAGTGTGCTTCCTCTGCTCATGTGCGGACTATGTTCTGTGCCGCTGTCGCCGCATGTTGCCTCTGCGCCGATTGCCACGCGGCAGATAAACAACAAACAAACACTGGAGTCTCGCTGCCACACATGTCGCCGCCTCCGAAGACTTCATCATCCGAGGAGCTGTCAACGCCGCCTCCTAATCGAGGCAACACAGTGGCCGTAAACAAATTACAGACGGATCGGGGCAGACAGTAGCCAACGGTAGTCGTCTCCGTCTGAGAAGGAGTGAAGAGCTATAAATAAGAGCCAGCCAAAAAGGGCAAGCCGGGCAGCGTTTACGGAAATACGAGAGCAATTTTTTATTTTATTTACTCAGCCACAAGACCAGCGGCAACTGAACGTGTCAAAATAAATAAACAATTTGTGGGGAAACACAAAGCCAAGAGCGTTGCTGTGGTAATCGCAATCCCGCTCGATCGATAAGCCAGCTGGCTCAGAGCCCAGATAGAGCTCTGACTCCGATGCGGTGGCTTCCATTTCATCGCTCTGCAATGGAGCAATTTCATGAGATTGCCAGTTGCCAATTGATAAGTTGGTGGTGCCACAATGCAGTTGGTCTTGAGCAAGCCATTCTGATACCAAACACCTGTGACCATTGAGGAATACTTGCTACTAAGTTTGCTTAGTCAGTAAGCAATATTTGCCATGCTATACAAGTTCTTTTATTAATTCAAGAATTTTAATACAATTTAATATGTAATTATTACATGAAATTAATATCATTTGCAGCCTGTAAATGTATCTATGTGGCTAACAAGTTGCTCAACTTGGGGTAAAGTTTTATCCAAGTTTTTCTGCAGCAATTTAAAACTTTTCTTTGCCTTTTCAAGTTTATGAGGATAATTTCATTACAAGTTGTATCGATTTTTTGTAAAGGAAGATAGTCTGTGGAATACGGGAATAATAAGGAAAGTGTTTTAACAAATTAATGAATCACAAATAAATAATATTAATAAATAATTAACAAGAATAGCACACTTTAAAGAAAACACCTATTCTAACTATTTTATAACTTTTATAACTATTTTCTATAAAATAAAGCCTCTTACCCTCAAGTTTACAATATCTTTTATTAGTTATTTCTAACAGAATAAACCTACAAAGTGGCTCTATACTTAGCTTTAAGCCATTCTTTGAGCATTTCCTTAAGACTTTTCCCCCCTTCTTTGAGGCCAACACACACTTGAAAGTTCAATTGTTCGCCTAGGAGCTGCTTGCTCTTGCGCCATGTCTTGGTCTCCATGGAAAATCCCTCCTCGAAATCCCTTCAATTCCTCGACGAAAATCACTGCAACGGCAACGTTTTCCCTTAGCCTTTGTTGCAACATTTTCGTTCCGCCATTCAAACTCAATTAAGCAAATGGGAGAGTCGTTCACCTTCCCTGCCGGTCTGTTGTTGTTTGGCTTTTGTTGCATCGAGAGCCCCGAGAGCTCCGAGAGCCCTTCCCAGTGGAGTTGCCAATGGTCCAGGCTGCCAGACACCGACACCCGCCACCTATAGAAGGGACCCCAAAGTTGACTATAACTATAAACACTGGGATAAATACTGGAAATAATATAAATTAGGGGGCTTTTATTTTTGTAAATATTTTTGGAGCTAGAGAGAGTTCTTTTTAACTTAACTAGAGGGGAGTTTAAGGATTCTCTTTGATGGTAACTTTATATTTATTAGATAAAAATGGGGTATTTATACATAATTCATTTTAAAATTTCTTAATCTATGTTAGAAAAATATAAAAACATAGCAAGACATTTGAATAATCAATTGAAAAGTACAACTGCTGGGTCTTAGTAGGAATTATAAAGGAATGAAATATTAAAGCCTTGCCTTTGGCAATGCTTTGCAAGTATAATTAATATTAAAACTTTAAATTATATTTTACTATATTTATGTAGAATTGTATATTTTTATTAGTTGTATAATTTTTTTAGGAGTATTCGTTGATCGTCTGGGACTCTTTACTCCCAGTGTAGCCAAGTGCTCCACTCCACTTTCAACTTTACGCTTCGTGCATCCGCCACTGGAACTCCCCAGGTGTAGTGGGAGTGGGCATGGGAGGAGGAGCTGGAGTTGTCGCAGTCACTGGCGAACTTCCCCGTTTCTGAGGCGGGTTTGGGACTGGAACTGCGACTCCGACTGCACCTCCGACTGGAGCTGCAATTGCTGCAGTTGCTGGCAAGAGGCGACCATCTGGACACGCTTGGCCAAGCCGGGCAAATCTCGCAACTGTTTACCCACGCCGGCCGGGGCAACTCGCTCACAGCCAAGGCCAATAACCCCCCGGTACTCGAAGTAATCCGCGGCAATCCAACGCATTTACCCCACACAGCATACCGAGCTTGGAACGATTTTTTTGGGGCCAAGAACTCGGGCCAGTTTTTGGCCATGAAAACGCGGCTCTTTACGTCATCGAAATGATTGGGTTGGAAGCATATCAAAGCGGAGGTTAGAATGAAACTCCAGCCACGCCAACGGAAGCCATTAGAGTCGAGAGTCGAGAACATGGACCACAGTCCGGAGTCCAGTGTCTTTTCTGGGAGGAGGCAGCGCAGGCATTCCAAGCAATTAATAATAATTTCCGCTGCCTCAAACAAAAAGCCAACTTGGAAGCTTTTCTCGTTCTCGCTGATGCGACTTGGCCACTTGGCAGATGGCTCTGTTTCTGGCGGGGAAGGGTGTGGTTGACTTTTCAAGTTTATCTTTCCCAAGAACTAAGTTTTAGTTTTGTGTTGTTTGCGTTTGTTTACTGGGCATGTCTCTTTTGCTAATTTCTGACTATCAGTAGGTGTGAAGAGGCAAATCTCAGCAGCAGGTATGAAAAATAGCTAGGCAGGGCAGGGAAAAACTACAAAAATTGGTAATTGTTGGTCTAAGTTTATGTGCAAAAACGGTTTCTAGAAGCACATTAAATAAGTGGTGATTGTTACATCATTAGATTTTTGGAGAAAGAGTTAGAGTTCTAAAACTCTGAAATTATTTCGTAGTGAAAAGAAAATTGTAAGCCAAATGCTATAAAGGTTTCTTGTTCTCTCTTCAAATATTTTCAAAGCTAGAAGCATTCTCCAGATCCCATCATAAATCTATTTCCAAAGAACTTGTTCACTCTCCATTACTCATCCCCATTTATTGGAGGGTCAAGTTTTCCTATTGTCGGCCCACAGCTTTTGTGTGTCTCGTCCCAACAATGCACATTCCTGGGGTTAAGCCTTTGGGGCTCTATAATTATTTAATATAGTAAGGCGTACTTCGCGGCCGGCTCGCCTCGTTTTAACAGTAACCCCTATATTAACTACTTAGGACAGGGCGTTACGCATCTTCACAATTCACGCCTAATGAATATGCTCCACGGAATGCCCGTTGAAGTGAGGCAAACCAAACCACAAATCAAATTAAAATTCCAAAAAATGCTACATATTCTTGGCTGGGAGTCATTAATCTCTGTGGGGCCGATAGAATCACCACCACCACTCTCCACGGAGCAGAAGAACTGCAACTGAGTTGATCTCCAAACAAAGCCGTTCTTCTCCTGCCCGCCACGCATGACTTGGCGTTTGCTGGAGCGCTTAACCCAAATCCAAACAATATTTTGGAGGAATCTGAATAAGAGAAGATTGAATACTCTATATTTTTACTTCGGGTTAAATTCGAGCTTATAAAAAATAGGTTGTTCTAAGCTAAATATTTTTTTCTAATTATTTTTCGCATTGAAAGCCTCAGTTATTGACTTACTTTTTGTTTTAAAATACCTCTCAGTCACGCATACCCTCTCCTACTCTATAGCGCCAAAAGCAAACCACTTCGATGACAACAATAACCAGAATTGAAAGTGCATATTGCGCTGCCTGGACCGGGGGCCGCACGACTTGCTTTAATCAGCGCTTTTTGATCTGGACAAAACAATTGCCGGCCGGCACAATGCCAGCCCAGTACATATATGACCACGAAGGCGCCCTCAGCATGGGACTTGGACTCGGTTTCGGACTCCACTCTCGCCTCCCTGCTACCCCAGCTCCCTGACTTCTTCGGTGGCACACACAAAAATTGTTTTGAAAACTTGCTGAGTTTTCAATTGGGCACAAAGAGCGCAGCGGGCAGACATGGGCCAAAAGGGCGGGGGCGTTCAATTTGTTTGGTCAGCTCGGATCGGGGTGCCCAGTAGCGATTTCGAATGTTATTGTTACCCGGTTGTATTCACAGTGGTGTACTCAGTACTCAGGCAGCCAGTACAGGCAGTGGGTTAAGTGCGTTTTATGCTGGGTTGCTGCGAGAGCGGAGCAAATTCACCAAACTCAGAGGGTGTAGACATGTGTACACGGGGGCAAATAATTAAAGAAAGCTTAGGAAAGCGAGGGCTTTATTTTAATGCCAGGCTTAATAGGTACTTATCTGTAGTATCAAATGGGTATTTCTGGTTTAAACTTTAATAATTTTAAGGTTATAAAATAAATAAATATGAATAATTTCCCTAAGCAAGATCCTTCACATTTCTTGTCTCCAATTAAATATAAATATTTCGTTGTCGCCAAAAACAAAATCTATAAATATTTCCTGTATTCAAAATAAAAAATCTCTTAACCTAAACCACAGTTTAATAATATTTTATTTTATTTTCTTGCTGTGTACTTGAAATTCCGCCAAAGGCTAATGAATTTTTGGTTACAAAACTTGATCTGTTGACAATATTGGAAGCTGGTCGGTCTTGTCCAGACCTCGCAACTGGGGCATAATGCGCCGTTTCGCCTTTCGATGATTGATGAGCCTGATGGGGGAAAAAGTTTGTTTTGCCGGCCCCTGAAAATATAAAGAATGAGAAGACAGAGACAGCGGCTGAATAATTGGATATTTTTAAGGCGTCAAAAAAGAAGAAATAAATTGTCTTGCAGCAGGCAAATATCTCGCTTTAAAATATGTTAATCCCGGGGAATAGTAAAATCTATACAAGACACTTCTTTAGAACTTTTAGACCTGCTCTTTCCCTATTATTGATATGCAAATAAAGGCACAGACATAAACACCTGTAGCCCCAATTAAACCAGCCACAGGCTCCATTCACAAAACTATGGTTTTTATCAATGGAAAACTAAAAGCTTGAACCGAGTTTAGTGAATGAATTTGGATTTTTTTTTTAGATCGAACGAGTCTTTGAGTTGTTTTTCAGCCAACGCTCGTTTTTCGGGGGCCCACGCAGAAAATGCAGCAGCGGGCCCCAAATCGAATGCGAACCCATAAAAAATAACACATCAACAGATATGCAATCAAGTCGGCAACAAAGCGATACAAGAGTGTAGGCGCCGCAAGAGAAAAAGTTGCCACGCGCCAACCTGTCGGGCTTCCCATTAATTAGCCGCCAAAAACCTGGGCAAGAACCAGCGCAGCATATATTTATTTAGGTGCATAGATATATATATTTATATAGATACATGTGAGCTATCCATCAGTTATGTAAGGCAAGCTAAAAAACGGCAGCTTATGTCACTGCCTCGTGTGCGGGCGGATGCCTCTGGCGCGGCTCATAAAAAACAAAAGATGATTTTTATGCGCCACGACTTTTTTATACTTGTGCCATATGTTGGTGGATGGGAAACCAACGACCTACATCAATGCCGGGTGTAATCGTTTTAAAGCTAGACGCTTAGGTTGAGTGGGCGATACTACAACAAGTGAAATAAGCTGCCCCAATACAGACTCTAATTGTGTTCTATGTCTAAAACATGACACAACCTTGAAGGTTTCTAAAAAATACCCATAACCATATAAAGAAAATAATGTAAAGTATAATAAAAAAGTTATTCTAACTTTAAGTACTCTATATATATAAGTGACAGACTCAGGCAAAACGAATTGAATTTCAAAACAGCTTTGAGTTGGACAGCTCTCGATGGGAGTGACAACACGCCGCCTCCCACTTCAGCGGCTGCAATGGCAGCTAGACAATTGCCTAGTATCCGAGTATCTGAGTGCACAAGTATCTCATGGATGCGCGGCAGTCGTCACAATTGTACCAGCTGCACTTGGCTGTTTCTCACATTACCAGCGAGCAGCACAGTATGAGCGACTTGTTGCCTGGCTTTCCACATTGCCCAGCCAATTTGCAACTTTCCACATGGCACTTCAAACCGATGAATTCGTACGGCATTGGCTGGGAAAATGTTGATGTTACGCTTGATTTTTTTTCTACAGCGATTTATGTGTCATTGTTTTGGCGTTTGGAATTACCCACAGCCCAGACTCACTCTCATTGAGGCGACTCTGCGCCATGGTAATGCGATGTTGATAACTTTCCCTCCGCATCATTTTCAAGTGCGTGTCGGACGGAAGTCGATTTCATGCCCAGATCTATGCCGCATCTATTATGATGTAATGATAGTGGGTGAAGAGTTACACCCGGCTGTTGATTAGCCGAATTAGTGCTGCATTCGAAAAGGAAAGTTATGGAAATCATCATTACCCCAAAGCTGTTCTCTAAATTGAAAATTAAATGCTCAAAAGGTGGGCGATTTCCAATTCTGCTTGCCTTGTACGGTGAAATCCAATATCGGCTGTCGATGTAACAACGAACTAAGCAGGGATTACAAGGTAGTAAATGATTTTTAACCATTTGTGGCCAAAGTTTAGAGCTCTTTGTATTTTCCGCCTAATATTTTGCATAATTTAAAGCAATTTAAGACTAGTGACACCTACTAAGACAGTGGCCAGGCGCCCACATGACGACCATGGCTACTATTTGAATAGCTGTAAGCACCCACGTTTAATATAAACTTCTCTCTAAAGTATAGTTTAGACAGAAGCAGAAATTGTATAGATCTCTTGCTAAGTTTGATAGGAAAAATACCGAAATATATAGTTATATAAAATCACTTTTAAAACTAGATCAGTAAAATTTATGAAGCAATCCTAACCCCCCGCTGCGATTTTATTAAGAGCACTGTTTCTCAATATCTTTTTCAATATATGAGATAGCTTTATGTGTCAGTAGGCTCAATTACAAAGCCATTTTACTCTGAACAAGCAAGATAATTTCGGTGAATGAAAGTGAATGGTAACGATATCGATTATAATGGAATGCTGACTCGAGATCTGTGGCCACGACGGATCATTGTAAAGTGTGCCAATCGCATTGACAAATGCAAATGATTCACTTACGAAATCCAACTTTGCTTTTGTGATTAAAATTGAAGTCTCTATTGAGAACCCACTCCTGTACGAATAACTTCACTGGATTCCCAGACTTAATTCCCGACTGGCATCTTGTTAGGCTTCCGGAGCAGTGACAACCCGGCTATTATGTGATCCAATCCCCAATTTCGAACCAATAATAATGGGCCCTAGCACGCACCAGAACTCAATTAAAAGACCATTATCCACACCAGAACTGCCTGTGGATTTGTTTAATAAACAATTTCCGCTTTGATTTCGGGCCACACGAGGGTGAGGATTCCCCCCGAACCGCTGCTAATTAACCTGGCTGCTTCTGTTCCGAGGCAATTATGCCGGCTCGGGTGTGAAGAGTCGCCCGCTGGTGGCGAGTGGCGAGTGGGGGTCACCGGTCACCCGCCAATGGGGGGTAGAGCCTGATGGATGCCCCGGCCTCAGGTGCTTTTACTCCGGCCAGGAGGAAGTGGCCCGGCCGCTTCCTTTGTCGGCCGCAGTGCACCGCATTCTTCGCGTGTATTGCGTAAAATTAGCCAGCAATTCGCTCTGGCTTCCCTTTATGTCTGATTGATTGGGGACCGCTGCTGTTCGATCGCTCCACTCGAACGCCAATTGGCAGGCGGCTTCAATTGGAATTTTTCCCTTTAAGCAAAAGCCGACAGAACGTAGCGAATGGAGAAGTTCGCTTAAGGCAGCAAATCGATGTCATTCGAAGGCATTGCAGGCATGCGAATTCGCATGGGTTAAGTTTTTGCCTTAACCCTACTATTGGGGGGCTTCCAAATATTTTTAAAATGGGTCTAAGGGGGAAAAATGTGTCTGAAGTTTAATTATAATTATTAATAGAGTGTAGGTCCATTTAATAATATTTTGTTTAGACATAATTAGGACTTAATGTAAGTTTTAAAGTCGGTTAATTAAAATAAAATATAACAAAATATATTAACCATATTAATATCAATATAATCTGTATTCATTTCTTTAAAAAATGCTCAGAGCATTTTCTTTATGTTATTTAGGTTAATAAAATATTTATTTAACTATTATTTCGATATTTTCAGTTTCAAAATCGGTTAATTAAGATCAAATTCATATCAATAAAATTCATATTTATGTATATTTTTGTTATTAAAAGCACAAAGCCTGATCTTTAGGTTTTTAGGGATACTTAACTATTTGACAATTATTTTTATAGTAAAAAACAATTGTAAAATTAAGAACGTCTAAAAAAAATGTATGAAATATAGAAAAATTCAAAGGGTACTAAATTTCAGTGGGTTAACGCCAACAGGGTTGAGCTGTTTATCAAGCATGAGGCTCGGCCAGTCCATTAGCCATTGGACCTGCCCTACAATCAATCAATGCATCATAGAACGTTGGAAAAAAAACGAAGGGGCAGCGACTTCCCTTTTGGCCGGGGCAGCTTCCACCGGAAAATATTTGCTTCCGTTCTGCGTTCCCCCCCATCGAAGGGAAAAACATTCTGGGCCGAGGCCCGGCAAATAAATTACAATTAAATGCAACAAACATGCAACACACTTACTCACTGCGGAACGCGGCGGATGTTTATTATCAAGTGGATACCTACGACATCATTAGCCCCGGTCCCTGGTCACTCCCCATCGATGGTTCTGTTCCGGGCCCTTTGCCAGTTGGAGTATACACAACACACATGGCACGCAGTAAGAGTGGACCCGGCATGCTAATCCGGAAGTGGGTCATTTTCCGAACGCAAATGAAAGCGTGAGCTCGACACCGAACTCGAGCTGAAAAGCGGCGAAAATCATAATAAAGCACATGCTGGCTGCTGAGTGGGATACGGCTCAGCCATGGGAAATTGAAACCGAAAACTGCAGCAGTGGAAAGCAGCCGCCTGCAAACGAGAGTCACACAAAGACAGAGCCATCATCATCATAATACGGCAATCAAAATGAGAAATGCGGCATTGTCTCTGTGTGGGAATCGGGAACCCAGTTGGAGATAGCGTCTCCTACTTATGCAAGAACCAAATCGAAGTCGCGTTGAAAGTCTGCTAATTGAGATGCTGCGATGACAAGCTCAATAAAAAGTGAGAGACTTGCCGGAGGGTAGGAAAGTTTTGTGGGTTTGTAGCTTCCTCAAAAGATTAGACTTTGCCAAGGCATCATTTTAACAATAATCTTGATCTGACATTATTGGGATGTTGGCTTTCCGGGTTGGTTTAATGTTAAGTAGTTGTTAGATACTTGTTGGGTACTAGAAGAAAAAAGTTTTTTTTGGCTTGAAGTCTCTCTGAACCTTAGTTAAAATTATAAATTTAGATTAGCCTTTAAATGTTATACATGTAAATACAGATTTTTCTGGTACTTCTTAGTATGTACAAACAATAGATTGTTTGCTGGGATCAAATCAATATAAAATAAAATCAATAAAGACCGCGCATTGCCTCAAATTGAAAACCAAAATGCGCATTATGGGCCTTCGTTGTGTATTCTGTGTGCCTTGTAAGGTGAAAACCAATCAGCCATCGATATTACAGAACTGTTTTGCTCGGATTATAGGGTAGTAACGACCCGGAGCCGGGGCAGCATGCCGCAGACACCACGCAAAATGCGAGCAACTTGCGCATA
Source organism: Drosophila bocqueti (assembly GCA_018151655.1). Lineage (NCBI taxonomy): Eukaryota > Metazoa > Arthropoda > Insecta > Diptera > Drosophilidae > Drosophila > Drosophila bocqueti. The sequence goes on from JAECXF010000002.1 coordinate 17,029,331, forward strand.
ATTTGGCTGAATTTTCATCAATTAGCCAACGCCACAGAGTGACCGCTCGCCCACGAGATGGCCATGCCTTGGTTTCAGCCCTCCCACATCCACATCCACTTCCAATTCCGCTTCCAATTTGACGCGTGCGCAGGCGCAAGTCTTCATTTGCATAGCGGAGATGTGGGCGAAATTTTCAGTTTCATTATTTCCCCACTCCACTCGGCAACGGATGTTGGAAATTTTCGAATCGCCGAGCTGCAGTTTCACTTTTGGCGGGGAAAAAAACAATGCAACTTTCGGCTGGCTCCTTGACTTCTCACATTCATTTGGCATGGGAACAGTCAAGACTCGGCTTGGCTAAGACTGCTAATAAATCTGTCGTGGATTAATTAATGAGCTCGTATTAATTGCATATTTGATTTGGTACAATGGAGTACTTATATAAAGGCGCACATATGTTATATATACCCATCTTTTGTTGTCATAAATCTGAACTCATTTCGCATTAGATTCAGAGTTTTATTTCCCGCATTATCTGATGATTAAAATGAATAAAAAAAGAAATTCTTAATCATATCTATTAGTTAAAAAGAAGATACAATCTCTGAAACAATTCACAAACTGAGGCACTGTCCCTTTTCTGGTTGAACTTGCTATTAGCCTTGATGTTACATAAAGACCGTATCGAATTAATTTTTCGCGGAACAGTTGGCATAGCTAAGGCTATGGCTGTTCCGAGCTAGTTTCTTTATATATTAAACGCTTCATTAGACGACTTTGGACACTTCAAGATGAGAGGCTACCTTATATGGTTGATTGTGGCGCGTAAGTGTCTGCTGAAAGAAATTACAATTAATTAGAATATTAACTTAAATAATTCGCACTAGTGGCCTGCAGTTCAATGGCAGAGGATCCCGCCCAGGATCCTGCAAGCGATGCCGTAAGAGATGCCTTAAGGGCGCTCGCGAAGGATCCCGCAACGGATTCCGCCGAGGATAGCGCCGAGGATACCGCCAAGGATGCCTCAAAGGATCCAGCAAAAAAAGCCGCAGAAAATTCCCCAAAATATTACGAAAAAAAATACGCAAATGATTTCGAGCGGATTAAGGCCAAGTTGGCGGAAATTATTCAGGATATCAAACGGGAGAAGCGGTGGATGCAACAAATCGAATTAATGGAGCAACGCATTCATGATTTTACAGTCAGCACCGCCAAGGAGATTCCTCAAATGCAGACCAACCTGGTAAAATGGCAAATAGAGTTGGCCAAGGCCAATGTTATGCTGGAGCGGAAAAACCTCGTGCTGGACCACTGTCTAAATTTTGAGAAGACCAAAGAGGATATCCGGCGGATCGCCAAAGAGCGGGTGGGTGACAAATCCACAGAACTGAATTCAGAGGCAAAGCAAGAATGGGGAAAAATGTATGATTTACTTCTTTCTTCAATCAAGTAACCATGGAATTTATGACAAGCCACTCCCTGTATCTGTAAAAAGCAGGTCCTGCCTTGTCCCATCATCGCTCTCGGACTTCTCTTTCGAATTTAGAAATCTACAAAGTCCGAGGGCGCAAATAGGACGACAGGACATCCCTGATCTGAAGTGGAGTAATAAATAGGAGAGTTCAAAGCACTTTTTGACCGTTGGTATTTACTGGGTGGTTGCAATGGGCTGGTTACAGAGGCCACGACATACTCTACGTAATGTACCATTAAATATCAAGCAGAACAGATCCTCATCTGGGCCGTTACACTTCACCTTATGTAATTGACGAGTCGCCTATAAAAGAATGAGTCGATCCCCTGATTTACTCACTCTGGAAAGAGCTGGCTTTTCAGTATGAGATTCCTACTGCTATGTCCTGTAGCTTTGCGTGAGTTTTCTGCTGAGAATTTTCACAACACAAAACCTAACCCACTGACCTTTTCCTTCTAGTCCTACTGACGGCTCCGGCCAAAACTATAACAATAGAAGCTGATAAGGGCCTGTGGATACCAACTCTGCCTCCGTCCCACAACTCCGCCAGAAGTGAACCTATAGATAGTAGTGCTTCTCCGGCCACAACTACACCAACTTCTTCCCTCGAAAAAGTATCCGTAAGTCCCTCCACTGAACTTCGAGGGGAAAGTATCCGTGATAAGCCTGTCTGGGACCAACCAGATCCCAAAGTATTTAGGAAGCTGAGGAGAAGGCTCGCAAAGGCGCTGGCAGAGCTCAGGGCCCTAACTAAAGATAATGCGATTCTGGAGGCAAATTTAACAACGATGCACTCCAAGATGTCCAATCTAGTGACGAAGCGGGTAGCCTTAGCTACTGATCGACAGACGACCAGACGCAAGCTCCGGGAGGTGCAAGCCAAGCTGAACCTGACGGGTCCGGAAGAGGCACTATGTAAGCCTAGCGAATCAGAGTACGCTAAGCTGCTCGACGAGGAGACCAGAAAGCTGTTGGAGGAGCGGAGAGCGGAAGTTAAGAGTTCCTATTATTGGAAGTACGAAGCATTGCTCAGGGAGGTGCGCACTATGATCAGAGAGGAACTGCGTCTCTATTGACCCCTAAAAGTTAGCCTTCCCTATATTGGACCCAGGTCTTAGAGCTAAGCCACACGTAGCCGCCCTTAGCAAGCCAATAAAGTTCGAATAGTTGTAGGGAGTTGGCAATACCTTCAAACTGCGCGCTTGATTTATTTATTTCGGCGGAACAACTTTCATTTTCCAAGTCGGTGCGAAGTTGGTCAGGTTTCGTCACACTCTAGAACTACATCTCCCACTACGAAGACGAGAGATAAAAGGACTTCTAGATGGTATTTCCAGTGGGGTGGATATAAGGGCCACGTCGTACTCCAAGTAATGTTTCAGTAAAGGTCAAGCGGATCAGATACTTACTTAATGGTCACGCAGAACTAATCTTTGGGGGCCTCAGCTCACCATATGTAACCAACCAATCGCCTATATAAGAGTGGGTCAATCCTCTGCTTTATTTACTCTGTAAAGTGCTGTCTCTCCAGTATGAGGTTCCTACTGCTATGTCCCGTAGCTTTGCGTGAGTCTTCAGCTGAGGGTTTTTACCAAACCAACACACTGACCTTTTCCTTCTAGTCCTACTGACGGCTCCGGCCAAAACAGATTCTGTTGAGGGCCATTCGAGTCCAACTCTACTACTGTCTATAGACAGTAGTGCTTCTCCGGCCACAACTTCACAAACTTCTTCCCCCGAAGGCGAATCTGAAAGTGCCTCCACAGAACTTCGAGGGAAAAGTACCGGTGATAAGCCAGTCTTGGACCAACCAGATCCCAAAATAGTCAGGAAGCTGAGCAGAGAACTCGCAGCGGCACAGGCCGAACTCAGGGACTTAAATGAGGAGCACAAGGATATGGACGCCACTATTGAAACGGCGCACTCCAAAGTGTCCCAACTAAAGATTAACCGACGAGCCTTATCTAGGGAACTAAACATTATCAGAAGAATGCTCCGGGAGGCACGAGACGAGCTCAGCACGCAGGAGGAGCAGTGTGAACCTAGCGAATCGGGACTCGCTAAACTGATCGACGAGGAGACCAACAGGCAGTTGGAGGCGCTGAAAGAAGAGATTGAGCTTTCTTATGAAACTAAGTTCCAAAAGTTTCTCTCCAAGCTGCGCCTGAAGATCATAAACCAATTAAAACTCGATTTTGGCTACCCGCAACACGAGTAAATGCCGCCCTAAGCAAGCCAATAAAATTCGTGTAGTTTTGTGGAGTTACCAACACCTTCAAATGACGTGTTTAATTTAATTATTTCGGCTGAACAAATTAAATTTTCCATTCTATTATGGAAGGTCCAAGTCGGTGGACTGCATCCTAATGCGAAAGCTAAACGCACTTTTAGATCGATGTTATTTACTGGGTGCTTCCCGACTGGCGCTCTTAAAGGCCACGTCATACTTACTTTCCGTAATGTACCACAAAAGGTCAAGCAGAACAGATCCTAAAAAAATGGTCACGCAGAACAAATCTTTGGCCCTTTTAGCTCACCTTATGTAATCGCCTATATAAGAATGTGTCAATCTTCTGCTTTCTTCACTCTGGAAAGAGCTGTCTCTTCAGTATGAGGTTCCTACTGCTATGTCCTGTGGCTTTGCGTAAGTTATGCGATCAGTATTTTTACCAGATTAAGCCTTTTACACTGATATTGTCTTTCTAGTCCTATTGGCCGCTTCTGCCCAAGCTATGCAAGCTCCAGTTCGCCCAAGCCATTACCAAGACAGATATGGGATATTGCTAGGAGCTTAGAATAACAGAATAATGTTCTGAAGGCCAAGTTGGAGGCGACGCAGGCCGAAGCGTCCAAGCTCCGGCAATCAAAACACGCTAATAACTGCCCAACAGAACTTAAAATGTACACTAAACCGTACCCTAGAGATGCTTTACACGACTAAGCCACACCAAGCAAGACAATAAAATTCGGATAGTTACGGGGAGTGGGCTATACATTCAAATTAGGCGATTTTTATATAATACATGTTGTTTTTTAATCCGTTAGTAATGCAAGTCGGAAAGTTACTGCGATAGATGAATACCCTTTTAGACCGTTGGTATTTACTGGGTGGTTCCAATGGGGTGGAGGTGAAGGCCAAGTCATACTTTTCGTAATGTACCATTAAAAGTCAAGCAGAACAGATCATTAATAAATGGTTACGCAGAACAAATCATTGGCAGTCGCAGCTCACCTTATGTAACCAACCAATCGCCTATATAAGAAGGGGTCAATCCAATTCTTTATTTACTCTGGAAAGTGCTGTCCCTCCAGTATGCGGTTCCTACTTCTATGTCCTGTGGCTTTGCGTAAGTTATGCGATCAGTTTTTTTTACCAGATTGAGCCTTTAACACTGATTTTGTCTTTCTAGTCCTATTGGCCGCTTCTGCCCATGCTATCCAAGCTGAACCAGGTCTCCAAATCAACCCAAAATATATAAAGGAAATGGCGGCGAAGGAGGCCGAGGCCTTAGAAAAAAGATTATAATTCTGGCAGACCAGTTAGAGGCGGCGCGGACCGAATTGTCCAAGCTGCGGGAAGTGGCGGTATCCGTATGACTTAGCCAGATCTGGAAATGTAAATAAAATTCGGATAGTTGTGGGGAGTTGAAAATACCTTCTAATTGAGCGTTTGACTTGATTATTTCGGTGGAACAAAGGCTATGCGTTACGGAAAGTCTAGGTCGGTGGTAAGTTAGTCAAGTATCGCCACAGTCTAAAACTAAGTCTCGCACTTTGAACAACATCCCAATGCGAGAGATGAAAGCCCTACTAGACCGTTAGTATTTACTGGGTGGTTCCAATGGGGTGGAGGTGAAGGCCAAGTCATACTTTTCGTAATGTACCATTAAAAGTCAAGCAGAACAGATCATTAATAAATGGTTACGCAGAACAAATCATTGGCAGTCGCAGCTCACCTTATGTAACCAACCAGTCGCCTATATAAGAAGGGGTCAATCCAATTCTTTATTTACTCTGGAAAGTGCTGTCCCTCCAGTATGCGGTTCCTACTTCTATGTCCTGTGGCTTTGCGTAAGTTATGCGATCAGTTTTTTTACCAGATTGAGACTTTAACACTGATTTTGTCTTTCTAGTCCTATTGGCCGCTTCTGCCCATGCTATCCAAGCTGAACCAGGTCTCCAAATCAACCCAAAATATATAAAGGAAATGGCCGCGAAGGAGGCCGAGGCCTTAAAAAAAAGATTATAATTCTGGCAGACCAGTTAGAGGCGGCGCGGACCGAATTGTCCAAGCTGCGGGAAGTGGCGGTATCCGATGACTTAGCCAGATCTGGAAAGTAAATAAAATTCTGATAGTTGTGGGGAGTTGAAAATACCTTCAAATTGAGCGTTTGACTTGATTATTTCGGTGGAACAAAAGCTATGCGTTACGGAAAGTCTAGGTCGGTGGTAAGTTAGTCAAGTATCGCCACAGTCTAAAACTAAGTCTCGCACTTTGAACAACATCCCAATGCGAGAGATGAAAGCACTACTAGACCGTTAGTATTTACTGGGTGGTTCCAATGGGGTGGAGGTGAAGGCCAAGTCATACTTTTCGTAATGTACCATTAAAAGTCAAGCATAACAGATCCCTAATTAAGGGTTTACTTTGAAAAATTCTTTGGCAATCGCAGCTTACCTTATGTAACCAACCATTCGTCTATATAGGAATTTGTCAATCCTCTCCTATATTTACTCTGGAAAGAGCTGTCCCTCCAGTATGAGGTTCTTACTGATATGTCCTGTTGCTTTGCGTGAGTCTTCAGCTGAGGGTTTTTACCAAACCAACACACTGACCTTTTCCTTCTAGTCCTACTGGCCGCTTCTGCCCAAGCTAAACAAACTGGACAGGAATGGGACAAGTTCTCAACAGGACGGTATAAGAGATTCGATCGATTCTCCATACGACGCGACCCAGAACTTGAAAAGGCCATGGCCAAGGCCTAGCGCCAAGAAAAACAGAATAAGTATCTGGCAGACAAGTAAGATGCGGCGTGGGCCGAAGTGTCCAGGCTGCGGGAAACGGAACGCGCAAATGACTGCTCCAAAAAGGAACCGACATCGGCGGACAAGCTTAAAGCGGCGCTATCCTATGGGTCCAAGCTCAGGGAAGCCACATCTGGAAAGTAAATAAAAATCGGATAGTTGTGGGGAGTTGGCGATACCTTGAACTTGACTTGATTACTTCGGCAGTGATGGTAAGTAAGTCAAGTATCGTCACACTCTGTAACTAAATCTGGCACTTTGAACAACATCCCAATGCGAGAGATGAAAGCACTACTAGACCGTTGGTATTTACTGGGTGATTCTAATGGGGTGGAGGTGAAGGCCAAGTCATCCTTTTCGTAATGTATCATTAAAAGTCAAGCAGAACAGATCATTAATAATTGGTTACGCAGAACAAATCTTTGGAAGTCTCAGCTCACCTTATGTAACCAACCAATCGCCTATATAAGAATGGGTCAATCCTCTGCTTTCTTCACTCTGGAAAGAGCTGTCTCTTCAGTATGAGGTTCCTACTGCTATGTCCTGTGGCTTTGCGTAAGTTATGCGATCAGTATTTTTACCAGATTAAGCCTTTTACACTGATTTTGTCTTTCTAGTCCTATTGGCCGCTTCTGCCCAAGCTATCCAAGCTGAACCAGGTCTCACAATCCCCCCAAAATATATTAAGGAAATGGCCGCGAAGGAGGCCAAGGCCTTAGAAAAAAAGATTATAATTCTGGCAGGGCAGTTAGAGGAGGCGCGGACCGAATTGTCCAAGCTGTGGGAAGTGGCGGTATCCGATGACTTAGCCAGATCTGAAGAGTAAATAATATTCTGATAGTTGTGGGGAGTTGGAAATACCTTCGAATTGAGCGTTTGACTTGATTATTTCGGTGGAACAAAAGCGATGCGTTACGGAAAGTCTAGGTCGGTGGTAAGTTAGTCAAGTATCGCCACAGTCTAAAACTAAATCTCGCACCATGAACTTCTTCCGCCTGATCGGCATTCTTTGTAAGTGTCTTGAAGTATCCGAGTATCTTTGAGTTTCCTTATTTAACTGTTCCATCAGCCTGCCTTTGCCTGTTGCATCTCGGCAACGCTGTTCCCTACATCAGCATGCGGTCCAGCTCCAGATCCCAGTCTCAGAGGATGGTCGACGGTGAACTGAAAACTGTCTACGACATCAGATCCCAGCAGGAAGCCAACGATCTCTCTGGACAGCTGGTCCACAGTCGCCGTTTTGACTTCAACTCGGACTTTGCACCTCCGGTCCACATGAGTAATTAGTGGACAGACATAAGTAGGATGCGAAATATATATCACGGGAGGCCTTTAACTTAGTGGCAGCATCCAATCAATAAATGCATTTGCATGAGCATAACTGCATGATTTCCTTTTAAATTCAAACTCCCTTCGAAAGAAACCTATTTTCCAGAACTGTACAACTTCCCTGATTGTAAATCATATAGATTCGTCCAGATCTACTTTCTAAATTATGGAATCCGTAATAAAATAGTTGCCAGGGCGCCGTGTTGACGCAATTTGTCCTCTTGGTCTCGTTGGCCCTTTGGTTTTGGCCGAAACCTACCTGATTCGAGCTACCTGTAGTATCCCTCTCCCTCTTGCTGATTGCTCTAATTTTCTGGCTGGAAATGAAGAAGAGTGGTGCCCCTTAACCGGAATTCAGTTCTGGGTAAAAGTGTCGCCTTTCATGGGTTTTAAATGGACCAGACGCCGCTTGAGAGCGTTTCGTTTGAGAGATTTATGCAGACTTTCGGTTTTGAGGATCGTCCGCCGCTCAGCTTGGGTTCCCGAAAAATGCCTGTAATTTATGATATGCATTTTGTTAGCTCAACACATTTTATTAGTTTTATTGCCGGTCTCGGAGCGGGTCTGGAATGCGGCTCCATGGAAGCAATCATTATGCAAATGCCGCCAGCGAATGGAATGTGCTTATGGAGAGCAGCGTTTTAATTTGATAAATACGATTTTAAAGGGGAACAAAGTGTGACAATATGGTTGATTCTGTTGGCCCTGCACTCGGCTTTCATTTACCTCAATCTCGTTTACCTAATCCTTGCCAGAGTGCATCAGCCCTAAAGCTGGCCGAACCCTGAGTGTGCTCAACCCCAACGATGATTCCGCGTGTTCCTTCGCTTTACGAGCCGCATTTCGAAAATTTGTCACGTAATCAAACATGAAAATATACAAAAATAAATTTCATAAAAACACACACTAAAATGCGAGAATGATATTTATATTTAAGGCACACGACAATCCATTATGAGCCTAAAAACAAAGGCAAAAAAACACCATATCCACACATTTCTTTGGCATACAATCAGCCCCGGCTACCATCTTTCATTTCATTTATGTTACTCGTCCACAAGGCTCAGACTCGTCCACCAAAGGCATTCGTACCCAAAAAAGGCAAAGCCGCTTTGTCATGTTGATGACAGCTTTTATAGACAGAAGGAATGAGTTCTGGGCTTGTTTAACTCGCCAGAGATGATTACTTACACAGAAATATGTCAACTCAAAGCGATATGAGCAAGATTAACACGGCCTTTTTCGTTTAAATATGTGATATTTAAGTTTTAATGAGGAAAAGGTCTTAAAATAGTGGACATTTAACCTGTTTTCCTAGGGGTATTTTGAGTAGAAACCTACTAAACATCAGAAATAATAGTTCGAACTCCGTTTTCCTGTTTAAACCCTTTTCCAAATATTCAAATATTGCGGGCTCCTTCAATGATATCTAGAGCAGCTGCCTGTCTGCCACAGGAAATGGAATCTTATCGGAGTGATACAAAACGCAAATGCCGCAAAATGATGGCCATTGTGTTGGCAGTTTAATATTGTTTATGATTTGAGGCATTTATTTGTAATTGGATCTCGATTGCTGTCTGTTTGAGGGGGCAACAAGAGGATGTTGAAGTCGCTCAGAAATCAAATCTTATCATGACCCCATTTTAATCGCTCCCCTTTGCAGCTAAGCAAACACACTGTGTTTGCTCAACTGGCAAATATTTAAGCTCCACTCAGATAAGTAATACAAAATAGAAATAGAAAGGGTTCAGATGGGTTCAAATGTACTTCCTAGAATTATGCCAACTGAAAAACAAAGAAAAGCTCATTTATTTATGGCTCTCAGAAAAGAAAAGCCACGTTTTTCCTTCAAATTCATAGCCGTAAACATATTTTTTTTTGCCCATGTCCTCCGGCCAAGGAACTTGTCAACTGACAATTAAACTTGAAAAGTAATATTTGCATATTAAATACCAAAAGGGGACTCCCCTGCCAGGAGGTACATCATTATTTTTGTTTGCTTTTCGCAGATTAAACTGGCTAAGACAACGTTTCTGCAGAACTTGCCGGCTGGCAGATGAAAGATTTCGCAGCTTGAGCTAAAACGTTTTTAAATTCACAATGTGAGTGGAAATGTATATTTGTGAAGGCAATTTTTTTTTTTTTTGGTTCATTCACGGGCCAGGATTCACTTGAGGCGGCTCAAAGACACCGCAGGATGTCCCCACTGAATGCGAATCGTGGTGTTCGATTGTCTTTCGTTTCCGTTTCCTGTCCTGCGGCGCATCGAATGCGCTTTAATGTCCATTGTCCTTGTCCAATCGATACAAAAGTCATTTGGCCAGCCCAGTGTGAGTGCTGGCTAAGTAGTGCCCACTCAGCGGTGAAGTGTTGCGATTGCAGCCTCGGCCAGGTGTTCACTTGACTCCGAAGGGAGTGCCGCCAGGTAGAGACCGAGGCGGAGAGGCTCCTGGGATTCGGTTTTAATTAATTGAGAGAGTCGGCCTAAGCCTTTAACGCTCTATTAGGCCCAAACCGAGGCCTTTTGGGCCCTAAGCCAGTCACGGCCTCCCGTGGCAATTAATTAATTGGACGTCCTTTGGCAATCCTTTATCATCGACCACACGCAGCAAGTGAGTTAGATATTACAAAGCTTTATTAAATGATTCATCCCCCCTCGTTCAGTATCAATCAATTAATTTGTCATTTTGCCGATGCTTATCAATCATTGATTTCCGCTCGTTTATGTTGACCACCAAATGAAACACGCAGAATCCACAAAACTCACACGGAAAACAAAGGCCTTTTTAATCAGCCGCCAAACAATAAACAAAAGTCAAATCTCATTTGCTAATGCCTTTTTGCAGCCCCCAGCGGATGTGACTGATTTTATAATAATATTGTTTAAGTTTCCCAAATAAATATTTATACATAGTTAGCTTTGTTCGTTTGGTTTATTAAAAGTCCGCCACGTCGTGAAATGCCGGTCGAATTAAAACCGATTTAATTTTAATCAAATTTGCTGGTTATATTTGATTGAATGAAATGTAATTAAATTCGATTACGGCTATATTTAATTGTGAGTGATTTTAAGTAGCAGCTAAACACTTGAATATTATTTGGAATTATAAATTGCAGAGCCGCTGGGTGTTATTTGCTGTTAATAGAAGATGAGTAGGTAATTTATTTGGAAATAATGCAATAATTTCATAAGTTAGTTGTTGAATTAATTGCTTAAAAGCACATTAAACTTATTTTAGAACTTTGAAATCTACATTTGTAAAAGGTAAATTATATTCCGACTTTCTTTTCCTATTTATTAAATGTATTTTACCATTTTTAATCAATGTTTGTGAACAGTGTTCTTAACAATTAATGAACCTCTTCGTTTACTTTCCTGGGACTCAGTTTGTTTGTCATCAGCCAATCAATTAATTGCTTATAACCAGGCTCCTCCAGGTCACGTAACCCAATCCCTGGCATTGTGCGTGGTCTTCCGCAGGAGTTGGCCGCCCAAAGTTCGGTACAGACTTTAATTGTTTAAACAATCGCAAATCACACAAATCACGCGAGCGTAAATTTCCGATAAGACACGAACTCGGAGCCTGGATTATTTCCATCTGTCTGAGTTCCTGGATGCTCTAACCTGGCTCCCACGCCTGTCTCCTGTCGCCTGTCTCCTGCAGACCAGGCCACCGATTTGCTGGCTGTTTGCGGTTTCAGTTTCACGTTTTGCTAATTTCTCCGCCGATTCGATTTCTTGGCTCGTTGTTTCGCCACCATTTTCCCGCCGCCCCCATTTGCCGCCAATCAATCGGATTGAAAGTGAAAAGCTGAAAGTGTGAGTGAAAATGATTTGCAATCAAACCACTTTGATTAGAGCATTCAGTTTGATTAGCTCTAATGAGGCGGGCAACTGGCAACTGGCGACGGGTGACTGTGGCTGTAATGCCGAGTCTGTTTATGCAATTCTCATCTGGAGTGGATCAATTTTTCCACTGCTCCCCCGTATTGGATTGGGGAAGGCACCCGCACAGTTGAGGAAATTAATTTCGAATTTGCCTCTCCCCCGAAAATAATAATCAAAAAAGCCAGCAGACCACAAAATGTATTTCGGTTGCTGTTTCTCAGAGCTGCGCCACATGAGTTGGAGAGTTCAATACACTTGCTGTAAGGAGTAAGGCTGGTTTTATAATTAAATATACATATATCCTATAAAATTATTAAATATATATTGTGATAAAGAAATATATAAAATGTGCTTAAACTGCTTTAATGTTTAATTCATTAATTGGTACGATATTTCTTTTGTTTTGAAAATTCAATAGCTAAGATTAAACCCCTAGTCAATGTTTTTACCTATTTATTTTCTTGTTTACTAATTTATTTAGAAAGCATAAAATGTTAATAAGAATAATATTATTTCCATTCTCTTCACATAATTTAAATTATTTAAGAGTATACACTGTTCGCTGAGTATTTTTCCTACGACTTTTTTGTCTGGGCCTCCAACCAAGTGGCACTTGTTCTGATTAACCCTTTGATGGTAGCCCAAATAATTATAAATTAATGTGCTGCCAGCTGCCTTTCATTCCACTCCCCTCCATTTAATGCCTCCCCTTACCCACAGTGAAAATGCGAACATTTTTTTGGGTTCATGCCACGCATTGTTTTTCAATTTTTCAATTTTTTTTTTGCCGTTGATAATATAATTAAGTGGGTTTTGTATTTGCCATAATTATGCCGCTTTTGATGTTTTATTTGGCACATTTTCAGTGGCCAAAATACAAAAATAAAAAAAGAAAACAACAATTATTGAAAATGATTTATAATTTATATCGATTTAATTGTATGAATCTCCTTTTTTTTTAGGTTTGCCACTGATTATATTTATGAATTTGCGGTTTCCTCTAATTAGATGTATCCAAAAGGTATGCTTAAATCACTAATTGGTGGTTTTACACATCGGGGTTTGTGGATCAGGGAATTATTGGCGTTAAGTTCACGCCGTTGACAGTAACAAATCAGCAAATGCGATTAACCAGATCTAATTTGTTTACTACAAGTCTCAGGAATTGTACAGATTCTAGTGAAGTGTAAAGCGAACATGAGGGGTATAAGTGCCATAGGTATATTTAAACCACAAACTCTTGGAATATATTTATATTATTCATGCATTTTCTTAACTAGTTCTAGTTGGATTGGCCTTGTTGATGGTGGCTCGACGAAGTCCAACTTATTTTGATCTTCACAATGGTTTACCATATCCCATCTTGGGACCGACACCCTAAACATTTCAATAAAGTATTTTCATAATGTGAAGTTCGCTGTGAATACTTAACGGCAATCGTAAACTTGTTTGAGGCATTACTTGCGGGAAATGTAAAGAAATAAACCTGGAATTCCAATGAGCCAGTAGTTGTGTTCTTTATTCACACAGAATTTTGCCAGAAGAAAGGAACCGAAATCTTAAACGTTGGCTTTCTAAGTCGACTCTCGAATGGAACCCAATTATTATTTTAATTTTGCTAATCTGTGAAAGGCCCCCCATTGACTTGCTACCGTTTGGAGGTTCTTTTCGCTTTACATTTTGCAAACATTCTAAGCCTCACTTTCCCATGGGGCTTATACACAAAACCGGCTGACTTCTTCTATACCCAAAGTTCATTCATAGTCGCCGCCAACTCTGCCAATTTGTCAGTCATCCACTCATTCAGCGACTCACGATGTGTTAACATGTAAATTGATATCTCAACATTGTACACTGCTGTAACGATTGAGAACCAGCCCAGCTTGGAGACAAGGTTTACGATCGACGGAAGAGGCCAGGGGATAGAGTGCTATAGAGTGTGTATGCAAATAACCCGATTTATATACAGCCCCGGATGAACCCAGCTAGACTCTACGCACTGATCAATGGGCCTTCGTGTGGTTTTATGCCCTCCAATGCCATTGTCTCTGCGGTCGTCGGTGGGTTTTTGTCATCAACTCCGCCTTACCCACTGCCTTTTCATTGATAAAACTGGATGGAGCTGGAGTTGGAGTTCGAGCATTGGCCGCTTCCTCTCTGTAAGTGATTTTTTGCCGGCTCTTTTTTCACGCAAATCCGGTCGGTTGGTTGGCTTGGTCTCTCGGCCGGCCGGTGTCGATGTCATGAGACTGCCGTGGCCCAGTAATCTGTTTTCAGGAAGTCGATGAGGGAAATGGATTTGAGCAGACATTTGTGACTCGTTAAATATGGGTTAGGGGGTAGGTTTTTATATAAGATGAAAGGCTGCAAAAAATTCTGGTCATACGAAATCAATTTTTTTGTATAATTCGCCAGAAACAAACAGCAAAAAATACGACTTTTAGGGCGAAATATAATTAAATTTGTAAGGTCTCATTATGTTGAAAAACCACAATAGAGTGTTGTAGGATTAGCTGTGACCTTCGCCAAGCTTTTTTTAAAGCCTAATACCTTTCAATCGATATATGGTTTTCTTCTAGTACAGCCATGAGCACAACTGCAAGAAGAAGCAGCAAATTGAAGCCATTATTTGAAGTATTAAGTCGTAGAGGACTCACTCAGTCCGGCTAGAAGTAGGCTCAGCAGCATTGCGATGGAACAGTTTCCGTGCATTAATGCACTTAACGTGTTCAGATGGCAGTTTATACTCGCAGCGCACTTTCATGGCCCCGGAGTGCTCAATGGACGCTATCAAATCAATTTATAACACATCATAGCAGCGAAGATCGTAAAGACTTTATCGATTATATCGACTTGAGGGGAGAGAATTCGCTTGACTGGTGTCTAGTTGCTTCTGCGTAACTCCATAATATGGAGGATGCAACGCTTATATCTTTCAAGTGATATGGGGAAAGACGATTGAACCCATAAAAAGAACTATAGTAAAGGATGCATATTTGCAATATTTTATATTCTAATTTCTGTGTAATAAAAGGTTAAGTGTTAGGGTTACTGTTTCTTATATAATTATTTTAAGAGGTATTTGTAGTGACTATGTCAAGAAAAATGAAATGAAAAGCAAAATGCCACCTTTAACAAATGGGAAATTTTACAGCCGAACACGAAACAGAGTCCATTCCATCCCATTTTCCTGCCAATATAGACCTGTTCAGTAAGCTGTTTGCCATTATGCAAGCCTTTGTAAGCCTCCTGATTGGCTTGATGCTAAATATTCTCACCCCCGTCATCTTGATGGTTAACTTCTCTCTACAAAACTTTTTGTTTATATATGAAGTTGGCATAATCTCTTTATTTCTGGTAACCACACCTAATGCATTTTGAATTGCGGATCTCTTACGTATTAGATGCAATATCTGTACGTTGAAATAATAACCATGTCCGATTAGCTATTCGCAAGTTCAATTGCACTGGAGACTTCCCAACTAAACTGAGATAGTGGCCGCTTCTTCATTCATTGTTTTGTGAGTAATAATATGATTTGAAAAGTTATATAGCTACCCCCCTCGAAGCATAAGCTTTGAACATTATAAAACATTTATGAAATTTGTTTAGCAGCCATCGTGCAGCTCTCTGCGCGTCACAACAAATAACTTTTGAAATATTTGAAAAGTTTTTAGTGCTCGCCATAAACCCTGCGGAGTTGCAGCGGTTTCCAAGTTTCTCCCCGAAACCCGTTCCCCCAATTTCTCTACACTTTCCGGATAGAGTTCCCGGAGCGCGTTCTTTACGATTCGTGCAATGTAATATAGACATTTGGTTGTCATTAATATCCCGTTTGATTTGTAGATATTATGTGCTCGGAATGGAAATATGATTATGGGTGGATGACTGGCAGCGAGTGTAAATTATTGGTAAATGATACTGTGAGTGCTCGGCGGGGAATGGGAGAGATCTAGGGAAGCTGGATCCCCAAAACATGTGATCAAAAATCGATATGACCTGGTCGAAAGTGTCACAATGCCTTGATCTTATTGCCCATGAACATTTCACAATATTGAGTTGAATAAAAATTAACACAATTGACATTTAATAATGCCTTTGCTGACACAGGCAATTTTCCAATGATTTTCCATACGATTTTTCAAATTTTAGCATACTGAGAACGTGAATAAAAAGCATATTTTGCATTATAAAGACTTGGTAGATGCACAAGTTTGGCCCGAACAAGTAGCGATTGCCGTCAACGCGATTTATTTGGCTCCCACAGCCACGCCTCCGCCAGAGCCGCCCCCAATAAGCGACATTTAATGTTGATTTATCGTGCGCAATCCGTAAGATACAATTTCTCGCCCCCGGCCCGTGTGTGCGCTGCGAATGCGATTGAAATCGAAAGTTTGTGCGCTAAACAGACATTAGTCGAAAGTGAAAATTCAGCTTGGCAATTCAACGTTTCTGTTGCCTTTTTGAACTGCTCGAAAGGCATTATTAAAAACGTTCTTGGCCCAAACGATGACCATAATAATTAACTGGCGAAAAACGAAAACGTTTCGCACAATAAATCATCAGGCATTAATATATCATTTTAATTATTAAAATGCAGACTGCCGAGGGACAAAAAAAAAAACAAAACAAACATAGGTATCAAATGAGACTGAGTAGAAAAGGAATGAGATATATATATTTTTTGAGCGATAAATCTTGAATTTTTGTAAGGCTTGAATTTTTATTTATAAGAAAATTGTTGCCCCAAGAGTCCCCACTGTACTTGTATGATAAACTTCACGTTTCAAACTTAATTGATTAGGAATTCGAATAGGAATCTCAACTCCTGGAATCCCACATAAAGGAGATATCGTTTTGCATACCAAAATTCTGTGGAAACCGCCACAAACTTAATTAATACCCAAAAGCCACAGCAAAGCATTCCGGTACAAATTCGCAATTCCAAGTAAGGCTCTGAACACAATGTCTACTGAGATCGATCGCCAAATGAGTTATGAAGGCCAAAACGGCGGTGATCCCTCCGTTGCAGGACACTTCAACGCCTTTCCGCTTGACCTGGCCACCTGACGACGGTGACAGCGGATATGGCCAAGACGTCGGCGGTCCCTGTGCTCCTGTTTCAGTCTCCGATCCAACTGCCGATGCCACCTGTTCGGGTCCCCAAGCTGCTGTTGCCTCTCAGCTGCTGAAAGTTTCAACTTTGTTTTTGTCTTTATTTTTTTTTTAATTTTTGTTGGGCTTTAATAAGATACTTGGTTTCGTTTAAGGCCGCTCGTGGCACTTGCCACTTGAGCAGACGCCGCAATCGGAAGTTCTTGTTTATGATATGGATCCTGATGCCAATATCAGCTGCCAGCTGGAGGTTGATTTACTGCTGCCACCACTGCAGCAGTGATCTCGATAAGGTCAAGTGCTGTTTATGTTTAAGTATCGTAAGTATGATTGCACAGATCAAATAAATTCAGAGTACACTCAGGCCGCCCAATTACACCACCCATCACTCGAATGCAGATACAATTGTATCTCAAAGTGTCCGCCGAATGATTGATTGCATCAATAGTCGAATAGTCGTTTTGCCTCTGCCAGAGTTCTTCTCGTTTTATTTATGATTTACTGCTACTATTTATAGGAAATGTGCTAGGCACGCAAAAAGCGAGCGGCGTGCAGGGGAAGTCGCCACCGCATCCCCACTTGACGGACAGACTCCGCTGCCATCCGGGGCAGCAGATGCAGATACTACAGCCACAACTCGCACAAGTGCAGATTCCGATTCGGATACAGATGCCGGCTGTAGCGACTCTTTAGCCCCAGCGATTTTTTGTTTACAATTGGAGCACGTCTGTTTTGGCTGCGGCAGCTGCTGCTGACCGTTGGCCATTAACTTGCAGCTGAGTCTGCAATTACATCTTCAGGGGGGAGTACAGGGAAGATTGCCAAGCAGGAATTTATATTTAGAATTATTTAAGATAAGCTGCTCTACCGAAAATGTATTTAAATGAAGCACATTAAGGCATTCTTTGCTTCACAGAATTTCTTATTTAATTTTCTAGTATTCACTCGTGTTCCTTCACTCGCAAGCCTCACTGTCTGAAAAACTCGCTGTGTGTGCACCGCGAACGGCTTTCTGTAACTGGAGCATACCTTCGTCACGTCTGCATCTTCATCTGGAGGATGGAGGTAGGGACTGGCTCCCCCTCCGCCCCATCACACGATGCATAGCTTTCGAGGAGCAAAGACCCAGCGCCCAAGAACAACTCCCCCAAGTGGCTGGGCTTTGTGTGTACTTTTCACACGGTCGTGTGAAAAGCGTGCTATGATACCATTTCCATTTGCAGTGCTGTTCTTTACAAATATTTAACCGTTCGACAGAGGAATGCCGTGTAACAAGAAGCTGTCATGTCTGATACCCTAGCCCCCGAGGGTATAGACAAACTTTGAGGCAAACTTGATATAACCCTTAATAATAATATATGAGCCATGCTAGCCTCCATATCTAACACCTTTAAGCCCATCTTTGCCAAGGGTCTACCTGCTTCGCCGCAGCCTCTTGAAGTTCGTTAAGCGTTGACCTCTAATTAGGGTCTGATTCATGAATTCTTAATTGCCACCCCGGGTTAGGTTAGTTGCATAAGTTGCCGTGCTTCGGCTAATTAAATCAATCTCAGTAAGCAAACAAATCAAATTGGTTCCGCATTTTTCGCACAGGTTTTTCACAACTCCGCAAAGCCATCAGCACCGACATTCACTCATCTCATCTTCATCTATCAAGATCTAACGAATTTTGTTTATTTTTTTGTTAGCTGCTCCGCAAATTATCAAAACGACGAAGTTCGTCTTTATCTACTTCTGTTTTCGGTTCGTTGATGATAATTTCACTTTCATTAATAATTTTTGGACTTTTTGACTTTGTCATAATTAATTTTTTAACTTTTGTTTTTCTTTGTTGCTGTCTCTGTTACGTTTTGGGCTAAATAAATCATGGCAACGAAAAAATTTTGACAATGTCGGAATTGAAAATTGCGCTTGAAGTTGGACTTTCTTTTCGCTCGGTTGGCTTTGCATGCGGCCAAAGTTCAGGGGTTTATTACATGTTTTTTATTGGCAATCCAAGTTAGCAGTTGCCATAAAAGTGTTTAACCCATAAATGGTGGAAAACGTGCTCATAATAAATCGTCGAGTGGGTTCTGGGTAGGAATAATAACCAAATGGTAACTTACAGAATATGTGGGAGTGCTTAGAAGTGTCTTTGAATATCCAAAGTAATCACTGCTTAAAATAGAAGAACTTAAAAATCTCATAAATATTAATAAAATTAAAATTGAATCTTTTATTAGACTATCCATTCGCTTAATATATTTTCCGAAATTTTCCACGCCTTATTCGAGAATCGTCTGCCCCGCCTCTACCTCTCCCATCCAAGCCCATCCGGCGTCACTCAACTGCGTCTGCCGTTCTCGCTGGCTACCCATACCCATCCCCAACGCCGATTTCCACGAGGAAACCCACATGCCGGTCAAGTCTGATTGGAAACCAGTTTCTGGCTCTCAAAAGTGAGCGCACGGACGGCGGTTCCAACCGCTCGCACGCCCACAGTACCAGACACTAGGGAGTTCGAACCGCAACCCACACACATGTTGAGTGAAGAAACTATATTTTTAGGACTTTAGAAACTCTAACTTTAAACTAGAAACCAACTTCCGTTCGGAAAAGTATACATCTTTATACAAGGATCTTGCAAAAGAAGTTCCCTTCGTAAAAACGAACACGGTAGAGTTCCTTCAATCCCTCACAACCTCAATTTATATATTAATTCGTTATCAATAAGCTTAGTGTACACAAAACAGTTTATATTAATATTAAATAGTGTTCTGTATTTTTTACCTATTTAAAAATATATAACAAGAACTGTCCATTTATTTTTCTAAGTGTTGAGAGAGCGAGCGTTCGAACATGTTGCTACAAAGCAATGCTACACTGATAAAAACGTATTAGAAGAAGTACATTTGTAAGACAGAGAAGTAATAGCGTATGTATATTCTTTATTAGCATAACAGCCACGTCAATCTAGTCATTTCCACTGGAACATCAAATTTTCCCATTATTTTCGGAAATGTTTAAGGGGTTACAATGATTAAAATTGTAATAAATCAATTGTAATAAATTTATAAATTGTTATAAAAACAATATGATGATTTCTTAACCTAAAAAACAAACAATTATCAAACTCATATAAATTATATTAACGCTTTTTAGGCTTATTTATGTTATTTTAAAAAGTTTGATTTGACCACCTATTTTATAAAAATAAATTACGTTTTAAAGAACGTAAATTACCTTCAAAGAACTACTTTTAGGTCTTATTCGTGTTATAAAATCATAAAAATCGAATAATTGCCAAAAATCATACATAGATATGTATGTATATATTTCGAGTTGCAATCTTAATCAAAGGAAATTATTACACATATTACAATAAATTGATACAAAAATTTTACTACATTTTATAATAATTTTGAAAGGGTTACATAATTAATAGTGTCAAAATTAAAATTTAAAACTTTCATTAAAAAAATTTTTATTTTTTTAATTTTAAACATGCTATTTTCATGCTGGTTTCTTAAGCTAATAAAAACGAGCACAGAAAAGTTTTTCAAATTGAAATTTGAGTATTTTTGACTTAGTTGTGATTTATTTAAGATGCGTTCCTCTCTTCCAATTGCAAACTTAAATGGTATACAAATTTCAGTTTCCTGAAATTAACTTAAACTTAACTTAACTTAACTTAGAAACTCAACTCGTTAAAAATATGTTGAAAATAAAGTTTAGTAAGGCAGACATCTAGACCTAATTCCCATTTCTTTCGGTGTATACACTCTACGTGTTGCTGGCCCTTAGCTCGATCCGTCGCTCGCTCGCTGGCTAGCAACTAACCCTCGCAGGTCTTTCTCCCGCTTTCAGCTCTGTGCTCTCTGGGACTTGGACCGACTCTCCGACCTCTCCGGCAGGTTAGACCTCGCAGACGCTAGCGCTGCGGCTTCATTGAG
The DNA here is from genome assembly GCA_018151655.1 of Drosophila bocqueti. Taxonomy (NCBI): domain Eukaryota; kingdom Metazoa; phylum Arthropoda; class Insecta; order Diptera; family Drosophilidae; genus Drosophila; species Drosophila bocqueti. The sequence continues at coordinate 17,050,077 of JAECXF010000002.1, forward strand.
TCCGCAAACATCGCCGAGAGCAGTCGCTGCTGCGCTATATCTTTATTATTTTTCACTATTCGTGGGCCGACGACTACCGTGACTTTCAAAGCTAAAACGAAACCGAGAGTGCAACCGAATTGAAAAAATATATAACATATATTTAGCAAACCCCAAAAATAACAGTGAACAGAATTAGAATTGTACGAAAAGACAAGTGCATTGCCCAGTGGAAATCACTGCACCTGTTTCCTGTGTGTGCATCCGCTGCACACCCTTCGAGGCACACACGTACGCACCTCGACGCGTAGCAATGCGGCGCGTATGCAAAGTACAGTGGAGTGCTCGATAAAAGTTAAAGCCCTAAAACAGACGGAGAAAAACAAAACACAAAGCGGGGAAAAAATAAAATAGTGCGACCTTGTCTTGTCTTCGCTGGAGTCTCTTTTCCGCCATCCATCAAAGTCGGCTTGGGATTACACACACCGCGCACTTGGATATATATAAAACCTCATCATCAGCTTAAAGGTAAGCCCCCCGATTAGGCGTTCTTCCCGATCGAATCGGATCGATTGAATCTAACCCAGTTTTCGAAGGCGGCTCAATAATTTACTCTACACTTCCTCTAGAAAGTTGCGATGGGACACACGAGATGTGTAGTCTGGTTCGATTGGTTTTCTTTTCGTTTGTTGGCGAAAGTCTAGAATTTTCACTCAGTCTGGTTTTAATATCAATTCAATTATCGAATTTGCGACAAGATCTTGGGAGCCAGAGAGTTGATTGAACCCCAAGACCCAGGGAACGTTCCAACGGTAACCGAGTTGTTGGCAACTCATTTCCGCTTCCCCGAGATCATCATAGACGATTATAATGCAAATACACACGGACTTTCTGTACGTCATTGTCCGGTTCTTTGTACAATCTGCAACTGAGTAATTTACTAAGCATTTTTATGCAAATTCAGGCCACACACAGACGGACAAAAGACCTTCCCAACTATTTACAAAAATGCATAAACATTTTATGCAAATCGCTTGGCCGACGTCTCCCCTAATTAGTCGAAGTCGTTGGGCTAAACGATTATAAATGAATCAAAGTTGGATAGGATTGGATTGTTTGGGATTGATATCTGGCTGGTTGTTGTGAGAAAAAGCTGTCTCTTTTGTTTTGAATCCAAATGGTAACGAGTTCACATAATCTCCTCATAACAATCACGATTTATACACACAGCTGAGAGCCGAGATTTAAGATCACAATCCCGTCCGAAGGGAAATACCTTGAAATGCTCTTAATTCGATATACCCATATATCATTTCGTTTCGCTTGAAGCTTCTGTAGTTCTCATTTCCCTTGAGCTCCACAGTTAATAAACGCAAATTCTGCGTACAAATTTCATTGGAAAAGCAACAATAAAAACTTATTATTATTTTCCAACAGACGAAGGCAAAGTCAAGTCCATGTCCAAGGCGCGCTGATGGACACCATGTGATGGTTATAGCGATGCTGACTGGGGGAAAATTCGCTGTATCCAAAAGCGGTTTGGGGGGGCGATTATAAAATTTCCAAACTGCGGTGGCTTTTCACTTCACTTTCTGGCCATGTTTTTCCTCGGAGTTCGTCGTCCTCACTACGATATTGATATTGAATTAATTTCCTGTCTCCCCGCAGTGTGAGAGTATTTTGTACGATGCACAGGCTTTGTTTTGAACCCTGAGGACCTGTGTAAATGCCAAGCACGTCTGTTCGTCGTCCCCGGGATAAGCATTTGTACAACTTGTTGTTGTCTTTGTTCGCTTCTATTTGGCTAATTAAAAATCAGGAAATGCACGCGAACAATGCAACTCAGCAGGAGGGGTCTCGGGAACCCATCCTGGGTTCTGGGTTCTCGGCTACGTGAGAGTTCCGATTTCGGGTCTACCTGCTCGTGTGCTACTGTCAAGTGCGGTTTGCTACGGTTTAGCGCCTGTTCTCAGGTACGACTCCCTGAGCCGTGTTTTAGGGATATTTGGACTAGGCTCAGGACCGCTACGTGTGGCTTGAAAGGATATTCGCCCGATTTAACTCTCATATTGCACCCACGTACTCGCTGCTCGGAGGAAGTAGCTCATCGCGATCCATTGATTAATGGAGGCTGGAAGTCGAGTGTGGTCTGGCCCAAGGGTCATTTATCTTTAGCCAGAGATCTAGTCAAGCATTCTTATAACTCAATTCGTATTAAGCCAGCGAATTGAGATATCTTAGATATAATCTCAGTATAGATCTCAGTGTAGATTTCTGCTAGAAATGTGAGTGATCGCTGGTTGGCTTATCTCCCATTCACGCTCATTTAAAAGCTCTAACCGAAACGCGTTTGTCCAAATCTCTTGGGTAATATATGCACGGGTTTATGGCTTGAGGAAGTCAGCCGTTTGGCTTCCATATACAGTTATGCTCACTACGGTCTATTGTCTCTCCATCGAATCAAAGACACACCCGCGCGCACTCCCTTAAAAGCTATTGACAATTGACAAAGAATTGTACAGAAATTGCCATAAAATTGTGCCACCCGGACATTTGACTTGACTCCGACTCCCCCAACTCGTGTCATAAGCAAATTTCAAATGATTTGCAATTCAATGAGGCGTTGGCAACACATTTTGTTAGGGCTACAAATTCAAAAAGTATACCGAATTCAATTGAATTGAAATACACGCTCGAATTGGGGTTTTTTCTTCGTCTCAACCTCGTTTAGCGTTTCGTGCTAACTTGGCTAAATTACAGCGAAAATCATACTTAGTCAGCGACTTTAAAAGGTGTATTCGATAAACATATATATACAGAGGCAAAATGCAATAATAATAAAAGGCTTCGTTCGTTATTATTATAAATGATGGCACAGTGTCAGCAAAAAAATGGAAGTTGGCGCTTTTACTGGTGGCGGTAAATATTTTTTGTTGACACTTCGTTTTGTTAACAATTAATTAACAAAAAAGCCAAAGGTACACAGAGTCTGTTAACTGTTTTGTTTGCGTTCCGCAACTGTGAAATGGAGTGGCCGTAAAACAATTATGTAGCCTTATAATCACTACAGGTTTTCTCTCTGAAAACTACCAGTGTGAATGCGAATGATTAGATATTGAGGAATTTGTGTTAAGTGATTCGCTATTGAAGGGGCTTCTGGGGAAACAGGTGTTAGTCATTTTTGTGGGAGATTTGAATACGCAAAGATTTCTGAGAAAATACTTTAAGATTCCGTTGTGCTAATCGAAGTTGCCTTCGAACATTTTTTGCTATTTCATTCTACTCTTGATCCGTGTTGTAAGGGGGTTATACTAACATCTGAGAGCTCTTTTGGTTTATCTAAATGCCAGAGTCTTTTTCAGATGTTCATGGCTTGTTTTATGGTTAATCAAGGTTTATCTGAACTTTCTTTTGTCAAAGTGTGAGGGCTCTAGCCCGCGCTTTTCTCACTTTTCTTACTTTTCCCACTTTGTTTTACCAGATCGGATGATCCATTAGGGTCAGTCCGCTGGCAGTGGCTTCTGTTAACCTTTCATTTTGTGCCCAGGGGCTCGTAAACTTTCGTTCGAGCGTAAACCCAAGTAGAGCGGAGTATATCCCACGGAGCTGGGCTTATCGAGTGGGAAATCGTTCTCCGGATGCAACACGTGCCTCCATTCCACCCACCACCTGGCAAAGCACAAACTCTCACGCCCGTCCGCAGCCTGTTTTATTTTCTTCTTTTGGACTTGAATGTTGGATGCTCGCACAAACCGCAAAATGCAACCGCAAGTGGTTTCTGGTGCTCCGCCAGCTTGTTCCCAGCCTGAACAGCTCCTATCCTGGGACAGGAATTCGTGTTCCCCCTCAGATTGTATACAACCCGAGGTACTGTGGGAATGCGGAATGTTGGGGCTAAAAGTTGATTGACTCACTTTTTGCCTTTTGCAAGTGGACGACAAGTTGGGATTCATTAACTGCAACTCTCACTTGCCTTTAAATCGCTGGGAACTCCCGGTTTTGAGGCCCAGCCAGGTAATCGATATGCGTGTAACACCCTTGGGTTGGGGGCACTTTTTTTGCTAAAGGCCGGAAACTGTCCGGATTACAGCCGAAAAAGGATTAAACAAAAAAGAAACAGCGGCAGAGCGACTGACTGAGCTGAGTAAAAAAGCAAATCGTTTGGAGCTCTATTTGAGCGTGATTAATTTCTGTACATCAGTCAGTGCCATGCCGGCTAAGTGCAAACACTTGGCGCAGACATCCCGGCCCCGAAGGACTGTAGGACTCTTCAACCAAATGCATTTTTTTTCCTCATTTTGGACACTGCCTCTACCCATTCCCCCAGTCCTCCTCCGGCAGCTCTTGACAAATTAACCAACTTAAAAGCTGTTGCAGCTGGGCTACTGGCTGCCAAGTGACAACTTGATGTCTACGTTGGCACATCATATGCCCAGCAGGAAGCCCGAGAGGGACCTCTCTCCCAGGCGACTTAATTGTGCGTTTTGCAAATTCGTGTGGGAATCGGCTTGGCTTAACATTTCTGGCCCATTGTTCTTTATGTTGTTCCCATTTTTGGTAGCAGTTAGCAGTTTTCCGCAAGGCTTTTAGGCAAACGAGTTCCATTTTTTCTTGCTTCGCTTTGGGGTTTAGTTGCGAAGAAAGATAAAGTACTATAAATAAGAGACCCAGTAGAAGTAGAAGTGAATCAGTGGCCCACACAAGTTCGTCTCTCTAGAGCTTATCGGGCATCCCAATGAGCACAAGGCCCTCGAATGTGTTGCATCTGCCATTGGCTTTCTCTGCCAGATAAACCATATATACATATATATTATATATATATCAGCGTGGGCTCTGGAGAGCACATCTCCAGCTTAATATTAAAACATCTTAATCGGCACTCGAGTAAATAAAGGGGAACGCAGAAGAGATATGGAAAATATTAATTGTCGGCGCTTAAGTGGAAGTCTCCGCCGGCTTTCGAGCATATTTATGGAATATGCACGCAGAGAGGCATCAAAAATAAATATTAAACATCCCCCGGATGAGGAGCGAGGAGCTCATAGCTTCATTAGGGCGAGGCAGACATCTTCCCGGAATTTTTCAAGCCCAAGCGGGGGAGTTGCAGTTGCAGCACATTGTTTTTTACGGCCTTGTGCCTAGAGTATTTTATGATTAGTTCGGTGGTGATGTTGTGACCGAGGGAACGTGTGGGACAACAGCAGCAATTTGTGCTGTATTTTTAGCTGATTTATCCGAAACAAATGTGCAATTTGTATGGAGAGAATTCAGCTAAATGCGTCGTCACAATAAGCGGCCTTGCCTTGGCTCACAGAGACACCGCGGCGAGGCTGGGAAATTTTCCTAACTTATTGTCTAGAATTTGAATGCTTTTTGTCCGATGAACCTGCCATTTGGCAGAGGGAGGGAGGTAAATTATCTAAAAATAAATGGGAAAAGCATTTCGCCGTTAAACCGATGTTGCAATAATTTATTGACAGCCACAAAAACTGTAAAACAATACCTGGTCCGCGCTTCCATGGAAAGCTGAAATCGAAATTGTGTTTGCTTTTTGTAATTGTGTAAAGCGAAATGAAATAAATCGAGAACCTTTGCTCTGAATTTATAATTTCCGCCCCGAGCTGAAAGCTTTATGTGATTTTTTATTTAGACTCAACTGGCTTTAAGTTTTGCTCTTATTTTATTATATTTAAAATTTATGAGGCGGCAACCTCAATGAAATATGACAGGATTTTAACAGATTTATGAAGCCATGTGTTTCTTTTTTTTCGTTTGGAACTAAAAAATTAAATGGAATATTTAATATAGAGCATTGGTTCTTTCTGTTAATCACTTGCATGCATAATTTTAAAGCGGCATTTAATTAATTTCAACAATATGCAATGGCCAGTTGAGGGATTTTAATGCAAATGAAGTGTAAAAGAAATTAATGACTCTTGGATGCTCTGTTCTATGATATTTATATATAAGAATCCATAAATTAAGACAGAAAGTCTTAAATGAGTATCAGGAAATATTATTTATACTTTTTAAATAGATCACCAGCCACATTTAATAGCACAACATCCTCAAAGACAAGCTCGTTAAAAACAATTCATTGTCATTTTTATTACCTTGCAATATTCATTCGAGAGCCAAATAATTCTGTTCTACAGTAAAAATAAATGAAATATAATGTGCTGTATGGAAATGCATAATTGATTAATTAATTGAACAACAATTGAGTTTAATTGAGTGTCATATTGAGATTTCCCCCCCATTCCATTGCGGTTTTCCCCCCAATTGGGCATTGTTTTTCTGTGTGTGTCTGTGTTAGCTTCCGACATGGCCAGGAAGATGTCAGGGGCAGGCATTAACAGTTAATGCATCATCGGCCGGACGGCTGGCATATTTGCACTAAATACCAGAGTCGCAACTTTTTTTGCCGGCCCAACGACTCGTCGGCTGCTAGTCACTTGCCAAGGGGACAATCACCTTCTGGCCGATCAGCCACCTGTCCCGGAAAAGCGCTTGGAAAAGCGCCGACGAAGAGTCAAAGACCGGCAGTAAATTTGCAGCAAAAGTGCAGCCTGCGTACATCTGTGACTAAGCGGCAGCGAGGCGATGCAATGCGACGCGTGCTACGTCAACGCGGCGGCGGCTACGTCAAAGCGTGACAAATCGCCGCGAGATGGTGATGTTGCTTACGTAGCAGCTCCCTCCGCCGCCTAAGTACATGTTCTTGCTGGTTTAGTTAGTCACTTGAACTAGAGATGGCAGCGTGACTGCAATGAGAGTCTTGAGAGAAAGACAGAGAAGCTGTGCTAAAAGAGGTGTATAAATAGTAGTAAATATAAAGGGGTTTTATCTGTAGATTCCTCATAAGCAACTTGATAATATATTCAACTTATATTAGGTTAATATTAAATATATAAATTATATTAAAACGAAGCTCTTTGCCTTTGATTACTTACCATCTTTCCCCCCCAGCAATGACCACAGTTGCCACCTCTAACTTGGCCCAAGACATGTCAAGCAACATTTCAAGCGAATAGAGGCCTCCAACTTGTTGCCTGAGCCTTAGCTTTGGCCAACAACTATGGGCCTAAAGTCCGAGATAATCGGCAAAAATAAAACGAAGACAGAACACAGTGTGGTGTGGGCCAAAAAATGTTAATTTCGTTTGCAAAGAAGCCCAGTTCGGAGCGAAGCCATTAGCAGCAGGCCACAGTTGAATTTAGTTTTGGCCCAAAAACTCAGATTCCAAGTCCCGAGCCGTACACATTGCAGGGGTAATTCCATTAGTACTTTTGGAAAACAGAAAACTAGTTTAGTTTAATTTGCAGTTCCCAGGAAATTTTGGGCGAAGAGAAGATGCCAGCAGTCAGCCGCTAAGCTTCTGGCCGGATCTCATTAAAATACCAGAAAATTGACTTTTTGCCAGTTCTGCTCGCTTCTTTTTGCCTCTAATTTATGGCCAGCTGAATAGAACAGTAGTTACACAAAAAACATATTTTCGGGCAAACACAATCGGTTTCCTGTCCAGCACGACCCACAATATGGTTTATACTGGGTTATGTCTGCGATACAGACTCGCATACAAAGGATTCTGTCCACTCATGCCGACAAATTGTCGAGTTGACAAAATATCGCTTACCAAACATTTTCTGAACGCTCCATAAATTCTCCTCAATTTGCCACTGAAAAAAAGGGAACAAAAACTATTGAATTTGGAAGTCAGAGGACAGGAAGTAGGCCCCTGAAGGAATCAGCAAGGTGTGAGAGCGGCTAATTGATAAATGAGGAGGAGATTCACTCAAATGAAAGGGAAAATGGGAAACTGATTGGCCGTGAGGCAATAAAAGTTATGAGGAAGTCCATAGAAAAAAAGAAAATCTAAAGAAATCTTAAGAAATCCGAGTAAGGGAAATAATTTCACAGGGGAGATGACGGATTTGTGTAATGACTGTTGAATCTAGATATAATGGGTTTAAGGCCAAACATGATTCTAAATTTATGTGCTACTCATAAAAAGTTGAGTTCAAGCCAATAAAGAACCTGATGATAACCTAAAGGAGACATAATGGTTCTTATCTTGATTGAGCATTAAGGTAAACAGGTTGCAGGAATGCGGAAAGGGAACGTAAGCTAGCTAAGGGGATTATTATTACATTACCTTATTAGTAGTATTAAGCCCCCACAGATTATGCAACACTCTCTACACAGTCTTAGCCTAGAATACTGTGAGTGTCAGTCCCTAAAATTCGATCAACCCACGTTGCTATCTGTGCCTATGCATCAATCTTCCACTGACAACCCAGAGCCCTTACCTGGAAAGATAAGACACTAGAAGCCGCAGCCAGCACACCTCTTTTCACACCTCTTGTGTTCAAAAGGTGGGCGTTATTCTGAGACAAAGGTCACACAATGCCGCCCTAAGTGAATCTTGTTAGCAGCTGACCCCTGAACTCGGGACATCAATGCTGGAGCCGGAAGAGGAAACGGCATTTGCATCGAATGAAACTAAAATCAGAATCACATTTTGGGTGTATATTTAAATGGATCCACAAAATCAAAGTGGCCGACCCAAACCGGATTTCAGAGTGCCTGGAAAAACATCATCAGCAGCAGCAGCAGCATCGACATTTCCCCCATTTCCCTGCCGCATTTTCCACATGTTGTGCATACGCGCATCCGAAGAACCGAAGCCGGCTACCTGCTACCTTGGCAGCTGCTGGGACTGGAACTGGGACTGGGACTCGAAGGCGAGGCTTCTCATGGCGAATTCCCACACTGCACTATCTGCGCTATCGCTGCCATCCAACTATCCAGGGAAGGACTGCAAGTCAGCTGCCAGCTCAGCTTCCATTCGCCGTATCAAGTGTATCCCATGGATGCGAGTCGGCGTGGCGAAAGCATATGTGCGTGGCCAGATTGCTGTGATGCTGCTGTTGCTGTTGTGCTGCTGTTGCTGCTCAGAAGAGTGTTTTTTGTTTTTGGCAGATTTTCTCATATGGTTTTTCATAATGCTCAGCCAGTGGCAGCTGTCGCGTGGCCATGGGAAACTCGCCGAGGAAACAGTTGCAGGTTGCCGGTTGCACTTTGCATGGGGCGAACCCTTGGGCTAAATTGATTTATGTGATGGGAAATAGTTGAGTAGAGAGACCGCGAAATAGTTGGAATTCGTACTTTAATTTATACAGAAATATATTTTCCAGCTTCTGCCATTTAATCTACATTTTAAACACAGTATAAGCTATAAGTTCCAAGATATTTGATATTTATTTTGTTTTAGGCTTATCTTATCCAAGTCACTTACACAAATTTCCCCATTTTCCATTTCGTTACAGGTAAGCACACCTGGCAGCTACTAGATCGCAGCTTCTATGGCCGTCTTTAGCGACTTTTACTAGCCGAGAAAACTATTTATAAGGTAATTCGAGCTGCTCCCAGCTTAGCAACAGGCCGGCTGTCCGGAATGCCCGAAATGACAGGGCAAATAAAAATTAATAGCCGAGATGGCGAAGGCTCCTCCTCTTTGTCCCCGCTTCCTTTTTTGTTTTTTTTTCGCCCCTTCTTGTCGTTTTCGTTTCTGCCCCAGATTACGCCGCCCTAAGTTGGGTTTGCTCGGCTCCTTTGGCGGCCTTTGTTTACCTTTGAGTCGAGGTTTTTTCCCCTGTGTGTTAGGGGCCTTTGTTGGTTTTGTTCGCGGGGCCCAGGCACAGGCCCGAACCGAAAAGTGTATGCAAACCTCGGCTTCTGTATGTATTTTCGAAAAAAAGAACCACTCATATACATTTTGCGTAATGCGGCGACGGCGCCTGAAAGCGTTGTCCCTCTTTTAATAGTCTTAAATTCCTGGGCAAATAATTTGACAGCAAATAGAGCCCGATGCCAATGGCCAGAGACAAAGCGAGGGCCTGAAAAAAGGAAATATCCTGAAGAGAAAACGGACAGGGATATTTAAAATATTTGTCCTTTAAAGTTCGTGCTCTTCTTGCTGTCTCTCTCTTGAGCCCAAATTAAATACCTTGAATTTTAATTAGATAAATGGGGAAACGACACTTGCAACCAGTGCTTAGGGCTGTCAATTCGAGGCACCCATTTCTCCATTTAACTCTTCGTAGAGAACCTACATTGCAGTTGTTTCCGCATTCCCTGGTGGCGCAACTTACAGTTAAATATATTCTCATTGCCATCTAATTGAATTTCCGTTCCCCACATGGCGCTATTAATGTTTACATTTCCTGCTTTCCACACGCACTGAATTCCCAAAAAAAAGAAAAGAAAACTCGGCGTAGGAAGCCAGGGAAAATGAATTCGGCTTCAATTTCCCTCAAACCCAAAACAAGAACCTCCGTTTCGCTGTTGTTTTTCGTTCGAGCGTGTGTCTAGTTGTGGCTAGGAAAACTTATTAACGAATTTTGCCTGGGGGCACTTGGGACCAAGCTTAGTAGAGGAGAACTCTTGGGACTACTACTTTAATTTACAAGGGTTTTAATGCTTAAATATTTGTAATTACTTTAAGGGAATAGAAATAATGCTTGTATAGGTTGAGTAAAATATATTGTGAAAAATATAGGGAGCTATATTATCCGTTAGGTGTGACTTAAAGGCGTTTGCAGAGGCGGCTCTCAAGGGTTTTTTTTATATTTTTATATTCTCTAATAATCACCATCTTTTCTCATATATTTCTCATAGTTATTTTCCCCTGTTTAATATTTAAAAGTTTGCTAGAAATTTCTTACTGTGTGTGGCCAAAATTAATGTCTTCTTCAAAGTCTTGCTTGAGTGTTCCAAGAAAACAGATATTTTGTGTGGGAGTGACTCCCCCAACTGTGGTGACATGTTGCACCTTCCTCCTGAAGCTTCCAAGTCAAAATCGGTGGCACGTGCAGAGAAACACATCAATTTGAGGAATTGCCAAAATCGGCAAGGAAGGCATCCTCCCTCCCTCAAGTAGAACAATTATCCCGCCTCTGATTGCTCTGTGACGCAAACGGATAATCGAATCGGCAGACACCCGAGTAAATATAGACCACAAGACAACAATTTAAATGCTTAGACATATGCAGCATAATTTAGCATAACGTTGGTATTTTCTGTTTTTCTTGGCTGCCACCGGATGGCAGAGGCATTTCGAACCAGTTTGTGACATGGGGCGATGCAAAAAAGCATCGCAGCAGCCATAAATCATATCGAAAGAATTTATGCAGCAGGCAAATTCCTTGGCCTGGAACATGTTTCCACCCAACCCAACAACAGGTTGTTCAACGGAAGTGGCTGGAAAAGTCTCGCTCCCTGCAGTTGCCTCTTAATGAGCGGGAAGTGATTTCTTCCAATTCGACTTCCTGTTTGCCGTCGCTGTCAAGGATGCACTCTAATAGGTCGCCGCGAGCTAACGAGTTCAGGAGTATCTCATGGATACGCGCCTCTCCGATGGCTAAGTGCGTCTCTATCGAACGTTTCCGGCGACACTTGACTAGTTTTGGATGTCTTCTAGTTGAGTTATTGAGCGATATCAAGGCTGTGGAGATAAATTATCGTGCTGGAAATAGGAGTAATAAATAAAGTAATTAATAAATTATAGGCAAAACAGAAAAATAACAATTTATGATAGCAATATAATAATCAAAACAATTTAATCGCCATCAATTTAAAGCCTGTTTTAAACTATTTGCAGCTTGAAATTAAGCTGTCACACACAGAGTTCTCTGCTCGTGTTTTGCTTAATAATTATACCAGCAAATATCATAACTTATTCCCGCGAATTCATGTGCAATTATTAGCAGAGCTCTAAATCTTCTGGCACTCCCTCTGGCACCACATATGCGAACTGAATTTATGGCAGAGCCCGAAAACTTTCGCTGCAAAGTATGCAATGGCAAATTGCGCGTGCCTCCTTATCCTGGCGTGTCCTCCGAGTGTCTCTCTCTCTCTCTCTCTCTCTGTGTGGATGTGCCTGCTCCACTGCATTCGATTCAATTTCATAGTTGATTCCCGCTCACACCTACGCAAAATTTACGACACTTTTAAAATGTGCAATTTATGACAACGCCAAGGATATTGCAAGGGGCGTGGCAGCTGGAGGAGTCCTGCAAAAATGATGGAAATTTTCCTGCTGAAATTGTAGTTCGTGCATTGTTGCATAAGTTGCATACAATTTAGGTTTCATTCAGTAACGATTTACAAAGCCAGCAGCAGCAGCAGCAGGCGACTCTAACGAAGTTTGTCCAGCAAATAAAAGGAGCTGCACATGAGAGGACAATGGATTCATTTTGAGGTAAACCTTTAGCTCCAAAGGTACATAGCTATGTATAAAAACATATGCATCATAGATCTGGCCATAAATTCCATTCGAAATGCCGCAGAGTATGCAAATGATTAGGTGACAAAAATGCAGCTTGCAGCAAATATCCCCGGGGAGGCATCAAAACCAACAGCATTTGACCGCAAATTTTAAACACTCTCGCGTGGTGCGACATGTGCCAGGGGGGGGTATCGGGAAATGCGGGTTGTGGAAAATGGGTCTCGGTGGCGAGTTAATGGAAAATTGGATGCCCAAAAGTATGCTCTAAATAATTGGAAATTATTTCTGCTGTCAGTGCATGACATGTGAGAGGCTGCGTCCTGCGTCACGTGTGCGTTCGTTTGTGTGTAGTTTTGACATGGCGACAACATCTACGCATCCTTGTGCCTCGCTGCATCCCTGTGCATCCTGTGCATCCAGGCCCCATCCCCCCCTCTGTTTATCTCTCACTTTATGCTTACATAATTTCCGAAACATAATTTCCCACTCCCCCTCTGAGGGGGCAACTCACTGATGGCATGTTAATCCGCTCGCTCTTGTTTTGCATAATAACTGCGCGGGTTAGTTGGGGGGGAGGGAAAATTAAGAGGGGGAGACCAGCATACCTCATGAAGGGCGCCGCTTAAACATGCCAAAAATTGTGCCCCGAGCTGGGAAATAGTCGGAAAATGATGAAACAATTGAAACACCAAAAAGCAGCTGCATTTTAGCTTATTTAATAGGATAGTAGAAAAGCGGTTCGTCAGGGAAAATTAGCATAAATTGGATGTATTAAAAAAATATTACAGGTTTGGGAAAATAAAGTATTTAGTTGCTTGGTTTATAATAAGGATTTAAGAGGAGGAAAAACGCCAGTTCATATTCAATCATCCACTTGTTGGTCTGAAATTATAATTATAAATCCTTGTAAAGGCTCCTGGATTTTTGTTTAAATTTAAAATGCATTATTTTGGTAATTAGTACACCCTAGTTCCAGCGCCCTTTGTTAGCTTCATCTTTAAAAGAACCCAGGAAGATGTTTAATTCGCTGCGTAGCTGCGATCCCCTGCAGCCACAACTGCGCTTTGTTGCACGCGCTACTCTTAATTCCACTTCATGCACCAGCTGCTTAGTTTTTGCTCTTTTGATGCTATTCCTGGTGCGGGGCACAGCCTTGGTGGTGCTGGTGCCGTATCCAGTATCCCAGTATCCAGTACTTGGCCACCTGCATTCTCGGCTTCACAATCCACACTTAACGCACTCCTCGGCCCAACATTTTAATGAGGAGCCCCGCGCGTTGGTAATGCTTTCTAATTTCAAAAGTAAGACAAAAGAATCCTAAACAATCAGGAAACCAACCCACAAGGGGCTAAGGTAAGAGTTAACCCCATGGTCTACCCAAAGTTGATTTAAACTACATCTTAATTTTGTTCTATTTTTTCATTCTTTTCGGGCCTTGGCACCTTTTACTAGGCAACACTTTTTAATTGCCTGAAAAAATGGTCCTGGCTAAGCGGCTTACATAAAAACAGAAATAGCAGGCAATAAAAAATGGTCAGAAAGGAGGCTTAATGCCGCCAAAGATAAATAAATAAATACCCGGCTAGAGCTAAAATTATAAATGTTAGCTGGCGAGACAGAGGCACTTTTTCAAACTAACTTTTTTTCAGCAGGTTTTTGTTTTTTTTTTTTTAGGTTTTTTATTTTATGTGTGGCACTTGCAACACATTACTAAAATTGTTTACACTCAGTTTTTGTTTGTTCTTGTTGTTATTCTAAATTTTGCAGGGAAGCTTAAAAGTGTTACCTTTTTTATTTCACAGCTAAACTCATATATATTCCTGGGTATTTTGCTTAAAATTGGAAATGCGATTAAAAAAGTATTCCTTATTAAGCTAATCACCTAAATAAACCTTGTACTTTTGCCACACTTAATTTTGGCCAGTTATCAGCTCCGTTTTACTTAGCGGACTTTCCATAAACCTATTAACCCATAGCCACTGAAAACGCTGAAACCATAAATAGAACCAAAGTCGGTAAAAGACTGCAGCCAAGCTCGGCGCATAAATTAACCGTAAAGCGAAACATCAAAAATCACTCAACTAAAAATACGCAAAATAAATGAAAAAAAAATATAATGGAAAAGCGACCAAAAGAAAACCCCCAGCAGACGGAAAAATCTCTGGCAATGCTTGGCTGAACATCGAGGCAAAAAATAAAAATAAAGCTAGAACAAAAGTGAGACCCCCAGCGAGCCATTCCCCATAAAAACGGTTAACTTAATTGACTTTGCAAGTCAATTTCATCAATTGCATTGAAGTAAAAACTTAAATGCGATTATTAAATTTATCGACAAACAGCGAAACCTTTTTTTAAACGAATTTTCTGCCATATGGCAGCGGCAACATTAAACATGCAATGAAAAACCCAATGAAGCAGAACTCTAGCAGGGCATAAATATTGAATTTTACAGGTAAATATTTAATATCCTTTTTGAACACATTCTATTTGCATAGATGTGCTTGAAATGTGCTCCTTTCATAGTTAGTAATGGCAAAAATATTCCCCTTGAACCGTTTACAATATGTCAGTTTGACCTGATCGATGGCGGAGCACATTCTTGCCAGAATGTTACTCATTTGCTCGTCTGGTGGCGTGCAAATTATCTGGCAGACATTTGGCTTTTGTGTCTTCTGCCCTGTTGCATTTTCCCCTTTCTGTATGTCTGTTTTGTCTGCGATTTTTCATCTCCTGGCACAATTTTTCCTCAGTCTCTGACAATGACAATGATGGCGTCGGCGACGTCGGCCACATTTGGCAAATGCTCTGAGGTTGTTGTCACTGTCGGTGGCTCCAGCTTCGGCTTCTGTCTTTGATTAATAAAGCCAGCGTAACATGACAGTCAAATCTTATCAGACAGGGGAAAAGCAGCCTGAGCAAAGGATCCGGAATAGAATTGGTTTGGGGTCGAGCTTAAAGTATCTTTCCTTGTTCCCTGACTGAAAAAAAACGTATTCACTCTGCTTTCATGCCTTTTTTTCCTGCCTGCCTGCCTGCCGGTGGTCCCTTTTCTAGTCTGCTGGCCATGAAAGTATTCTCTAGCTCCTTTCCGCTGGCCGGGTAATTCAATCAATAATCCTTTCGCTCTCGAATGTGTGAATATGATAAAGGACCTCCTTCAGTTAAAGTTTCGAGCATGTATCGGTGACTGGAAACCCGGGTGTTTGTCAGCAACAAGTTCAAGAACATGTTTTCCCGCTCAAAGTCAGGACTGCAATTTGTAACACTCCAGAAGCAGGGATAAATCTCAAGTCAAAATTAGAGATGGCAATGCGATGGGATTATTAAATAATACAAAAATATTTTTTACTTCAATTTTAAGACAATGTAAGGGTAAAGAAATATTATAAACAATATATTTTTCTCAAACTCTTAATAACAATGGTCTTGGAAAACCTGTCCCCCGACGGGAGTGATGCTGTCATCTCTTATTCGACGACGGCATTTACGACTTCCTTGCAAGGAAACTTAAAATTAAAACATTCCTGGCAAGTTCTGCACATCTTTCGTCTGCTGCCGTCTCCAGCTGGTTTTTATTGCCCCCTTTTGTTTGTAGCCAGCAGTTGTAAGTTGTGTAATGTCTGTCTGTCTCTCTGTCTGGCAGTTACCTACTGCTCCGTCGCCTCCGTCGGAGTGTCTCCTCTGGGCCATGTTGAATTGCCTTCTGGAATTTATGCGACTTCTGTGGCAGCCGTGACCTTTGGTGCTTCGATTCCATGGCATAATTGGAAAAGTTCAGGGGGACACAATATTATTATTATTACCTGTGAGCCAAACTAGGGCTAAGCAACTCAATTAGAGTTCAATGCGAGTTGTTCTTGACCAATCCGTGTGGACGACAACCATAAATCTTTAACTTATTTCCACTCACCGATCCCTTGCACCTCAAACTGGAATCCTATTAACATTTCTCTTGCCTCTCCCGGCCTGGGATTTCATCCTCTCCTTCCTCACTCCTTGAGCTTTTCCAGTTTCTTTCAATTTTTATGACCAGCCATGTGTAGGGTCCTAAAATTTTATGCGAATTTCTAATTCAATTTCACGTTAACGATATTTTCTGGATTTCCTTCTCAGCATCCAGCGCCCTTTGCCCTCTGCTGTCACATTTGCTCATCCCGAGTGGCTTACTTACACTTTATTCGATTTTAGCTTGTTGTTCGTTTCTTTTTTCGTTTCTTTTGAGTTTGGAATTAATTTGGTTGATTTGCAATTTCGAGCCACAGAAGCGTCTGTCGGTGTCCCCTAATTTATTTCATCATTCTGCCTGCATTTCCAGTTATTGCTGACAGATTTTAGTTCAAGCTTCATGGGGCATCTGTCGAAGTGTTTTTCAAACAATTTCGGAGTCGTTGGATTGAGGGAGTGAGGAAGTAAGGCGATGAAAGGGAAATATTTGAGGTTCACTGGAAGAGAGTTTTAGGAAATTAAATTTTAAAATTAATCAATTTTCAATGTAAATGAATTTTGAAATTAAAAGAATTTTGTTCTGGAAGGTTTGTTGGAATAAAAATTATAATTGAATGTAAGAAGACTTAAGGCTTCGTAATATAATCCGAAGAAAATCCCAGAATTTCCGCCGAGTGTCTGCTATAAAGTTGAAGGCGCCCAGCTAGAGAGTTCAATTTTGCAGTGACCCGAGTGCCATCATCGCGTGAAACCCTGCAACATTAGCCGCTAATTGCGGGAGCAGCAGACGTCAGCACTCAAGCGGGTCCACCCGCCTCCAGTCTGTGGCTCCCTAAACCCGCGCCTGAAGCCACTGGATCCGCTGAAGTCAACCTCCTAGCCTAGCCCCCGTCACAGCTCACAATCTGGCACAGTGCACGTCGTTGGACGCAGAGCTCCTCGTATCGTTTGCATTGCTCCAGTGCTCGTTGAAATTTTATGCTGGTTCGCCACGGTTCACTTGCCTCACTGCCACTGCTATTGCGACTCGAACTGCGAATGCCACTGCTACTTCGACTCCAACTGCGACTGCCACTGCTCCTATTTGGACTCTGGTTCTAATTAATCGTGTGAAAGTCCCGCAATCATAGTTGCCCCTTCTTCGGCAATTGTAAACATTTTCATTAAATGCTGAGCAGAGGCATGCAAAATGTATTTACCACAGATTACATAACCGGATGTTCAGCCCGGCCATCCCATCAACTTCCGCCTGCAATCGGCTCACAAAGCGGCACGCCTCGAATAAGAGTCTCAATGCCTGGCTGCTTGGGGGATCTCCGCGCCCACAGGGATCACAGGGAACAGCATGGAGAGGCACGGTAGGGCACGGCACTGCTTTCAATCAAACGTCAGGGCGGCGATTTCCCCGATGAACGCCCCATTTCGCTTTCATGGCCCATTGTCAGCGCCATGAACGACGGCGCACCGATGCGAGGCTGCGACACAGCGAGCCCTTTATTAATTTCAATACATCACCCCCGCCTCATCGCTGTCTGGAGAGCCGCTGCTCCGGCTGAGGACACTTCTCCTCAATGTCTTCCCCTCCATTTGCATGCCTCAATGAGCGCTGGCTGCTGCCTGAAAGTGGCTGCATTCATCAGGGAAATGCGTGCATGCAGTGAGGGTTTGTAAAGGGGATGACCCCTCCCTCTCAGGCAGGCTTTCGCACGAGAGAGCCCACATATCTTGCATACAGAGCACAAAATCGGGGGACATTAGCTTTAGATTCATTAGGTATTCTTTAAATTTAAAGCCTAGTCAATGAGCTATTTTCTTTGTTGCTTTTGAAAACCCGGATGTTGCAACTCACTTGAGTTTCCCGGAGTGTTCCAGGAAGCATATCTCACTGGCCATTATATTATAATTTATATTTCTAAACCCCATGACTAACACGCATTTTGTTTCCCTTACTTTTCAGATGCTGAAGCACGTGCAAATCTCGCCGCTGCGCAACCGCTCCGACTCGGTGTCCCTGCGCTCCTCCAGTCATGCCTCCTCCTGCGCCAGCTCCATGTGCGGCAGCCCAGAGCCACCCACGGATCTGCAGAGAACACCCTCGCGGGCCTCCAGCTACTCCAGCCTCAATGAGCAGCTGCCACAGGTGAGGTTTAACTTGAAAAGCACCAAGTGAATCTTTCACTAATACATTTCCCTCCACAGACCACCATCAAGGTGTACACCAACTGCCTGAAGATCGACATTGAGTACAAGACCCTGGGCATTCAGTGGGACACCACCAGCAAGGAGGTGATTGCCATGCTGCTGAGACGGTGAGTTGAGATATTTTCCTTCCTGTTTGAAATTAAAATCTAAAACAAATCCCGTTTTATACAGCCTCAAGATGCGCCACCGCGATCCACGACTCTTTTACCTCTCCATGGAGGTGGCCGTGCGTCGGGCTGGTGTAAAGACCATCCTCGTGCTGGACGACGACACCCGGCCGGCCATCATGCAGGCCTGCCACCCCAAGGGCGAGTCCCGCTTCTGCCTGCAGCTGAAGCCCGGCGGCCTCATCCGCGTCCACACATCCGCCCTGCAGCCGAGCTCCCAGTACAAGAGCCTAGTGATCAGCGAGGAGACCACCAGCGATGAGCTGCTCCAGCTGCTCCTGGGATGTTATAGCTCGCTGGAACCCGTGGAGAACTTCTCGCTGTACGAGGTGTGTCCGGGACAGGAGTGCCAGCGCAAGCTGCATCCCGATGACCTGCCGCTGCGCACCCAGGCGGAGCGCATGAAGCGCGGCGAGGGTTGTCACTTCTTGGTAAGGCGAACGCCCAACTATGCCCGCCGCCGCCAGCTGCTGGCCAATCTGAACGAGGCCATTGGCCAGGCTGCGGCAGAGGCGGCGGCAGCAGCAGCAGCAGCAGCAGCGGAGGACGCCACCAGCCTGCTGGAGCTCTCCCTGGAGTCGGACCTGTCGCTCTCCGAGGATCTGCACAGCTGCAGCAGCAGCAGCGAGGATGCCGAGGATGAGGATGAGTGTGCCAGCAGCTCTGGCTCGTCGGACAACTCCACGGAATGCGCCCTGCGACGCGACTTCTATCCAACTCCTGCTCCTCCTGCCCCTGCTCCTGCCCCCACGACGGTCACGGTGTCACCTCCTGCCCGTGCCTACAGTCCCGTGTACAACATTCGCGAGATCCGCACAGCCTCGCACTCGTTCTCCTCGCTGGGCAAGGACAAGAAGCTGCTGGACATACACATGAACGCGCGCTACACCTCCGGCGGAGGCCTCTATGGAAGGTTGATGCCAGTGGCGGAGACGGAGACCCTGGACCTGAACGGAAATCCCAGCAGCAAGATCACAGCGGAGGCGGTCAACAACAACCCAGCCAAGGGTGTGGGTCACTTCGTTTATCTGTAGCATCAGAGCCACTAGAGTGTAGATAGGAAAGAGCAGCATTTAAGCTAAGATCATAAGCCCCAAAAAGTAGTTTGGACCAAAGATGCATTTGTAGTTTAAGCCCTAACCACTGGAAGCATGTAAATAGAAAGTAGAACTAACTAAAGTAGACTTAAATAAGGAAAGCAGCTTTCGCTAGGAGAGTGCGAGACCCTTAGCTTAAGGCAAAGAAACCATCTGCTAACAATCCCAAATCAAAGGAGTCTATAGCTTAAGGCCCTAGTCCCTCGACTAGGGCTTCGATAAGAGTAAGAATCTGGACAGCTTGTGGCTAACATTCGAGTAGAAACCAAAAGATATTGTAATAATAAGCAACGAATATGTAAAACTTAAGACCATGTGTTTTTATTCAAGGATGTGGGGGATTAATTTCGCCTGCACTTCATTTTAATTGCATTAAAATCAGGTTAAACACGTGAACGCCCGCAATTAATGCGGCCAGCCGCGCAATTTGTATTTCCACGGACGGCGCCCGGCCAGGTCCGGGTCCGGAATTAAGGCTCCCCATTCCGGCTCCGTTCCGGTGGCGGCTTACGGCGAATGATTTATGCGGCGTATGCGTAATTTCCAGAGCCATAAGCTTTTCTCTTTTTAAACGAGCTTACTTTACATAATGATCGAAGGATTTAAACATGGAAAGGCTTTCACAGACGCCCACTTATCGAGGAGCCTTTCGGGCTTGGGTCCCTTTTGACTAATTTAAGTACGAAGGGGTCGCTTTCGGGGCAAATTAAAAATCAACAAATTTACCCAATCAAATCCAATTTTCTGCATCCTAAAATAATAACTCCGCCATGGGTCAAGAAGATCCGTTTAGGGCCTGGGAAAAAGGGTCTCACTTTCCGGATTGGAGGGCCGAGAGTTTGTTTTGTTTTTCGTCTGCTCATTTTGCCAACTTTTAAAGCCGAAACTCTGGCAACCAAATTGCACCGAGCCAACGGAGACTCATGAAAAATGCAAACTGCCTCCGAGTTGCGGGCGGAGGAGAAGGAGCCTGCTGCGGCAGCTGTGCAAACGGAAGCGGAAATGCTAAACAGCCTGCTCGCTCTGCTGGCCAGCATAATAACTTAAGCACTTTATAAGTCGAATTTAAAATTTTCCAAGCGAAAGGCAAAACTTGCTGCTGTCTCTCTCAGTTGGAATTCAAAATTTGGCCAAACTTCAGCGGCTGTTGCACTCGAGATAACTGTCTGTCATTGCCTGGATCGAGTCCGGTTGTTTGTTATATGACCAAAGTGGGTGTGTGCTGGGACACGCATATATGCAGGCTCAGACAGTGCTCCTGCCGAACGCCTTGCTGAGCGCCTGGCTGGTTGTACTGACCCAGCATCCTGTCCGGTTGCTTGACCCCCCCACCTCACTCAATTCCCAGCCAGACATTGCCCCCACAAATAGAATAAAAATTGCAGAAAAATCGGCCAGGAAAAAATCAGAGAGCCAGGCTAACAGCAATCGACAGCAGGACGATCCTTCAGGTAAGACAGATTTATCTTGTTTTCGGGCCAAGATGCAATCGCTCCTGCTCTAGGGTGGTAAATGGTAAATGGTAAATGGAAAATGGAAAGTTTTCAGCAAGTTTTATTTGTCTTTGACATTACACTTAATATATTTCATTCAGATTAATTTCAAGAGCACACGCACACACAACGAGCCGGACGAACTTTCCTGTCCTGCTCTCTGCCTGTCGGCAGTTGTCGTCCTGTCAAATCGCTGGGAGGAGGGAGAACATGGACGGGATATGCTGAAAGTTTGTGTTTGCGCAAGATTGAAGCCAGAACTAAGAGGGACAGAGAGAGAGTAGTTAGTGTAAAAATAGATGCCTTCGCGTTTGCCTTGGCCCTGATCACGGTCGCCACCCTTCAAATCGCCACGCAACGCAACGCGACGCGGACTCGCACAAAGCCGAATCAAACTTGCATCCTGTGTAACCCGTTCGACTAATTGCCATAAGCCGTTAGGTAAATTTGCACACGCTCTTCTCCATCGCCGTCATGGCTCTAACTGTTATTTTTACACAACTAATCGGATTAGTGTCGTGGTCACCTGCCCACCTGCCTTGCACATGTCCCCCATTCCTCGGCCAGACTCCGGCCTTTGTTGCAATTGACTTTGGTGAGTGTCGCAATTTTTCACTTGAGCAACTCGTAATCCCTGCTCTCGCTGCAAATTAATTTCCATCGGTCCTGGGCTCAATTATGAAGTAGGGAGGAGGGATCCCTATAGCGCCCCCTAATGACATATTCAAATAGCAAGTTTAGTTTCAATGAGTTAAGCTGCCTGGCGTTTTAATTAAAAAGCCATTGCATAAATTGGCGCCCAGTTAATTATGTCCTCAGCTCCATTGGTGGTCCACGACAGCTTATGGGAAAGGATGAAGAAGGGTTTGAAAAGAATGAGGTTGTATAACTGCATTTAAAGGCTTTAAGAGCTCTCCTTATTCATCTCTGAAACCTGATCAATTTAGTATTGTAAGTAAATTGTTTCAAGGTATGCAGCTACAATTTCCAGTATACTTTTTTGAATATAAACAAAAGCCTTCAGCTTTTCCTCCCTATTTCCCAGTTGCTCTGACCTCCTTTGTGTTAGTTGGTTTTTCCTAGTTCTTCTGCTGGCCACAAATGCATTGGCTCTTTCACCTTCACCGCCCCCAAAAATGCACACAAATATCAAACTCCCATTTCAAATGATGATGAAGTATTTTGGTCTTGGATTTTCTATTTTATTTTCTTTTTCAGCCCAGTCGACAGTTGGCCTCTTCTATAAGCTGCGAGCCTGGTGCTTGTATTTTTTATTTTTGTCAATTTCTCAAATTTCCCTTCAACATTTGAAAGAGTTTACATTTGCTTAGAGGGAATTTGATTTCATTGCAATGCGGCTTGCAGGTCTGAGAGCTTGGTACAGGCAGTTTTTAATTTTTTACAATTTTTAACAATAAGATACTTACTGTTGTGGGGAGTATATTTGTGGAAAAGGAAGAGTTCTTCCTATGAGTTTTATTTTTTCACATTTTTAATGGAACATTTAAAGGGAAAAATTAAACAAAACGACAATCAATTTAATAGATATATGTAAATCTAAACCCAAAATATATTTTATAAAAATGTTTGTGGAGTATATTTGTAATATTTGGCACTGGGTATATGGCTAGAGAGTCTCTAGTCTGCATCAGTCCTCATGGTTCATTTCTACGTTTTCTGAATTCCTGGTCAATGATTTCAAATAGAAAAATGCCAAATAAAAATCTCTTGGTTTGAAGTTGTGTTTGCTTTCAAGGTGCCGAACAGGCGCTCTGCAATCCCATACAGACATATTCCATTGAATATTGTGGGTGGGTGGGTTTTGTGGGTGAAATACTCTCTGTACAAGTATGTGTATGTGCCACTGGTCATTTGAGTACGATTTCACAAGCATTTAATAGTTGTTAGTATATATGAGCATATGGACAGTCCCAAAGTATGCCGCACAGATGGACAAACTCATCCCATATGTGTGCTTTGCAGCCAAGAAAGCTGCAGAACAATGACTTTATATCCAAGGACACAACTTAAATTTGGCTAAATGGACTATCTTATTCCAGTTATCCAGAAACTAGGCTGCTGTAAAGTTACAGACATATTTTTCTTTGCAAAAAACAAGGTTAAAAGTGCTTTTCAGAAGCATTTCTAGTATAATAATTATAATCATAATTATTAAGTAAGCACTCACTATGCAGTTTTGGCATTTTCCAAAGCGTTGCCTGTTTTGGCTGGTATTTAATAATTAAGCCTCAATAAATTTCAAATGGGGATTGAAAACTCTCGATTAAATATAAATTTGTTATACGAATAATCTAATTATTTAAACTATAAATTTCTATAAAAGTGTATCATCTATATAGATGTTTGCCGAAATTCTCAATATTTAACTTTAAATATTTCAATTAAATACAGAAGGCAATAAATATTGCAAACAATAAAAGAAAACTATAAAATCCACTAGATTTCCCCTTAAACACCATAATCCTTTAACTTTATTGCTTAGCCGGAGGCACAAACACATAAGAAACACATAAATCACGAGGCCTTATCTTGAGTTCCTGCTCGGCTGATGTCTCGCTTTTCCGACTTGGCGACTCCTTCCCGATGATTTATGTCAATCCGCCGCTCAGTCCCTCAAGTCGCTTTTAATTATGAAAAATCTCTCGTACTCGAATGTGCCACTCGACTGGGAGTCCCGTTTTGGGATTCCTCCTTTTTTTAGACGCCACTTGACACAGTTCATGGATCATTCTATGCATAACAAAGGCTTGGCCAAAAAGGGTCACAGGATAAGCTGAGCTGAAAAACAGAAAAACAAATGGCCAAAGCAAACAACGACGGGCTTCAAGAGATTCTGCGGAGATTTTTGATTTTTAATTTGCGCCAACGTCGGACCGTCCTGGTAATTGAGTTTTCTGCAGACCCTGGGTCCTCGTGAATTTACTGCAGCGTATTTCAAGCCCCGAGTGGCGATGCGAAATGCTGGGTTAGCACAAACTCGCCAACAATTGGAGCATTTTTAATGCAGTGCTGCGTCCTGTCTCTCTGTCCTCTGTCCTGTGTCCTCCTCGGTGTGTCATATTTTTTGTGTTTTTGGCAGCCGCAACGAAGCGTGTTCTCCGGCTGACCATAAAACGCTTGTCATCAGATATCGCAAGTCAGGGCTATAGATAGAACAGGATATAAATTGCGAACGCAACTTGCAATTTGGGCTGCCGCGCGAAACTGAACTGAAGCCAAGGATTTGGGTGGAGGATATTTCCGTTTGGTGAGTCCGATTGATTTCTGCTTTGTGGGGGTGGCTACAGAGAGAGAAATGGGGGAGATTACTTACCTTTTCAAAAAAATCAAAACCGAATTTAGTGAATTATTTAATGATAAACAAGGCAAGGAGGAAAATTAAGAAGAGCCTCTAAAGTGAATGAAAAGTGGTAGAGAGACAATATAAATTTCCTGGTTAGAAATTTCCTCCCTAGAAAAATATAAAAATAAAGCTAAAACTCTTAATACATCATAAATATTATTACCTTTGGGCATGCAATTATATTATATTTATATTTTCATCAGCACAATTTCCCTTTTAAACTCACATTTTCTCAGCTTGTTTTATGACTCTGCTGCTCAGCTCGAACTGGAAAAGTTAATTGCAATGATGCAGCAGGGCCTGGAAGGGGGCCAGTATATTTGCACACAGTAATGATCTTTGCATTTCGTTTTATTTGTTCGTATTGGATCACACTTAAATGAGAATCTTAGACTAAGAACTTGACAGTTTGCAGAGCCACGCTCCTAGAGAGACATGCAGGGGCTCTCCGTTGCAAATTGATTTGGTTTCTTGTTTTATTTTTGCTTAAAATGTGAGCGAGCAGGGAGGCTCCTTCGAAAATCACAATGAAATTATAGCTAGCCAGTCCAGACTGCCTTAGGAGCGCCGCCCCAGGCGCCTGAGGTGCCTCCTCCAGCCGCGCGGCCATCATAGCTGCTCGTTGCCAATGTGCGTGGTGTCCGTGGGCAGCGAGTGGGTCTAGGGAAAGGAGACGGTGGTCTGGGTTACCTCATGCATTTGGGAAGTCCCTCCACACTCCACAGTCCACACTCAGCGGTGGAACACTCACCTGCAGCGCCTTGCGCTTGTGATGCATCGAGGAGTTCGATGAGGACTTGCCCTTCCCCTTCTTCCAGGAGCAGAGCAGCAGCTCCTTCATGCCCTTACGAAAATTGCGGCTAAGGAAGGCGTAGAGCAGGGGATTTACGCCCGAATTGAAGTACGTGACCAGAAAGGTGAGCGGCGTTAGCAGCGCATTAAAATTGGAATCACCGCGATACGAACGTGACCTGCAAAGGCACAAATACATATATACTATAGACAGGGGACTATAATAACTATCTGCTTGTGTGTATTCTGCGTATGCAAATGAGCATCTGTTGGCCAAACATCGGCATCGACTTCAACATTCTGTGGTCTGTCCCGAAAAACAGATTACAGTCCTTCGGTGGGAGCCGCTGTCTCTAATGCGGGGCTGTAAAATAACTTTTCCGCTCTCTCAGTTTCCACTATGAAATTCATGAGCAAACCCTTCGTTCCCAGGGGAAAATTACGCTAGTGAGCTTCCATTAATTATGCAAGAAATGTACTGTCACAAAGTGTGCTATATATTTAATTAGAAATCCACTTCAATTCAATTCCCTTCGCGGACTGCGCCACTCTTCCGATCCGGATTCCGCCCAGCTGTTGGCCAGGCTTAGTCTCCGCGGAGGTCCGGACTTTTTGTCCACCTGCCCAGGTGATTAAGGCTACTGTTGGCAGTATTGTTTGCCCTGGCCAAGAGCAAAGGCCACTCGAAAAGTTGCCTAATGGAGCGGGGAATTTGGCCAAGAGCAAAGTTTTTCGCCGCCTGCAAGTATGCAACATAAACTTTGCCCCAAAACTTTGCCTTGCAGAGCAATATTTAAAGCAGCAGGAAGAGAGATGTTGTTGCTGGGAATTTTCCACTTTTTCCCACTCGAAGAGTTCAAGGGTTTCATGTAGTTAAGTTTCCAAAGGGAAAAATCTAAATTTCTATAGGGTTTAAGGGTTTAATATGCAAGATATAGCTTCAGAAATCATACAGTTGGAATTTCATATTAATAATTTATGTGTATTTACAGTATTTCAACTTTTAAAATTCTTCTTAACCACCTTTTATCATTTAACAGAATAAAAACTACCGGATATGCAATTGTCGAGGCGCTCATCCTGTCATGTTCTTTCCCTCTCTCCTTTGCTAAAAACTTTGAGCCAACTGCCAAAATGTCCTGGAGTTGTTGCTCGTTGAGAATTCGGCTTGCACTTGCAAGTGGCCAAGTCCACGAGAAGAGTTGGCTAACTGATTGGGCCACTCGAGTGGCCTTCGCTTTGTTTTCGCCGCTGCTTGAGTCCTGTAGTGGCCTTTTGCCAACAGTTTGTCCCCTTGTTCCTCCATTCCCGACCCAGTTTAGATGCCAAACCGAATCGGGGACATCACATTAAAGGCGCCCGCACTCCACGGGGTGGCCATTTGCCGACCCCGGATCGTGACCGTCTTCCGGCTGAGTCTAATGAGTCGGAGTCAGTTGGCGACTGCTGGCAGTTGTTATCGTTATCACCGCACTGGCCCTGGGCCGGAGACCGAGTCCCCGTAATGAACACGTGCCACGGAAGCCTCCGCACTCCATGAGTGTTCAAGGGAAACGTAATCCAATTGTCAGCGCGTGGCAATTACTCGGTCGTGTTCGCCTTGAGTAGCAATGACAGTTATCATTTGATGATTACGCCTCTGTGCTAGCTGCTATATTTAGCATCTGGACTAGAGTCCTGCTGAAAATTAAGTGTGTCCTGGCTAAGAGCTAACCCATTTTTCAGCCAGCAATTTGATTAATTACTGGAGGGGCCTCATCCCACTGAAGCAGCTATTTGTCATTGTTAGGAGGTGAGCTACTGACCGCCTTTTACTTAGTGCTGACAACAATAATTAAATAGCTTTGCTTAGATTTGCCACATTGCACTTTGGGGAATTTACTCGCATTTTAAGCCTTTCATTCTCAGACTGCTAAGAGAAATATCTGCAACGCTTTGTTATTTTTGCACAAACGATAAATGTTTCGTTTTGATTCTGGGAAAAATACCAAATATTTTCCTGACAGCGCCATAACTGAGATTTATTTCACTCTTGTTGTTTACTTGTCCGGCTCTCTGGTTTTCATTTATTCAAAGGAATCGACCTGACCTAACCTGGGTAACCGGGAAAATTGTCACGAGCTATTCGGTCATTCTCACTCCTCACTCCTCACATGTATGTACATAATCTGCCACATAATGGCCACGTTAAGCCGGAATAGTCCCACTCAGACGGAACACAAAGAAAACAAGCCAGCAGATAAAAATACGAGAAAAGTGTAGGAGAGAATCTCTACGTTGTCGCATTGAAATACACGAATTTTTTAAACCCTGTGAATCTTTTATTAAGCCATTTGACATACAGTCTGAATGAGTCTCTATCCGTATGTATACGGTTGCGTCTGACCAATTTAATTCGGATTTTTTCCTTTCAAACTGCCGTTTTATGTGCCGTAATTGTGGCTAATGGAATTTCTTGACATTTTGCTGCTGCATCAGAGATTCCCAGAAATAAATGTGTAATTAAGGAGAGTATGTATGGGCAGTTGGTGTCCCATGGCGATGTCCGATGAATGCCTGTCCGCATCGGTTGGTTTTATTTTTTATCCTTTGGGTTAATCTCGCACCCAACTTTTGATCTACTTTTGTGGCAATTCTTTATTCATAGTAAAAAGAATACAAAAGGATTATCTGGAAATATCATGAAAGAGAGCCAGGTTGCCTTGTTGCGATGGAACAGAGCACAAGTGATAGCAACGGACACTTGAATATTTTAAAATAATTTAGTTAAAGGAATGCGGAAAAGGTGGTGTTGGGGAGTGAAATGGGAAACTTTTCTAATTGTTTGTATATTTTTAGAACCCTCAACCTTTTTCCACCATTTTAATGTGAATCAGAGACACGCATACCACTCTTAGAACTTATGTAAGTTATTTTTATATTTTTTAACTAAAGGTGTTATAGAAAAATTATATTAAAGTCTTGTAATATTACTCCTGATCTTTCACATCCTATTCCTTCTAAGCTGCATAATCAGCTATTAAGCTTAACCAAGGAGCAATTATCTTCCTTTCGTTGGCAAACAGCACTGCCACCGCCCAGGCAATTCGCAGAGACCGCCCACGTATTAAGCCAACAGTGCCTCCTCCGACAGAAGCATCCGATTTCCAAGCGAATTTCGCCCACTTTTGAATGCTTTTCCGGAAGCGGAACTGCCGGTCGAAAGGGAAAGTCAAGCTGGACCTTTGTTGGCGCACCTTTCAAAGGCCACGACAAATGGGGAAGCTTACGCAATCGGATTGGCTTTGGGAATGGGAATGGGAATGGAGATGCGATGGGGATATAGTGCTTTAGTGCGTGCTTTAAAATCGATTTAGCCGCAGGAAATTGGCAAATGAGGGAAAAGCCGGCAGATGGAGAGGAATCCCAATTGATGACTTAATTGTTTACCAGCCCCGATTCCGGCAGGAAGCTATCTCGGCTTTATCGGCACACTCGCAGATGTTAATTTCCCCGACTATCGGCGGAATATGCAAATGCCCGCCGGGCTGCCGCTGCTGTATAAAATATTGTTTGTGCCGCGTCAGAGTGGAGTGATGAATGCCGCGATTGAGGTGACAGGACACTCAAAAAAAAAATGTTTTTAATATTTGCATGACTCTGAAAATAAGCAAAGTTTGCGTAAATGTTCAACAGAGTCGGGGCAGAGAAACTTGCGGAATAGGAATGTGTCTATAATGCTTACTTAACTTAAATAATATCTATAAGGTGACAAGATATCCCTAAACTCGAACTAACTTAACTAACCCTCTTTTTCGCCGAGTGTCCTGGGCGTACTCACCAGTATTGCCACATTTTGCGGGCATGATACGGCAGATTGCACAGGGCGAATGTCAGCACGAATATTATCAGCATGCGGACGACGCCGCGTCGGGCGCGTAGGACGTTGCTGGACGAGTGGGACATGTGGGTGGCTCCGGCCACGCTCACCCCACCGCCGCCGCCGCCCGCGACATTGCCCAACCGCTGGTGGTGGGCATGGGAGTGGTGGTAGAAGCTCGTCTTGCGGCAGGCGCTCACAATGGGACGATCGGCCTCCAGGGACACCTGCACAGAGTAACACGGGAAATGGCATTAGCAGTGACGCGCGAGACACAGATGGATGGAGCGTTAAACTATTGATTAGGGACGCGGAGATACCTACCTTGCAATTATCAAGCTAATTTGGTGTGGTGTTGTGTGTTGTGGTGGTAATTGGTGGGTTGGTTAGTAGAGAGGAGGAACCAAACGTAGTGTTATTATGGATCAAACGAAACGCAGATACACAGAGAGAGAGAAGAATTCAACAGAAAGATAGTTAAATAGTTATCATTGGATCGGGGGTAAATTAAATTAGTTTTTGTAAAGAGGTTATCGAATGTGTTCACTGTGCGGTTCTTAAGCATATAAATATATTAATTTATTTTTAAAGACGGTATTGAATATCTAAAATATTTCTTTAAAGTACGTAACTACTCTACATGATCTATATTCCCCCAAATAAACTCGCCAATGAACTGACAGCTGCTTGCCTTTTCTGAGAATATTTCTATTGAACACATGTCTGAAATTCTCTTGAAAATATGTCTGAAACTAAACGTGATCGATGCTCAATATTCTAGTGGGTAATCTATTACTCTATTTCATTTTCCTTTGCGAGGATGCAATCGAGCTTGCAGGTGCACAGCAAAGCTCCTGTCAGATGCTCAATAATAGCGAAAAATAACGTATACGCCATGGTGTCCGGCCACCAATAATGGCAAAATATTTCTGCGATAACTTTTGCCCTCTCACTTTGCAGTTTTCTTTGTCGAGGCTGGCTGCCGAGCAGCTGTCAGGCCACTAGCCACTCGCTGTGTTTTTGTGGCCAGTTCAGCGATGGCCTTAATGTGCATTGACACCTGCTCCAAAGAGCTGACCGGGCCACTTGGCCCGCCGAGTTGCCTGGACAAAGTTTTTACGACTGGGTGATTTCTCAAAACCAATTACAGCTCCCGAGCTACTTTGTATCTAATAAATTAGAGGCGGAATATGGCTGAATCGATGACAATTTCCTGAAACATTACAGCCAGGCTTTTGGTGATTTAGAACCTGTGTCACGTCCCAACGAAAAACGGTATTTAAACGGCCTCGGCCTCGTTGCCAGCAATTAGGGAACAAAGCTCTGGCTTCGCTTTCTGCATATTTACGAGGATATTAAAAGGGTTACACTATCCGCGGGTGCTGATGTACACTGGGAAATTTACAAATTTACAATTTACTTTTTAAAATAAAGATTTAACTTCTAAACTTAAGTAAAATCCTTTTCGAAGCTTATGTAATAATAATGTAATAATAATGTTTTCTAATAATTTGTAAAGCTATTAATATTAATTTTATATGTACCTTAATATTAAATTTGTATATCCTACTTCTTAATTCATCTCTTTCAGAAAAGTAAGAACTTATAACCAACTTATAAACCAGAATAAACGAACTTATATCCAAATTATAATACATTAAGTATTATTTTCCTCAAGTGCATTGCTTTTAAATATTTTCCCAACCTTCCTGACTTTCTCCAGTTTATTTTTCTACCCTTCGGGAGCATTGTTTTCGCGGAAGCTCACCTGACTCTCTGTGATGCTGACGCCACGCTTCTCATATTTACTGCTCTGTTTTCGTGACAAGGACGTAGTGCTGCTGCCGGCGGAAGCGAGTGACGAGCCAGGACCGGCTGCTCCACCCCCGCCCCCGCCGCCGCCAATGCCTGCTCCACCGGCTCCAGCTCCCGCGGTGGCCGCCGCCGCCGCTGCTGCTGACGCTGCCGATGACAGCTGATGGTGCTGGTGCGGATTCATGTGGTGATGGTGATGGTGGTGCTGATGATGGTACATGCTGTTGTGCAGACCCATGCCATTGTCCTGGCCCGACTGTCCCGGCTGCACCTGCTGGTGCTGGTGCTGATGCTGCGCCACATGCGGCGTGAGGCCGCGTGAACTGCGCCACAAAGCGATGGCGATTTTGCTGTAAAGGACCTGCAATTCAAACGGAATCGAGTTGATGTCATTAAATCAAATTCAATTCAATCAGAGTGAGTGCACTAATTTTAGTCAGAAGACTACAAAGCAGTCTGGGAGTCATTTCCGACCCTATAAATCAGATATAATCATGATCAGCATCAACAGTAAACTATTCAGGTTTCCGTTATAAAAACATCCATACTAATTTTTCTCTCAAAATATTAATAAAATTAAAAATTATATCACAAAGTCCTTGGGTTTACCCACCGTCATCACCAGCAGCGGCATCACGTAGAGCAGCACAAAGTTAATCATGTCCAGCAGCTTTGAGTTGAACATCTCGCGGTCCAGCACACAGATCTCCTCCTCCTGCCCGTCCTGGGTGTGAATATTCTTGATGGTCTTGCTGAAGACGAACTTGGGCGTCGAGTAAACCGCCGATGTGATCCACACGGTGACGATGACCATCTGCAAGGGACAAGCACTCAAGTTTGTTTTCTCATCTCTCTCATCAAGCCAAGCCAGAAACACGCAAACAATTTGTTAAATGGCAAACAAACACACAAAATTTGCATGTTAATGGATGTCCCATTTGGTTGTCTTTATGTCTCTTGTAGTTTAATTAGGACCATCGGCATTAACAAAACGCATTTTTAGTTTACCAAATTGTTTCATTTGTCTGGCAGCAGCGAGTGCGTGTGTGTGGGTTGGGTTTCTCCCTAAAACTTTTCGCAGCCACAAAGTCATGCCCACGGCTTATTAAGCCTTTCGGGCGCCATTATTATATATATATACAATTTTTTCTTGTGGGTGCGTGCTCTCTTTAATAAGTTTCATTAGCTTGCAAATTGTGGTTAAAATGAGTTATCAAAGTTGTGAAAACGAGCCCACCAATTTAATGGGAATGCAAAATAAAAAGGGCTAATTTTCTGCTTCTAAAAATAGACAACCCTCAAGGTTTAACAAGTTCGAAAATTGCCTAATTTAAATGCTGACTATATTTAGTGTGTACTTTATTTTCCATAAATGAAACTCACCCTCAGACGAGCCGCTGTCAGGATCTGCTTGCAGGTGATGGGATGCACGATGGCGAAGTAGCGCTCCATGCAGATGACGACCAGGATGAAAATCGAGGCCGTGTAGCTCAGGGAGTGCACAAACTGGTACATGCGGCACAGGAATTCGCCAAAGACCCAGCTGGAAAGGGGGGCAAACCCGATGGTATTAATAATTATTTATGGCTAAAAGTTTCGCTCTTTAAAGAGTCACTGCTCCTCTCTAGTTGGCTCGAGGCGTTGGAGTAGAATTTAGGGCCAGACGCCACATAAAATTTTATGACACGCCCACGAAACTAATGCGACATTAAGGTGTCGTTAGTATTTTATGTGGCGAAAAGCTTTCTCCCTTTTTTTTATTATATTTTGCTGGCTAAAATTACATTGGAAAATGGTATTGCCATCGAGAGGAGGCGCCGACGGCGGCGGATCATTGTATTTTGGGATTAGCACGTAATTCTATTTGTGCGCGGGCCTCCTTCTTAGGGACTAAGTGTGGGTATAATACGAGGAAATCGTGATGGTTTTGCGGTTTGATTGTCGCTGCCATTTCAGCCAATTTACGGTCCTCAAAATTATTGCCAGGTGAGAGTGTCAGGCAGCGGTTTTAGGTCTCTGAGGGTTTTGGCTGAAAAGGCTGCAGGAAATTGTTTCTGTTAGGAAATGATTCAGAGCCAAGTGTCCCGCGGGCCCCTCCTTAATCAGCATTTGCTTTACCTCAATCAATTGATCTCCCTTTAAAGCATATTCAAAATTAAGTTTAAAAGCTTTAAGTAAATTTATTATTTTTAATTTAGTATGAAACCACTTTAAAAGTTCTCTTTATGTTTATGATTAGGATAAAATTATGGTTTTGGCAACCCAAAAAAAATAAATAACTTAACAGTCCAGACAAAAATTCATTTGGGCATAATTTGTGGAGATTTTCCCCAAATCCTTCTTACTTTGCATATGTTTTGGGGGTCGCCATGAACTTGTGCGCATAATTTTGATAAAATTATGCCAAGCACATATTGGTCAGTTCTATATTTATATACCCCAAACCCAGGGTAATCAGAATTGTGTAACGCAGTGAAGGACCGACCCTATAAATCATATATATATAGTCGTGTCCGAGATGAAGAAATGTTTGACCCAAATTTTCAAAATTTTATATTCATTAAAATTGTCAAAAATCATAGGAGATTTTAATGCAGCTTTATAAACCTTATAAAAGCTATCATAGAAGAGCTTACCGAACTGAAATGAATGCCTTTTTGTCTTAGTTATAATAGATCGAAGCTGCAAGGGTATTCAAACTTCGACTCTCTGAAGGTAACTTTTTTGTCGTGGGCTTTAAATATGGTGATTTCAGACTCTAATAAGCTTTCGTTATATGGCCATAGTCCACGAAATAAGTAAAGCAATACGAGTATTATTGCAGAATTTTTAAATAAGAAAAAAGACTTCGGAAGCAAATTGTTGATTGTTTAAAATGTATTTTTAATTAAACCAATTAATAATTACAAATCTTTCAATTGTTCTAAATCATGAATGTATTTTGAATTCAAATTTTTC
This sequence comes from Drosophila bocqueti, assembly GCA_018151655.1. Lineage (NCBI taxonomy): Eukaryota > Metazoa > Arthropoda > Insecta > Diptera > Drosophilidae > Drosophila > Drosophila bocqueti. The sequence continues at coordinate 17,084,037 of JAECXF010000002.1, forward strand.
GACACAAACAAATATCTAACTTCGCTCAGCTTATTTCAAAAATATTTCTAGATGAGTAATAAGAGAAACTAAGGAAGCATGGAAATTTGCAAAAATACATTTAGTTCATGCTTCACTTAATTCGTGTGTGTAAATCTTGTTTACTTGTAGGCAAAAGACCGTGAAACATAAGGCATTTGTGGAAAAAAACGTTTTTATTATAAGACATGAAAAATATATTTGGCACATATTTTGAAAATTGTTCTATTCGTTTGAATGCAATCTAGTCTCTCAGTTTTTGCACTTTGCAGATAGTCAGTCTTCTTTCTTTTTATCAACATAAAGCTGCTATAAGAACGATCGAAATATGAAAATATCACTAACTCGAGATTCGCTGTTCTTCATCATAGTTATAAATTTTAAATATGAATTACATACAACAATACGTATACGTAATATGTAAAGACTGATGCAAATGGTTAAAGGCAACTTCTTTTTCCTAATTTTCTTACTTCTATTAAATGGATTCTTGTAAGTTAAGATTTGAACTTTAATATAAATTCCATATTCTGTGGAATTCATAATGCACAAAATGTATTAACGATAAGTATTCCTATCCCCAGAGCTTCCTCCTTCAGCCGATGAGGCTGCACATTTTCAGGATTACTACTATGAACTCGTGTCCTATGGGGGAAACTTTTTGCAGAACCCTTGCGAACATATCATTGTCGGAATTTCCATGCTTTGCTCTTCAATTTTTTACGCTGCTGTGTTTGCCTCAGTTTCATTCATTGCGCTTTTTATTTGTGCACGTCGCGCAACGTGTTTCTAGGGAAGGTAGAAAAGGCAATGCAAATAAACATGGTGGCCAGGTGTGACCGGGGGGAGACACGAGGCGAGCGGAAAAGCGGAAAATGCACACGTGAAAGTGTCGCCTGTGGGGCTGAGCGTTTTCCCCTCCGTTTTGTGGCTGCTGCCGAGTTGAAAGTTGAAACTTTGGTGCTGCATTCTTTTCGGCGCACCCAGAGCCTGACAGGTATGTGTCAGCCTTTGAATAATAAATAGCAGCCGAAAAATTAATCTTCTTTGGGTATGACTACATAATACCCTCTTTGAAAGGTACTAATAGCAAAGAGCACAAGTTTTTAGATATGCAAAAAATACAAGCAAAGGACTTTTTAAAAATATTTTTTAGGGGTTTTACACCTTTAAAAAATGTTTCTAGCAATATATGTATGTCTACTTGAGGGTCAAATAGAGACTTTAATGTCTTTAAAAACCATTACATAAACGATTTCCATAACAGGAATAGCAAATAATTATTTTAAATATCATGTTCACTCCAAAAACGTATTTTTAATCGTCACAAAAAACTCAGAGGACCCTTTCCCTTAATACCGCTGAAATTGTTTTACGCCTCTTTGCATTGTTCACCGCCACTCGTGCATAATGTAACATTAATTAAACACAAGACCAACAAGGTCTCCGCAACTTCCACTCACCTATCTATGAGATAGATGGACAGGTTCTGCATCACACAGAAGAGTCCGACACAGAAGTCTGCGAACGCGAGATTGGCCAAGAAGAAGTTCGTGATGGAGCGCAGTCGTCGGGACAAAGTGACCACCAAAATGACAAGTAGGTTGCCTGTAAATAGAAACAAAGAGGAGAGAGAGTTAGGAGATGACAGATGCTGGAAGAGATGTAGCACAAATTATAGGCATTTTTTTTATTGCCAGCGAACTGGGAAATATTAAAAATGTTAACAAAATATTTTGACCACTGACTTGGCGGTCTGATGGAAAGAGAAGGGTCTTTTACTTGTGCGGCCTAAACTTTTCACAGACTTTACTAACTTTTGTGGCATTCTGTCGACAATTCATTGTATTCATTTATTGTGAGTCTGAAACATTATAAAGGAATTGCTTGTCGATCTTAATAAATGAATTTAATAATTATTAAAGGTTGTACCATGTTTTTGAGTTTGGTGAGAAATTTAAATTCTATAAAATTAAATTTTGTTTCTTTAAAGTGTTGTTTCGTAAATAAATTATTTGGTTTTTATAAACTGTGATGTATATTGATAATATTTAAATGAAATTAATTTCAATGTTTTATTTACTTAAATTTATTGACTCTTTTTGCTATTGATGTAATGTATTAAAAGAATATATATCTTTAAAAATAAACCTAAGTTCTATCAATTGTACTTGTTTTCTTTCATAATTATAAGAAGTTAAGTGTCATAATTTGCTTCTGACTTTATAAAAAATCTGTCTTATAAAATAGTTAAATGAAATACCTAAAGTCTAAACCAATTGCCTAACAAATTCTATTTCAAATTAAATTTCACACTAACTAAGACTCAAGCAAACCCCGATTACCCCGAAACTCGGAAACCGCAATGAATTGCAATCGGTAGCAAATACACGCATTACATTTGCCAACGCGCTTGACCAAGGGTTGTGGCCTGGCCAGAAGCCTCCTTTGGTTGGCTAAAGCCATAAATGGCCTTTGCGGTCAAAGATGCACTTTAAAGCTCAACTGGCTGGGCTTCGGAGCTCTACTATAATTTGCATGCACAAAAGCGAAGTGCAGGGCTTGACAATTTTAGGGTTTAACAACGTTAAACCAAAATAATTAAATAATTTGCAAATTTATGCAAACAAAGGGAATAATTGAAGGAGTGTTATTAAAAATAAATTAATCTCACAGCATTAAAGAAGGGCAATTAAATTAAATTAATTCAACAGTTTAAAGGCTTAAACTGAATTTCACAAGTTATTACCTTGTACTCTCGCTGAATAATATTAATTTAATTTTATTTAAAATAACCACACTTGTTTTGGAATTCATTTAAACTGCATTCGTTGTTATAACTTACCTACTTATATTCAAGTATATTAAAAACGTATTCAATTGTTAATGAATACATATGTTTCTCTTTAAATTTAAATAAAAGTCAACATCTGAAAGTTAACTTCAACTATTTGTTCAAACAAAAAACCTCTTTTTGCATGTAATATTTTTTAAAATCGATGTCATCAGTAAAGGCCCAGCAAATAATAAAATGCAATTTTCAATATGCACCACCATAATTTTGCCGGCACCGAATGTCCTGTAATTTGTATTGCATTTCAAGTTTTTAACAATGCAATGGGACGACATACAAACATATATGTATAGCAAGCAAATGTCGAGAAAAACTTTTTTAATTACACTCGATAGGCGGAGTGACGGCGGTGGGAAAATGGGAAGGAAAAACAACAAAAGGGAAACGAAAGCCGAGCCGAGAGCTGCCAAAAAATACCCGGAACGTGCGAAACTTCAAGGCGTGCTCTGAAATCGGATATTAAGGAGGAAGAGCACTGCAGCAGGACTTCAAAATACAAAGTGTAGAGCGGAAGGGCAAAAGTCGGAGTGTCCTAAATACATACAAATATTTATGTACTAAGATTGCAAACGGATGTACATATATTAGTAGAAAAGAAAACTTTTTCATTATTATTATTATCTCTTTGTGGCTCCTGGGGTAACGAGTCAGAGCTTGGACGTCGGAGTCCCTAACTCCTTGAATAATTAACTAATATAAAGAAATTACCTTTAAATTAAGCAGGTATCTCTATATAAGACCTATCTATAAAACCTGTGCTTTTCAAGACCCTCTTTAATAATAATTTCAAGAGTATAAAAATCTGATCTATCCTCCTGTCGCCCTAGGTACATGCGCTAATGCTAATGCTAATTTTAGTGTCAGTCTACAAAAAGGACAACAATACAGTCAGTTGTTCCCAATGGCAAACAGAAGTTCTGGACGTGACTGCACCATGCAAATTTTATGGGCGAATGTGGAAAATTGTACCAACCGCCCACAGTTTCCAACTGTCCTGGCAAATAACTTGCTCACATTTTGCAATTGTCTGCGCAAACGCCCGACGACCACGCCCCCTGCCTCTGTCTCTGTGCCTAATGGGCGCCCATTTGTCGCCATTCGGTATGGCGAATACACATGTTCCTCTCATTGTTCAGTGCGGCTAATAAAGCCTACAACTGACGACCCCCGAAATGGGGCAACAACACCGAGAGGCCATCTCCCCCAGCATCAGAGCGTTCGATTGAACGACTTAATTGATTCTGAAAAGATGAGGGGACTCCCAGAGAGAAAGGACATTCCATATTTATGTGTCTGCATTTAAGCTTTGCTAAAACAAGTGGTTAATTGCCTAATGATTGGTATCAATTAAATGCTTGATTTTTATTGCGCCACACAGCATACAGGGCGTATGAGCAATGCAGAGAAGTCAAGGTCATTTCGGGCCATTTGCAGTGAGAGTGGTTAATAAATTTTAATGGAAGGCTATCTACTTACTAACTGAGAACAAAATATTTAATTTACTTTATAAAGTTTACTATATAAAGTACTTTCCCAGTTAAAAACTGCACACAAAATCAACTTTAAGCCTCCGAAAAACCCCCACAAAAGCCTGTTCACTGTTCCGCAAACAAAGAAGCCGCAAGAGCTTTCTAGGTCTTTAATATGGCTCCACAGACAGGACAAAAAAGACAGCATAAACCAAACAGCAGGGCATTGAGTAATTGGCAAGTCAGCAGTAAATTCTGTGAGGTCCTGATAAAGGGGACTCGCCGGACATTAGCACGCGCCCGGGTCGAGGCAGGATGCTGTCCATGGGACACCGCAAACGGCCTGTGGCAGTCACTTTGCCCCAGCTCTCATGCGTGTTTCCCTGGCCTTTGTGGCCCCATCTCTTTCGAAACTCTCACTCACTACAAGCCGCACAATCAAACACGATGCCGAGGCCGGGCCTGATTAATGAATATGAAAAGTGCGTAAAAGTTACGGAAAAAGAGCTTTGCAGCCGGGGATTGAGAGTTGCCTGAGCAGAGCTTACCTTAAATACACTATTTGGTATTTGGGTTTATGTTTTGGGGGTTTTTTCAACAAATGTTAGATGAGTTTTTGATGTCAATTTGTATTGTTTAAAAAGAAAATACATTAAGAAGTCTTTAACCTCTTTTGTAGTTAAAAGTCTCAGCGTTCTTAAGAATATCCCTCATTTATGATTATAATTTCCAAAATGTCAATAAAAATAATACTTCTTATATTTTCAAAGAGTGCTTCTGATCAAAATTTAATTATAAATTCTCAGTTTACTCACCGAAGAAGCAGCAGCAAAAGACTATAGTATAAAGCGTAATAAATACAATGCGCACTTCGAGGCGATCAAAGATATATTCGCTGGCATGCTCTGCATCCTCCTCATCCTCGACTTCTACCTCCAGTCCGGCATTGGCTTTGGCATCGGTGCCAATACCCGAGAGTCCCGTGGTCTGGGCCGGAACCAGGGCCGTGGTGGTGGCAGAGTCGCCGTAGAGTAATGCGTAATCGGTGCCACTGCCGTTGATGGACGGACTCGATGTGGGGCTGCTGCTGCTGCTGGTGGTTGAGTCGGTGGCAGACGCCGTCAGTGCGGCAGTCAGGAGCAGCAGAAGCACAACTAGCCAGTGGGTGGTGGGCAACCGTGTGCCCCATGATCCGGCGGGTATAAGTGCGGGGCCGAGCCATGCCCCCCGCTGTCGTAATGCGGAAGTGCTAAAATTCGAAGCGCTGCTCCGGCTGGCGTTGTTTTGATTATGCGCTTCCCCGTGGTTGCCATCGTCATTAACGTGGTTATCGTTGTTATCGTCGTAAGCCGCTGATATGTTTGTCCTGTCATTCTGCCTTCGTTGTTTATGTTGTTCTGTCCGGTGCCGCCGCAGCCTCTGCCTCTGTTCGACTTCCGCTTCCTGTGGCCAGGACATGGATGTCGTCATCATCATCATCATTGCCTCCGTCGTCGTCCTCGTTGTGGGGGGTGGTGCTGTGTGTCCTCTGCTCCTCATTCTACTAAAACCGAGTGCAGCTGCAAGGAGTACAAGGCAGAGAGTCCCAGAGAGTTAGTTCGGTGGAAAAGATACTAAGGTGTATAGGAAAATTGCTTAGAAAAGTTATATTGTTCATAAAGTATACATGATTTACCATTACATATTTTTCTAATCAAAGCCAAACAGTAGCACTAAAGACAATGTAATTATGCGATAGGATAAGACCATAAACGGTATTTGAGCTGGAATTTATAGGACTGACTTTAGAGCCGTTTTTCTAGCTTAATTTCTTTCAGATTTGTCCTCTCCTTTTTTATCTTTTCACTCTTTTCATGTTCATTTTTCTCTGACTAATACTGCAATCAAAGATTTTCCCCATCGATTGTGTCTGCCCCTCACCCAGAGAGCCAGCCTTCAATTCATTAACTGCAAAGTCACGTCCCACGTGCTCACTTTAAGGCGTGGCAATTAAACTTGTCCTGGACCTGGTGACATCCTGCTCCTGGCACGCCCACGCCCACGCCTGCTCCTGCCTATGTTTGCTTGAGCCTCAAGTGGACTTTTTAATTAAGCCGCCTTTAATAATGAGCATAATTAAAACATTTGTCTGCCAATGGCGAACATGAACGCTCGCATCGTGCCCAAAAAGAAATTATGATTTGCCATTTGCCACGCGCGTCAGGACTCCCTGTGTCTCCCTCTGTCCAGACACCCAGTAATTGAAGAGCTCGAGGGCATATTAGGTAGGTACCAGTGTTTTTAAAAGGAAGATAATGAAACTCTTAATAAGAATTATGTTGAATAGCATGAGTTTTTCTGTCTTCACGTTGTTAAAATTTTTTTTTTTTAATATTTGCAAGCCTTTAAATAAAACTCTCGTACATTTCATAGTCGAGACACTCTGCTACATCCTTCTTTTCTTGTTTTAATATGCACTACGCTTTGTTGCTAATTACGCGAGTGCAGTTGGCAATACCATAGTGTTCTCCTCCCTCCTGCTCACAGCTTTGATTATTGCTCCCAGTGTTTGTGTACGTGCTCTAATTAATAGAGACTCGCATGCAAACAAACACTGCACCAAACATAGGCAAACAAAATGACTGTCAAGTAATTAGCACTGCTGAATCGCATCGGCCAGAGATACTTATTATAAACTTGTCGCAGTGAGACATGTGTATCATGCACGCTATATAAATATTTATATAAATATCAACAGTGCCCACTTTAATGAGACTTCTTTGGAGAATGACAACTGTTGTTGGCATTTAAATATCAAGCGGCCGTCAATGGGAAAACTTTTTTGACAGTTTAATTGGCAACTGGGAATGTTGAGAAAACAGATAAATTCGGTTTAATGCCTCATGAAGTTGATAACTTTTAACGATTTGGAGAGGATTTTATTTGGCTGAATAAACTAAACTAAAGACCACGAAATAGGTGACACTTAACAAGTTTTAGTGTACCTGAACTGAGCTAGAAATATAAAGCTCTCTATCATAATGCAAGCATATTCTTGTTTACATTTTTATATTAAAATATTCCAATATAATATTTATCAATCCAAAGTCTTTTTGGAAAAGAACAAAATTCCCTCGTAAAATCCCAGTAAATCCCAGCTTTTCACAATCTATTTAAATCTCATAATAGTCAATCAAACTTTCTCAATGAGAAATATGCTTTATTAAAAGCCATAATCTGAGCTGCACAAATAGTGGCCTTTGAGAGAAGCCCAGCACTGAAAGAGGAATCAGAACAATGCGGAAAAGTGCGACCCTTCAAAAGCACAAAGCCAAAGGCTGGGATGCTCGAGGAGAAAAGTTTCCGTAATGTGGGTCAAACTGCACAGGAACGGTTATTACAGAAGCTTTTAGCGGGCGTAAATTATTATTAATGAGCCTGACAACCTGAGGATTTACTGTGCCAGGACGGCAACCACTCAAGGGAAGAATGCAATCGATGGCACATTATTCGGTCATTTTGAGCTGACCAAAGAAAAAGGCATTCAATTGCAACCCTGCAAAGTTAAATATTTTAAGCATTTTTCCACGAAGGATTGTTTAATTAAAAATCAATTTTAAGCTGGAACATGTGTCCCACAATTTTAACAAACTTTAAACACATAAAAATGTTTAAATGAGTTGCAGTTACTTTACTCGAACATTGTCATCGCATACCCCGACTACAACCTATTGCCACTGGTGTCAAATGCAGATGTCTGAGCTGGGGCAAGTATCACCTGAACTCACACCTGAACAAACACCTATTTGTAGTGTCACCCCCAGCAGACACAACGATTGCATGTCGTCCCATCTTGTTTGCCAGCGTTTTCTGCAGGCCCAGGCGGATGTGCAAATGTGCAGATGAAGATGCAGAGGTGGCTTCCAACACCGGGATTAGTTTGCGTTTAAGTGATATTACATGCTCCTTGAGACCGTGTCATCGACAGCTACTGAAGGTGGAGCAGAGCATGAGTTCGCCATGGGAGATATCCTGCCTGCCTGGTTATCAATTTAGTCTTTCTGAAATTGGTTTCAGGGTGCAGTCGAGTGCAGGCGAAGGGCATACAAATAATGTTGCAAGTTCTTTGCAGCATGTAGAACACCAAATATTTATTTGAAAATGAGTTAAATAATATACAATAGATCGCATTTTCATTAATCAAACATTCAACAAGTTATAAGAAGGCTGCTTTAAATAATTTACCATTTTATTTTAGCTTAAAAGAGGAGAATTCTTGTTTGAAATTTCATGACAATTGAATATTACAATTCTCTTCCTTAAAAATAATCTAATTTAATGGTAAATATTTCTGTCTACTTCTATGACCTTAAGTGTGGGCGAAAGAAAAACGCGAAGGTTGGAATGCCATTGGATTTAACGATACGCATTTATGTACCACCCACTTTTCGCGAGCGAATAACAAAATCTCCACCCGTCGCACCCCAATCAGCACAAAACCACACACAAACACTCACATGGCTTCTCGCATGTCAATTGCATATGGCCACAGAAAAATCATTTTTAAATATTTTAGCCAAAATACATATAGATTCTTTCAGCAAGACTGCGCCTCAAATTGCCTTTCAATCACGCAAGTGCCCGGGATTCCCCCTTTGCTTTCGCTTTGTGAGCTTCAATTCCAAGCTAATAAATGAAAATGAAGGGGAATGAGTATCTGTCAGGGTGTCAAGTTAAATCTTAAAATATTTCAAAATATTCAATAAAATATTTTCACAGTTTTGTTATCGTTTTCCTAGTTGTTTTTAGAGCATTTAAGATTCGACTTTATTCAAATAGCTAGTTTTCTATGGCGCGTAATTTTAAGTGTTCACTCTTCATATTCTTGTTTGGCTTTTCGTCGTGATTGTTGGCAGTGTTGACATTTGCCATTCGCATTCTTCCCCGCTTCCCCCGTGTGTGGTTAGCATTTCCATGATGTCTGCATACTTTATATATGCGCATATCTATATCTCCCCCGTGTATACATTGCAATTAGTTTGAATGGCGAATTGCATATTTGTCTAATGGTTCGCCCTAACCGCCGCAAAAGACCATTTGCCCATCCATGCAAATATTAACTGTTATTTTTATGAATATTTTTATTAGGCTTCCTCAAGCGAAAAAAGCATTAGAACCTTACAACCCTAATTGGTAAATGTTTTTGAACCCTTAAAATGGCGTTTAAACGAGGATTTCAACTGAATATCGGATGGGAAAACATTTCTCAGTAATACTGCGTTTAAAAATATTGCAAAAATTGTGAAAAATATATTATTATATAATTAACATGTTTAAATACATGTTTTCTCATTTACAATAATAATTGTGGAACATTTAACCGCATACCATAAGTGTTGAAAAGTTCACTGATTTTTATCTTAAATTTGTGGTAGATGCGAAACAAGCAGTATCAAATTTATAAAGTTAAGTTAAAGCATTTAAATTATTTCTAAATACACAAAATATACCCATTTTCCGCTTGTATTCCCAATGTAGTGTTTAAAACGCGTAAAATTTACTTTACCAAATAGCTGCTCGAATTCCAAATGCAATTCCACCTAGAACATATACCCAGTGAAAGCTAAATAACTGCCAACGGAATTGCATCGTAAATTCCCAACGTTAGAGTCCCTGGCACTTAACATATAATCACTTTACCTGTTCGGCTATTCGTTTAATCCCCCCAACCTGCCCCCTTTCCTCTAAAATACCCACCAAGAAGTGGGAAAATTCCGGAGGAGAGGTAGCAGATTGTCGCGCTGTTGACGACTTCCGGAACGGAAATTGTTTGGCGCTTTAATGAGCCAAGTGGCTCGAAGTTGACTGTGACTGGGACTGGGATGGCTGCCACTAAGGAGCTCTGAGCCGGCGACAAATGAAAACTGACGTTGGGGCCGGGCTTAAGCGTCTAAATTGATTTGCCAGATACTGATTTAATTAAAAACAGGCTGCAAGTGCAATGAAGACATCCTCTTCGTTGGTGTTGATTCGCCTCGAGGGCCTCTGAGGAGTAGAAATAAGCGGGAGACGTGAGCAAGGACAATAGTGAGGAATGCTTTGATTTTAAGCGGTCTTTAATATTGTATTAAATACCGAACATACTAGGAAATAAAATATTAATTAAAATCTGCATTTAATTAATATACAGCTATAAGAGTAAATAAACCAAAATCACTAAGTAAACCTACTTAGCAAGTTTCAAAAGGTAAATATTATAAAAAGGATTATTTTCCAAGCTTCGGCTGACCAGTTTCCTCATATTCCTTTTCTGTAAATTAACTCCATGTGAGTTTAAGCTTAATAATGCTATTTATTCATGCAAATATGAGAACTTTTTGCTCAGCTTTTTAAAGTAAAGCCTTACTGTTCACCGCCCCGAGCTTAATTTAATGGGAAGAAATCACGCGAAAAGTCAGCCAGCTGCAGCTGGAAAACAAAAACAGAAACTACACAACTGCCAAAAAACTTGTGTAATTTTCTTTTCCAGCCTTTTACCAACTAACCAGAATAAAAAGTCATTACAACTTGGCCCACACACTCACACAAACACAAACAGAGCGAACAAATTGCACAAGAATAATATTTTGCCGTTTTTGTTGGGTAAGCAACAGCGGCAAAAATTGCAGAATGTGAATGCATGTTGCATTTGGCTTTTTTTGGTTCCATTCTCCAATCCTATCTGCCAGGCAAAGGCCCAATGTTTGCGTAAATTGTGCTGAAGTAAGGACATTAAGTGGTAATTGAGTGTGCCGGCAAGAGCCAAGTGAAAAATGCCTTCCCACTCTTGTCCACATCGCAGGACATGTGAGTAACAGCGGCCAAAAAGAGCTGGTGAGTGGGACTGGCACTGGGAGTGGGACTGCGACTGGGACTGGGGAGGGAGCCACTCATGATAACCATGATTTATTCCCTCCAGAACTTTTCAATTTTTTTATATTTTTGGCAAGCCGAGCTACGAAATTGAATGCAGCTTTTGGCAGGCAAAGCTGCTTTCAACCTGATTGGCAAGAACCATTAAAAATCTGTGTGTAAGTCGCAGTATGTGGGAATTATTTTATAAATGTATATATACTATCTCTGTAGGGATAAACAATTATCCAGATTGGGCATTGGACTAGAATTTATAAGAATCAAGAAACAATAACTTAATTCTATCAACTTAAAACGATTTTAAGACTTGAATTGTTTGGCGCTTAAATTATAACATAAGAAGAAGGACTTTTCTATTTTGTATTAAATATTATAGTTATTTCTTATTTATTTTGTTATTAATATTAATATTATTATTATTGTTTGCATTAAATTCAATTGAAATATTAAAAACATTATTTTAAAAAATGCAAACTTATCCCTAAGCATATTAATGCTTTAAAGTTTACGGTAATATGAAATCTCCTTCTAGAGTCCCACAATATAAATAGCTGCCTAACTAGAGAATTATTTTTTATTCTTTACAATGTCACCTAAATACATTTCCTTTATTTTAAAGAAAGATTAAATTACGTTTGCACCTCTGATACGGCTTTCGGTACGGACAAGGACTTCCATGCCACCGATTCCGGCAAGGCGAAACCGTCCTCAAGGTGGCGCTGAAAAAATGCGTTGCCACGACTTTGGTTTCACGCTCCGGCTGCCGGATATATGCCCCGTGACCTTGGCCACCTTTGCCTCCCCTTCACTCGCCGCGGCATTGTTTGCCAAAAATATGCAATGCGAACTTTTGTTTGTCTGGCGAGGGGCGAGAAGTGAGACACAAGAACCACGTAAAGGACTCGCTTACGAGAAGAGGCAAGGACTTGGTCCCGGGCCACGTTATTGGAAGCCAATTTAGAAGACAACATCGTCTCGATTGCGGCCAATTTGTGCAATAAAAATGCTGCAACAAATGCCGGCGGCCGCCGGCAGCCAGGCAGCTCGGGTTGCATATTTATGGGCGGGAGGCCAGGGCAATTTATGTGGCCCGGGTGGCCGGGAAAAACGGCTTAGGCAAACGTCTTAGCGCGACAATTTTCATTAAATTTGCATTTAACTTGTTCCGACATCGACATCGAATAATTTATGGCACGGAGAGAGAGCCGGATTGGTCGAAGATTATGCAAAGTTTTCGGCGCCTGCTCGCGGCATTCGCAGAGCTCGCTTCAACTTTTCCCCACGGAAAAGTGCCCACTGGAAATTTCGCGGCTGACTGGACTCAGTTTCGGCTTTGGGACTTACACGCTGAGAAAAATAAGCATGAAAAATAAAAGAAAATTCAATAAACATGTATTATTATTAAGTATTCATTCCTATTTTGCTAGGCACGTATCTGTTATTGATATATATGCATCACATAGTTTAAAAAGTAACACAATAACTAGTCTTTAGAATTTCCTTAGTAGGTAAACAAATTTAATAGTTCACAAATTTAATTTAACATTTCCTAGATTTTTACTTACAGTGCCTACATATGGGTGGGTATGAGGATGTGACAAGCGCGAGAAAATTGGAAAACCAAGGACGGAAATGAAAGCGATATGAAAGAAGGACTTAGCCCCCCAAAAGGTCACTTTAAAATTCATTAAATATTTCCATAACGCGGCATTTTTATGACCCTAACTTTCAATCCCGAAGGAATCAAAAACCCATATCAAAAACCAAAATCAGCTTCAAATGTGTATTGTACACACTTGGAGCTGAACCATACACCAATTTAATTGAAATGCAAATGGGAGCTTGGCAACAAAAAACCGCAAAATAGAAATTGGCCACAGACTGCAATTTCCCCACAAAAGGCCAGGCAGCATGCGAACTGGGATTATGCAAGGCGAAGAATGTACATTTGGGAAGGAGGTAATTTTGAGGTAACAAAGCAGCACCTTCTTGGCCTGTTGAGTGCCCAAAGGCTGTCACACTGGCCTTTTTCGGGCTCAACCCCAAGCCAGAACCTTTGGCCAAAACATCGTAAATTTTTGGGCACTTCTTCTCCTATGCTCCGCCTTATCAAATGAACCGCAAAAGAAATAAATTACAAATTCATTTGGAAATGCACTTCCATGCACATGCGTTTCCATACGCCATAGACTAGCTGCTAACCGGAAATGGAAACCAGAACTGAGCCTTTAAGGAGGCAATAAATCCTTATTTGAGGGGATAGTGCCCAAAATGGCCCCGCCCACTGAGCCACTTTTAAATTTCAATTCAGAAATGTAGGAAACTAGGATTTGCCTGGTTTTAGAAGTCACTGAATATCTGGCTGAAAAAGAGCTCTAAGAATTAAAATGTTCGCTTTTTATTTCAAGTAAATAATTCCAAAACAAATTTATATTTCTAGCACCTTTAAAAGAAATATAAAGATATTTCTTATAACCAAAACATATTTAAGACACAATTCAAGCTTCATGGACCATAGAATTAATTTGAAAACTTCTTTCAAGGTAATGGCAAGCATCAAGCCATTACTTTAATGGCAATATTTATTGGTTAAGCAACATTTACTTAGAAAAGCAACAGGAGAACTCTACCCGCCTAACTCAATCACATAAAAAAGAATACCTTAAGGATCCGGCAATCTAATATTGAAGAGTAATAGGCACTCACCTTTTTATGGGAAATATTCCCGCAAAACTCGCCTGACTTGGTTCTAAACGAGTCTTAATGTGACAGGCGGAGGCAACAGCCTTTGAGGAAAGCTCATCCGCCTGAATTCCCAGAGGCTACGACACTTGTAGGCCGTGGAATGCCAGAGAAAATAGGATATACACGCTCGAGTGCCCTGTGATTTTCCCCAAGACAGTGCTCCTTCGTATACAGCCTGGGCCTCATTAATTAGGCAGGACCACAACTAAAGATACGAATTGAAACAATGGCCGGGACGGACCTTGAAAATATGTTGGGGGCCATTCATCATACTCAAGTGTCGGTCGGCGGGCAGCCGCATAAATATTACATTATAATTATGATGGCCAGACGAGGGGCGTGGGAAAACTTTTTGCTGGAAAATTAATCAAGCACTTGAAAAAACAAGCGCCGTACTGAAACAGCTCTTGGCCATTCATTATTTTGAATGCTGTCTGGCTGTAGTTGAGCAAAACTTTTGCCGGCCAACTAATCGAAGGCAAAACCTATATACAAACACCGAGGCGACGAGACGAAAGTCGTTGGAACGGAATGTGTAATAAAGTCGTTGGCACAAAATACACAGGAAACAAAATTTGAATTAAAAGAGAGTTCAGAAAATATGTAATTGATTTTGTACACTGTATACCTAATTATAAATTAAGCTACTGGATAAATATCAGCCCTAGCTGCTGTGGCTTTCGGCTGAGTGTTAAAAAAAATATAATGAAGTGAAGAAATGAATATATAAACCATATTTATTATAATGGCTTATATAAGTAAGTTGATTAATGATTTCCTTGCCATTATAAGGATATATTTATATAATTAATATACAAAAAAAAAAGCAAAGATTTTTTTTTCCTCCTCAGTGTACAAACCAAGTTATTCTTCGAGTGTAGTTGGCACTAATCAAATTACCAATACAACAGGCATTTGGCCAATCAATGACCAAGAACAATGAAGGCCACACGCGATTGCCGAGACAACGAGATAAATATGGTAAAGTTGGGTGAAGTTCACTAAAGTTTCTTCGATCCCCACGGCTGGGTATGCGTTGTGATTTTGAAATGGCAAATCAGGTGACAAGGACGCACTCGCAATGAGTCAACCCCATGACATTTGGCCCCGCAAAACTTGCCTTAACCCTTGCTGAAATCCCACACACACTCGCTCCCACACTCACCCACTCAGTCACCCGAACAACATCACGTCTGCGGCATTTGACAAGTTTTTCACACGACATTTTGTGCTGCTGCCATGGTTTAGAGATGATAAGCTAAGTTTTCGGCATTTGATTCAATTAATTGGGGATTACCCCGAACGCAGACACAAAACTTTTCCGGAAAATTGCACAACTTCTGGCTTGCTTATTTGAAATTCAAGAAAGGTATTACACTTGAAATCTTATATCGAGGTAGGTGCGACCTGTTCTTGAAGCACCAAGCTAAAAATAGAGAAGATTACAAGGTAAAAATAGGCTCTTATTTTGTTAGTAGATACAAAGTAATAAGAAATAAATAAGTTTATTGTTTATTTTATTCACTTAATATTTCTTACTCAAAAACAAGGTTCCCTTTTGTATATTCATTATTCTATTCTATTTGCAAACTACTTTATTCATTGTGTTCATTATAAACCCCACTCAACAGCGTATTAATAAGTCGATTCTTATCTCAAAAATATATTTTCCCACCTGACAGGCGGTGGGTTGATGCCAAAATAAGCCCCACTCAGTGGGCGCACCTGGTTGAAGGCTGGCTGAGGTGTAGATAGCGCCCCGGGCAGCTCATCCTATCTTTCAGAGATGCCGCTGCTATCTGGCGTTCATAATCATTTGTCCTTGTGGCTGAGGATCCTTTAACCAGGACCTCTCCCACGACTAGCTACATGCACGTACACCCTTGGGTCGAGGGGGTTGCTCGTAAGTTTATCAGTTAAGCGCCATCTTCATGGCATTTCGCTGAAAGTGCAGGTAAGAGTCGAAGGCGATAGGGCGAAGGCGAAAATTGATTTTGTCCCCCGGCATCTGGGCTGGCGGCGAACGTTAAATTTAATTTATGCCATCGAAATGCAAACACACAAACGAAAAATGTGATTTACTCGCGGAGTTTATGTGGCCGTCGTTGAATTTTGTGTTTGCTCCTCCCACCATCAGCCGGCAATTTATGAGCTTACATAAGGGCATAAAAATTGATAGCCAGACATTAGATGGACACTTAAGAGGGGGGTTGGAAGTGCTGGGGCACTAGCGGAGGAGGAGCTGTTGCTGGACCAAGGCCTTGGCCTTTGTTTCTGTGTCATTTTAAAGAAGTTCTATTGTAAGAAAGAAGTCCCCGGCTAAAATCAGCAGAGACCGTTGACTTTAATTAAATTGCCACCTGAAAACCAACTAGGAGAAATCATCTTGATCGGGGTCACTGTGTCCCCCGCTGAGCTAAGCTCCGGAGTCCACAAGTAATTTCTTTCTGAGCTGGTGCTCTTTTGATTGTTGCGGTGTGAAAATTGGTCAACTGGGAATTTCCAAGGTCCAACGCTTTTGCTGTTTATTTATCTGTTGTCTTTTAGCTGGTGTCAAGTGGAAGTACATTTTGGGAGTAAAGTTGATAAAAAACCACTCAAGGAAAATAAAGAAGAGTAAAGGAGAGTATTTCTTAGTAGCTGGAATATATGCTTTAATAATTTGTAGACGGTGATTAGTGAGCCACAATGGCGGTAACTGCTTTTCATATTACTTTAACAATAAATCGTATTAATAAAAATAGAGAAATAATTACTCAAAAATAAATACAAAACTAATTTAAGAATTTTCTTATGTAAGTATTCTGTTCAAAGTGTCGACTTCAAATGGCCTAACCGCTTAACAAAATTATAGGTAAATTTTATATTAATTATATATAAATACTACATTCAAAACTCATTTTAAAATTGCTTATTTCACAAGTAATGTCTGGCTAGCTTCAATTTCATAGAATGCGCTGTCAAATTTACTAGTTAATTCATTTTTAATAATAAAATAAAACCTCCTTAAACCAATTAAAATAAATTAAATAAATAAATTAAAATATATTCCTTTCTAATTACTTCAAAATAAATACAACACAAAATAAACTACTGTCTCTTTTAATTATCTCCACTGTTAAAAGTGTCAATCTCAGTGGGCCCTAACCGCATTACAGGTTCTCTCAAGTCGTGAGACTCACAGGCGCACCTGCCACATCTCACTTTTGTTGCCAAAATGTACTTTTAAGATTTCCCAGCCTCCACTTTCCCCTCTTTTCCGAGCAGGACTTCGCTGCCATCCTGTCTGTTCTCCGCCATTAAGTGCAACTCACACACCAACATGTGTGTACAGGTTTTTTTGCACTTTTTCTTGGGTCTGGGTTTTCCTTTTGGCTGCTCTTTAATTTTTATTTATCTTCCAAGACGTTCGTGGTTCGGTACTTTTCCCGCACATTTCGCCGGCGAAATTAATTTTTATAGCACTTGTGCCGTTGGCTTTTCCCATTGGCTCCTCGGCCCGATTGAATGAATGCATTTTTAATTTGGCAAATGAAGCTTTTTAAACCGAAATTGAATCGCATGTGTGCGCGGCAGAGTTTAAATTTGTTTTCTTGCGTGGGTTTATGAGACCAAAAAAAGATGTTGTTGAGTGTGAGATTTTCCTGATGTGATTGTGCTGGATTTTTATTGCCTTTTTATGGCCAAGTAAACAGGGGGGCCTCGAGCCTTCTCAGGGCAAAGTTTGTTTAGTCGAAGGAGAGTCCTTAACTCGAGCGCCTGTTCAGCAATGTTTTGGGGACATCTTGTGGCTCGGAAATTCGAACACAATAATATATATTTGGCAACGAGAACCCTTTTCAGCTAGGTTCTTTTGAAAACAAATCCGGAACGTGTAAATATTCAATTAAGTTCTCTGCCACACCGCCCGCTCAATTATACCGACTCCCACTATCGAAACAATTGCACTTTGACAGAGAATCCAAAACAGTTTAACCATCGTTCAGGTAAACCAATTTTTGTTTGTTTTTTCCGCCCACTGGCCACACATTGCAAATCATAGAGTGCTCTGCGTCCTGCTCCCTGGGCTCTCCTCTGAAATGGGCTTTTACTTGTTGTGCTTTTTGTTTCGTCCCTTTTTATCCAATTGCCAACCGCTTGATTTGCTGTCAACCATTGCGGAGGCGGGTGGGAGTTGGATTTCCCTGGCTTTCCATCCCACCTGCTTTTATTGTGTCGGTCGGCAAATGAAATAGAAGCGCATAAATGAAGAGCGAAATAATAGATAAACTCGATGGGAGAAACGCCGGAGCGTTGTAAATTGATTAATTGCATCGTTGTTGGGAGTATTAGCGCGACGGCACGTCACCATATCGAATGGATATTCCCGAAAACAATGTGCGTCGGTTGACTGAACAATCTGATACAATTATTTCGATTTGGCATTTGTATAAAGTACTCGTAATATGGCGCAGTGGCAAAATAACATGTCCCAACAGCTGCTGTTCCTTTATTGTAAGCTTGAATGCTTTTATATAAATGCATATGTTTACGGATTCCTGTATTGCAAGTATTTCTAAATGTATACAGGAGTAAACAAATACATTTAATAATTTTGGAAAATTGTATGAAGTCTACATTTTCCATAAACTACAAATATTTTCTTAAAAATACCCAAGAGAATTCCCCTGAATTGCATTCATCAATCGCTGCAGTTTCCCACACAAAAGAAAATTATAAAAATAATATTCGAGCCACCTTCGTGTAACTTCGCAAGTGACGCTTTGTTAGGAACTCATAATCGGGTATTTATAACGTCAAAAGTTTGGCAAAGCGTGCAAAGTTTTCGAGACGTTGTTCCGTGTTTTCCGCTAACCAAAAACAACTTTCGGCGGAGAAGAGAACTTTGTTACCACTTTCTCCAGTACTGATTCTGGGCCAGACCCTTTGCCCCATTATTAAAGTAGACTAAACTGCGTCACGATGTCGTCAACTTGGGCGACCGGAAATTGTTTTGACGTTTGTTGTGGTTTATAGCCCGACTGATTCGCCATCTCAGCCCAGGAAGTTATGCCCCTCTGTGGCCCACATCCGAACCCTTTATGGTAACCATAGTTTTTTTTTTGTATTGTTTTTTTCCGCCCTGGCCCAAATGAGATTGCGGTCCTGTCGCTTAGCTGTTATTTCAGTTCGTTAGCATAAATTTGTGTTGTGCTGTTGTCTGAACAACACGAAATTCGCCAGCGACTCCCGCCCTGCATTGAGAGTCCTGAACCTAATTATCCTCGGCAGCCGGCAAAGAGTCAACTTTCCATGCAAATGAGTTTAAAATTGTGCAAAAAATGGAAAGAAAGTAAGCAAAAAAATAGCGAGAAAGAGCAAAATGCTTAATGAATGCATTGCGCAAATTACGCCGTGGAAGCCACAAGATTGCGTGACGCTGCCGTCAAAAGTCGGCGAGCAATTGAAGGGCAGACGAGGTGGGGGAGGCGGGGGCGGTATCTCCTGGCCGAGTTGAAAGTTCAAATGCTGCACGGAGTGTCACGGCATTGCTTATTTTCGCGCTTTGGCTTTGGCTTTCGCCGAAGGTCACTGCGACCGACTTGACCCTGCCCGTTGATTGTTTTGTAAATAATAAATGAATAAATAATTATTTCTACATTACACTTCGAGCATTATTCGTTTGCAAATCGATTTCTGGGGATATTTCAAGTGGATTGCGTGGACAACGCGTAGGAAGGACCTAAAGCGAAAATGATAGTCACGAGGAAGTATCAGCCTGACAGCTAAGGTCAAGTTTGATATATTTAAATGGCTAATAATTGTTTGTAGGATTTCGAAAAATTTTGTATTCTTCAATGAACTTTTATAGGGTTTTCCCTTTTCAATTTTAGATTATTTCCAAAGTTATAGCAATTTTAACGGAACGCTTTGCACCTCGTGCAATATTTGGAGTTCCTTGGGCAAAACATGATTCAGGACAATAACTGTGTGGACACCGGCTTGCTTACTATTAAGCTTAAACCTTTTTATTTGTTGTTTAATATATGCTTTAAGACATATTACAACTCATTTAATTTATTCCTATTTTTTCTATTTAAAAAAAAGCGTAAGCGTAAAAGAGCTTGTAAATAGCTCTCTAGAGTGGTGGAACTCTTCAAGGACCATTTATTTTGAATCCCTTTAAAAATCCTTTCAGATTACCAGCTAACAGCTAACAATACCCAGGTTAAAAAACACAAACAACAATGAATTAACGTGTAGGTTACATGTGATTGACATGGAGAATGCATGTGAATACAAATTGATTGTATGCGCGTGTCCCATTCGCTCCATTAATTCGATTGAATCGATTTTTTGCGGGGAATAGGACAAGCCAGATTTGATTGAGCAATTCCCTTTTATCCAAATCACATCAGGTAAAAAACGTTAACACAAATATTATTTCATTTCGTTGGAAATCAGAACCATATATGTACATATACTTGCAGAACAAGCGAGCGGAAATTAAACTAATAGTTGTCCGAGCGGAATATATATCGGACAGGCAAGGCATAACAATTATGCGTTGCAGGGTAAATAAACCGAAAGTAATCTTAATCAACCATCTGACCTGGGAAAGCATTTAAAGTCCCGGCTCACCTGTTTGTATAAGCTCCAAACCGAGTGTGTAGGCCCATATATACATCTGTGAGACAAGGCACCCATTAATATGCAGGAGAGCGGAGGAGCTCAGGACACGGGGCACCGAGAACATATCATGCAACGAGCATGTTTATTTGGGTCATTATGTAAACAGAACAGGACGGACGAGGACGAGGGCCAGAACCAGGACCTGTACCACGACCACATCCAGAGTAAGGGAGAATGACCCCGGTCTAGTAAATATGATAAATGGCTGGTCTTTGAACCCTAAATGATGCATATAATACCTTAAGTTGGTTAGCCAGGTTCGCAAGCTTGTTGGTAGCTTTGAGAGCACAAAAATCACAATGAACCGGCCCTGCGGAGCAATGTACCCACTCTTTGCTACCTTTCCACCCCTTTTCTTGGCCCTCCGAATTAACAATGCAAATCCCGGCAATAACTTTTGTAGTGCCTATTTATAGGGGCTTTGCCTTCGCCTATCTGCATTTGCATATGTGTCTAGGCGGGGAAGTGAGTTTGCGAGAACCCCAGGAGGAGTGTGTGTTTTACGACTGAAATATGCAACAGCAGAAACAGCAGCATCAAACTAATACAATGGGAGTTTTTGAGTTTTGCATATTCCACCGAAAGAGTGCCACGGGAAAAAAGGGGTGGAAAATCAGCTCGGAACTTGAGTGTTGGGTCGTAAAGGAAACTCACAACTGTAAAGGAAACTCGTAAAAAGCAACACATAAATCCAGGGCTACAATGAACTAATTTCACGTGCAGCGCTGGGAAAAATATATAAATGAAGATATAGCTTGTGTTTTAGGTTTAACAAAAATAAGATATGCTCTTGGAAATCAGATTCTCACTTAGAAGTTTTAGCTTAGACAATAAGGACATGTCATTCGAAAAGCAATAAAAATATATTACAATTTTTATTATCAAGATGTTCGTTCTTCAAGTTTGATTTTAATATATATTTTACACGACAAACGCTTCCTCGAATTTATTTATAACTCTTCAGAAAGTCCCTCAACTTAGCTGAACTTTCAACTGCAAAAGATAATGCAGCGAGGTATGAGTAAGTGATATTGAAAATTCCTCAGCCGCAGATGGGTTTTCCGGGAAATAGTCTCGAGCTGTTGAGCCAAACATCCTGTCGTGGCTCACGACAAGTGCCTGTCATGCTCCGAAATCAAATTATGTGTGCTGAGTTTTGTGGAAGTGGCCAGCTCACTCAACGCTTCTAAACACGAAGAGGAGCAACTTTGCAGGGATTGCACTTTCCAGTGGCTAGCGTGCTTCCTTCCCAGGTTAAATTACATTTCCAAGAAACCAACCAACAGTTTGCTTCTGCGTTTTATTAAAGTTTCTAAGCTGTTTACTTAAGGCAAAACAGCTCGAGCTAAGATTTGAGAATATTCTCCGCTAAGCAACAAGCTAATATCCGTTTTCCTTGAACGGATTTCAAGAAATAATTAAATCAATTACGTTGAACAACCTAAGAACCAAAAATTCGTACTTTCCTAATGAATTTATTTGATGCTGCCGTGGAAATTGGTAAAGCCTGTCGTCGGGGAAACCTCCTCACCGTGTTTGTCATTTGCGCTTCATTTAGTTTTGGCCATTGAACAAGCCCCCCGTGGATGTCGGTTGCCTGGCTGCTGTGGCTGATGACGTCTAAATCATTCCGTGATGGTTAATCTGGTGACGGGAATGGGTATTTATTTTCACGCCCCACTCGATGTCGCAGGAAATTGCCGGAAACGACAGGAGCGCGTTTACAGATTTGTAAGAGGCACAGAAAAATTGAGTTCGCACCACGTTTTGTTTCCCCTATTTCCAGGAATTTTTTTGCCTAGACCTCATGAAGCGCGTAATAATTTATTATAGCCGATAACGATAATGAAGAGCAGAATGTGTATATGTGTACATGAGCTTGGGAAGTGACAGCTGTCGCTATGAACATTGTCATTTGTAATCCACAGGAGACATTTTTACAATGAGTTTTATTTGGGGAAAAGTTCTAAGTGGGGGAGAGGGACTTATATGTGTGACAACTGTATAAAAATATTTGCAAGTTTATTATTTTCTTCTTTTAATTGTTTTGGTTTTTAAATGTTTCGCTTGCCAATTTTGATTAAAGGCTTCCCACATTTATAGATAAAAATATAACAGTCTTAAACTGATGCTTTTTAATAGGTTCCCAAAATCTTTCTTTTAATAAATTCCAAGCATCTTCAGGCTCTTTAAAAGAGTATTAATTCGGATAAAATGGCTTAATGGAAACTCAAACTCTTTTTCGAAATACATTTTAAGCACCTTCACCCTAAAAAGAGTATTATATTGGATAATATAGAAAATAATTCCTGATGAATAATTCCTGCTAAATAATTCCTGATAAATAATTCATTATTAAATCACTTCAGAAATATTTGAAGTACCCCCCATACTCCTCCCAGTTCCAGTTAATTTTCCCAGCTGGGACTTATGTGCGTACACACACACAGCACGTGTCAACAGATTTTTCAAAAGGTATCCTAATGAACCGCTATCTGTGGGCTTGTGGATTGCGGCTCGGTGGTGGCAAACGGCAAAGGTGGGTCAAATAGACATGGGCCTGTGTAAATAGGAATCTGCCATTTGTTAATCGAGACACGCGCACACAAATCAAAATCACAAGTAATACAAAAAACAAAGACGGAATCCGCGTGGCAGGGAATAAGGCACACCTGCGACAAGTTGCCATCATGTTTATTTGTTCTATTTGGCAATAGGAAGGAAGTGAGAGTCAAAGTCCTGTGTAGGCTGACAATTTCTGTTATTTTTTTGTGCCACGTGCGAACAAGTCAAAGTGCTCGATGATTATCTGGAAATCTTCGTTCGAGGTAAATTGAAGCTGGCTGCTGAGCTATGTTCCGGATCAAAATTTATAATAAATATTTAAATCAACCGAAACTTTCTTACCTGACCGTGGGAATAGTGAGTATTTCTGCTTGTCTCACTGTCTTCTCCTCCAGTTTACTGCTTTTGATTTAGCTTTGGCTTTATTCTCCGACTCTTGGCAATTGCTTCGTTTTGGCAAGTTTATGTCAATGTCGTCCTTTTCCCAGTTGTTCACTTGATTTAACATGCAAAGCACAATTTCACGAGAACTTCACTTGATGTACTATGTAGCCAAATTTTTTCTTGTCGGCAAAGCTGATGACATTTTGGAGTAACAATCGAGTCGAATTTTCTTTAAGTTTAATGTTAAATTATTAAACTAGGAACAAAACATTATTTATAAATTATTTGAAGCACATTTTGCAGCACAATTCATTTGTTTACTCAGGCTGTATTCTTTTTGTTGCGTATACGTTATATTGCGTATACGTCATGTCTGCCTTATTTGTATATTTTTCGTTCGTTTCGTTTGCACATAGAACTTTACTGAATCTCCGATTAGTTCGATGAATTTGGTTCACTTCTATTAATAAAACAAATAAAGCCAAAAATATATAAAGGAAATAATATTTGAACAACATTGTAATGAGAAATATAAGCAGACCAGAAAGCCACTTGTTTGCAATTTTTCTCTCTGATTCTATGATTCTGATGATTCTATATCTCTTTTAAAACCTAATTAAAATCTTCCTGGAAATTAAAGCCATTTCAGAAAAATAAATACCTTTAACCCAAACTACCTAACCAAAGAGATGGTTGCCATTTTGAATAGGAAATTATGTCAATCATTCGAAACTTCAGTAGAAATTTTGAATGGGAAATCAAGTCAATCATTCGAAACTTCTGTAGAAAATCAATTGGAGTTTCACATTGCTCGTCAATAACTTTTTTAGTAAACTTACAATTGCTCTTTATTTTTAAAAATTTTAAGTCAAATTAATTATAAAACGCCTTGAAACTCTTAACAATTAAAATAAGTAATAATGAGTGTTACAATTACTCTTATTTATGTTACAGAATATTTAAGTACATACTTTATATAAAATTAAAATTATTGTATCTTCCTTAAAGATGTTCACAAATTAAATAAATTTTTAACATTAGAATTATCACATAAATCCTAATTAAACTATATAATTCATAAGTCAAAGAATACATCTCAAATCATTCAAAAATTAATACAAATTTACCACAGAATTCCAACTCAAACAAAACCCAAACAAAACCCTGAGTGAATTATATTTTTAATTTTCTGTAATTGATACTTTGTTTAATAAATTGCCACAAAATGTATTTCGAAGGTCCCTCCATTCCTTCCTTTATTGTGGTAAATATCCATTGAAACGTTCAGTTCATAAATCACAATGCGCTATTCCGATGTTCTGACATCTCCATGCAGTTTTTCAGAATTTATTGACTTGCACAAACATTAGCATAAATATTTCAGAAATCACGTTCATGTCGAACTCGCGAACTCACACTCTTATGGGTATATTTGGATTTTTTTTTCAGTACGAAAGCGGATGAAATATTATCCGAATAGCATTCGCTTGCACTTTGGCCGAGATCGCTCTATTTTCACAGTTCGCATTTCGCGTCCGAATCGTTTGAGATGCCGCGACATTCTGACGAGGACCGAGCACGAACCAACGCCAATCGTCCGCCGATTTTGGCCAAGTTAACAGTCGTAACAGGGTCCTAATAACAGAGCTCTGTTGGCCAACAGTTGCGGCAGCCAGGCAGGCGGCCAGGCGGCTTCCCCCACATCTGCGTCACGTGCTGCTGGCCTTTGTTGTTGCATTGAACTTGAACTAGTGGCGAATTGTTGCTGCTTTTCCCACATTGGCGCGCATTTTACCGGCTGTTTATTTCTGGCCAGGCTTATTCTCACTCTCGGCCCAGTTTCACACTGCGCAGGCGCTCCTAATTGGGGTGACCATGCTTCGAATATTTTTATTTGAGTTTAAGATTTTATTTCATTTGTAGGAAACGAGGAGATGCATTAATTAGGCAACTAATTAGGAAATAAAATGGTGTTAAATTAATATAATAAAAGTTCCAGTAAGAACTAAGCCTTAATTAAATGAATCTAAACTTCCTCCATTATTAAGTTATTAATATCTTTAGAGTCTTGGTTTTCCTTGTCCTGTTTAAATGTTCAAAATAATATCTAGTATAAACCTATTCCTATCTCAAAATATTTCTAATGAAGCCAAGCTTCATAGATTTCCAAGAACTTCATAAACAAAAACTTCATGTGGCAAAGATTGAGCCGCTTGTCGGAATTACCAAGATATCCTGCGGTGGTAACCAAGTCGGAAGCTTGGGCTCGTTTTATTACAACTACGCAGAAACAGCAGTTTCAAGAAAAAGGAAATTAATGCACTTGCAAGTGCACATTGGCTGAAAATAATTAGAAATTGAATAGAAAAGATGCTTAGCAATTAAGTGAAAATTTACTAGATGGCGTCAACAAAGTCTGGCCTTAAGTTTAAAAGCAAGCCGGAAGCACGTACACAAATGCCAAATATCCGTTTCGCCTGTTAAACTGATAATAATGTTTATCGTCTGGAGCGACCAAGTACTTAATTTCACCAATGGAATACAGAATGAGGAGTTTTCGCCGAGCTGGGAAGCCGGCCATAATGTCCAACTTTATTGCAGCGGAAGTTGTTGGCAGTGCGGCGGAAGTTCCGGCAGCTAAGTGCTCGCAACTCGCATCTCGCGCGGCAGCTGCAGCTGATGATGATGAGCAGCTGTGGCACCCGAAAGTAAAACGATGCATATTTCATTATTCGCTTTTTTTTTATTTTGTCTCTAAAAAAAAGGTTTTTGAAATTTCCACTGACCATATGCATTAGGGTTTCCTACAAACAGTCTTTGTGACTTATGGTACAGGCATAAAGTCTAATTAAAAGTTTTGAGGTTTCTGAATGAATAGAAAAGTTTCTTAAAAAAACTATTGATAAGAGGGTTCTTTCATGTTTTAATTATTATTAATTTTAATATTTAAATCTGACCTTCTGACTAAAATCATAATACCGAGTAAGGATAGAAATTCAACCCAAAGACTTCCTCGTGCTCAAAATAAAGTGTACAAATATAAATACCAACATCCATAGATTTATTCACACCTAAAGAATACCTTAAAGTGCACAGTAGTTTCGTTGCGAACAACTTAGATGTAGTTTATTGATTTCCGGCTGTCGTTTTGATGCGTTCGACCAATCCTCGACTCAAGTGGCAGTTGCAACGTGAACTTGATACTGAAAAATTGAACAATGCGGGAAAACTTGCAACGTGTGTGTGCCGCCTGTTTGAGAAGATTTGCTTGCATAAAAGTTTACAAACAAAAATCAATCGTCTGTGCCAGCGGATTGGCCGCAATGTCACTCGCTTGGTAAGGACATTAGGCAAAGCTGCCAAGTGCATGTGTTTAAAGTTGGGATCCCCAGGAATTGGCCAATGTTTGCAAGGGCATAAGCCGCAAAACTAACCAGGGAGCAACTACAAAAAAATCCTAGAGTAAAAGGTTGTCCTTCTTCGAGTTTTTCCGTTATTGGAAAGCCGGAGGGAAACCGCCAGTTTCATGGCCAAGTTCAAGTGGAAAAGTAGCATAAGTCGCGGGCTGGCAGATGGATGCGCAGAGTACTTTCACATTAAATTGTGACCGACAAGCTTTTGGTAAATAATTTAAGTATGTGTACACTGGGCTTACGGATACCGAAGATGGAAAGGTGGAGATAGGGCGGAATGGAAAGTTACCCAAGACTTTGAATGCAAATTTAATTTTGAGTCGCAGCATGGCGCATGGAATGGAATTTAAATCAATTGTCCTCAAACTCCGGAGCACCGGATGAAGAGCCCGGCAAACACTGGCCCCCAACAGTCATTCAGTCACAATTCAATTGAAATTTAATTGATTTTACCCAGCAGTTGGGCAAACATAAAACGTCAATGCGGTTGGGCAAGCCAAGAAGGCAAAGGAGGAGCTCATCAAGGGCAATTAATTTTGCTATCAACTATAATGGTGGACAGCCAAAATTTGTGGTGCAAAATTCAGGAAATATGTTTACCTGATAGGGATTTCATTTAACAATATTCAGATCTATATAGCTTATTTATAGTGTTATAATTTCCCACAAAAACCATACAGATAAGTTGCAGTGCAATGCAGTTGCATTTCATTCCCAGAAATGAACATCCTTTCACATCTCCATTGACCACGTGATGAATTATCAAACCAAAGTATGAATTTATGGCATTCTTGGCAACTGACACAATTGGGGTTACACCCGAAAACCAAGTCAATACCCAAGGCATTCATTTAAAATCCTCAGCCATAAATTCCCCAGTCCGTTTAATAATCATTTATTTTGGAATGACATTACTCGTAAGCATTTTGCTTTATTCAAATAACAAAATACTCAAATGCATATATAAAACATTTCCTTTTCCCATGCATTGTGAGACCCGAAATAACTTATTTTATGACCAAGAAGATATGTGAACAAATTTAATCAAACGCTTCATCTATAAACTGGGAAGTAAAGCAGCTCAAGGCAGTAAAGCTGATGGAACGAAGAGATTTTGGGCCTTAGAAATGCCAGAGAGGAGAGCCTTAACTATTTACGACTCAACTAGGCGTTCAGTAATAAAACTCAAGCTTATAGTTTCTGTTCCGGAAAACGATTTCTCGCATTATTCATAAACACACCATTGTCATTTGTATGTCATAAAATTGGATGGAGTTTGTATAGTAAAAATTTCTCTAGGAAGAAAGCGCTTGACAAAACGATAGCTTTTTTAGTGGCTATATAAATATATTTTCTTTAAATCTAAACTCCTTTTCATATTAATTTAATTATTACCTTCTCTCGATAAAAATACAGGGTAATTATCTAGTTATTTTCTATTGAATCATGTTACCAAGTGGTTTCTTGGCACCAACGGTTCGAAGCTCTTTCAGCAGTCAAGAAACCATTGGCAGGAAACTGGCGCTAACTTTTCATATCCCCACTAATTAAGACAAGCCGAGAACAGCAGGCGAATGAGCAAGTGTTGGCCTGCCAAGTCAAACTTTGGCACGCTGGCAAATGTTTTGGCACTCTCACTCGCTGCCTCTCTCTCTGGTGAGCTGTCTAATGAATAATGACGGCCCAGAGGGGCATATTGGAAGAGGTCCTGAAAGGACCGGCAAGGCAGACAGCACTTTGCGCTTAGCGTGCGTGTGCAAATCAAACGCGTCCTTGAAGGCTGGATAAGTGCACAGGGCGAAAATGTAGTCTAATGCAGTGAGGGATTTAATTTATAAAAATTTGTAGTTGATTAAGTACTTTTGAAATGTCTTAAATTTGATATGAATTTATATTAGCCTTATCGTTTTATCATATCCCTTTTTAATTTCTAGAGAATATTTTAAATCCAATGTGCAAGAGATAGTCATAGTATCATAGTCGAAGATTATGTCTTAATAATTTTTACAAAATTCGAATTAAAGTATTAATTAGTATTATTAGGTTTACAAAATAATTTTAATTTATATAATTCCAAAGAACACTTGAAAACCATTCCCGGAAAAATATTAACACTATTATAATTTTATCTATTCATAAATAAACGGGGCTGCCCTAGAATTTGTTATTGTATTGATTTTGTATTTAATTGATTTTTGTGTAATATTTTTTGATGACGGATATTTTGCATCTAATAAACCAATTTAGTTTAGTCACGATCTATATATAATATATAATTATATTACATACAAATTTACATTTAATAAATGTACGACGTCTTAAGAAGATTCAGGCAAAAAATAAAGACAGTTCTTTCCTTTCAAAATATAATTTCAGATAGTAAAAAAAATATTTTCATTTCACTTTCTGCAAGGCAAAGTAAGCAGTCTTTTTTGAAAGTGTTTCCGGCACGGGTTGGGTGTAGAATACCGAAATATCCTTAGGCATCGACAATTATACAAACGATTTGCGCCCATTTCTTTCTTCGAGCCAAACTTTTTCCAGGTCCGGTCGCTAGGGTTTGAGCCGGTGGGCGTTTTTTAGGGTGGCGGCCTTTGACTTGGCCCGAAACCAGTTTTGGCTTTGCTTTGCTTTTGCATACTTTTCACGGCCCAACGCAATTTGTTCGAATGTCGAGTGTCACGTTTGCGTCCATTCTGCTCGGCTTTTGTTTGGCACTTTTCTGTTTGCTCTTGTGCCATTTTTCCGCAGCTGCAGCTCCGCTTTCCACTATCCACCTTCCACCTTCTCTGCATTTTATACGTTCATTGGCTTTGATGTTGTGTAGCTGGAAAGTCTAATGAACCCTTTGGCGAGCACATAAAGCAGAAACGAACACAGCCCACATTGAGATAGATAGCGTCCATGTACGCTTTTAATAGTTCCTTTGTCCAAGGTCCCCGGACAAGATATATATTCGCATCTGCATCCGGCCATCTCGGCGGCACAACACTAGAGTGTGTGCCTGGGTGTGCGAGTGTGTGCGAGGGGAAAGTTCAATGAGTTGCCGTGCACTCGGAAAAAGAATTCCCCGGAAACTTGGGTATTAGGTCTTTTATGAGCGTACTAAACCAGAAACTAACAAACAAAGCTATTAACTTATAATCTCTGAGGATTTATTATGGGTTTTATTACATGTAAAATTAATAAAGTTGTATATTGAGTCCTTTGCTTTCCCTTTTGGATTAATAGTCTTTCTTTTAAACCAAAAAACAAAACCCTTTTAGCCAAAGGAAGGTTTTCTAATAAATACATTTTTGTTTTCTGACTTTAAAATATATTATTTAATATATTCTATTTTCTACTGAGTATAGACTAGTCTAAATATTTATAAGTACCAATTGCCTGTTTTACAAACACTTTTCTAGGCTCACCAGCTGCTTAAGGACTGTGCATAATTTACAAGAGCTTCATCTATCCTCGGGTTGACAACATTATCCACAGAACTGGGCGGGTCTTTCGAGGGCTGCCAGAACACAGATGCTTAGCCAAGTATATTCTAATATATTTCACATTAATGTGTTTCTAGGAACCCATGTTTACACAGAGCCAGTGGGATTCGAAGAAAGCCAGCAGCAATATAGGAAAGGAGTCCTAAACCTCGCCCAAGGAGCGCTGTAAAAAAATAAACATATATATATTTAAATAACATTTTTTTTTAACTTTCAAAGACAATTTTAAAACAATATAAATATTAAAGCTATTAAATGGTACCAAGTTTAACTAAGTTAAAAAGCTGTTACAATTGCTTTCATTACATATGAAAATTTCAAGTAGAAATTCCTGCGTTAAAGAAAAAGGAGTACTTCCTCTTTAAAGGGCCATTTCTCGATTCTGAGACTTTCCCAAAGGCATAGGTTATATTCATACATATCTACATATATGTATGCACTGAGAGAGTGTACAAAAAACTCGCGAAATTGAAACTGTATCCAAGTCACGGAAGTGGCGCTTGTTCCCTTGCCCAGGCATCAAATCAAGC
This sequence comes from Drosophila bocqueti, assembly GCA_018151655.1. Taxonomy (NCBI): domain Eukaryota; kingdom Metazoa; phylum Arthropoda; class Insecta; order Diptera; family Drosophilidae; genus Drosophila; species Drosophila bocqueti. The sequence continues at coordinate 17,115,069 of JAECXF010000002.1, forward strand.
TGCGAAGTAAATTGCCCCATCGTGTCGGCTTTTGGGTGAAAAAAAAGAGCCACCATGGCAAATGAAATTTTAGCTTTATGACCCCGTGAACTGAAGCCAGGGGCAACACGCTCAAAATGAAAGGCGCGAACTGGTAGTTGTCTTGAAGACAAATTTAAGTTGTAGCAATTAAACTAGCCAAACAAGAAAAGTGAGTGATAGTTGAGACTTAAATGCTCTTAGTTTTTATATGCCATTTGCCTATTAATTTTATCTATAACATAGTACAAAACTGTGAATATATACCCAGTTTTCCTATTACATTTTTAAAGTATTTCAATTTACATTACTTCAATATTTAAGTCACTTTTCACATCATTTTGGCTACCAAACCCACTAAGTGGTTCATTCTTGTGTGTGCGCTTAAGCTTAAGAGGTGCTGTCCCTCACATTTGACAAGGGTCTAGGACTATAATCCCCAGACAATTATTATTCCATACAAGCTGCCAATTAATGAGCTAAAACGGAAATTGAATTTCGCAGGAAACGGCAAACTTAGACATGAGTTTTGCATTCCAAGTAGCCCTAAGGATTTCGGAATTTCTTTCGAAATTTCTCCCCATCAGTGGTTCAATATTTAACTCTAGCAAACCATTTATAATTCAATTATGTTGATGTTTTAACAACAGTGAGTGGTAGATATCCTTCTAGGCTAGGCGATAGCCGGCGGAAGTTTATAATTACAGGCTACAGGTGGGGCGTTGAAAGGAACCTCTTTGGCCCATCACCATCGTCATCATCGTTGTCATTGGCCCAGGGCACGTTTCGTGTCAATAACTTCCAATTAGCCCAGGGCGGGGGGAAGTTGGTAGCTGATTGCTGGGGGGAGAGGCCCAGGGCGGGGACAGAGGGGCGTGGCCATAACTAATAGATAATAATGACGGGAGAACGTCAAGTGCTGATGGCACTGCGGTTCAGTGGCCTTCTGTTCGCCTGCTCCTCGAGATGGATGACAAGGTTCACTGAGCCATTCATTGGTGGCCCTCTGCCGCCTGCATGCCATTTTCGCATATATATATATTCATCAAGGAGTGCTAAAAAAATATTCTTGGCCAAAAACTTAATAAATTAAAGACAAAAATATCCAAGCAAGCTCTAGTCAGCACGCCACGTTGATGGCTCGTTTGCTATTTTTGAGCAATAGCTACGGGTCAAGAAAACCACTTTAGTTAATTTCTTTCTTTTCTAGTTTAATTACTCATAGCAAGCCGTACTTATTTCACTTTGCTTAAAGCTCCTTGAAGTGGCCATAAAGCCAATGGTCAAGGGGCTTGGGGAAATGCTGGTGAAATTAAATAAAATAAAGTAAAGGAAGGAAGAAATAGTAAAATCAGAAATTAATTTGAGACTTTTAAATATGATTAAGTAAGTAATTAATTCATACACCGTTGCTCCTTATTAAAATACTCCTAAAAACAAAAATAGGCAAGTTATTTAATGATAAACAACTTGGCAATCTTTTATCGTAATCTAAATCCCCAAAAATTCCTTCAAACAATTTAAATAGCAGTGTCAATAAAAAGGTTAAGTATCTAAAATTGAAAGCCCAAATCCCCACAAATCTCCCTAGCTTAAACCTTAGCCCAAACCCTTTACTCTCACCGATTTAACGGTGGTGTTAGCTGGCCATTATGACCATTCGTTAAAATTGTGTTGGCAATAAAAATAAATTTAAGTGAAGCGAAAAGTTTTTTATGCGCATTAACCATTTGAAAATCGAAACCGAGAATGGTGGGTGGGTGGCAAGTGCTCCTACGGCCAAGAAGAGGCATTAAAAGTTCAAAATTCTACTCAAATTTCATTAGAGCTTCTTCTTGGCCCGAAAGCCACTTCAAAGTTTCCCGACATGCGATTGCGAAGCCGGCATTCCGAGTGGGAGATATATGGATTTAAAAGACGCCCCCAAAAGTGCCGAGAGTCCCTTTTGTCAAGCACAAGAGGAGAGGGAGTGCTGCTAGGTGGAGAAGGATACGGGCCGGGGCTTATATTTATAATCGCCTTCAACGCCATCGGGCGCACAACATATTGAAATTGTCTCTCTGTGCGGCAGCTTCCCCCCAAACAGTTCAATGCACCACGTCGCCTATGCAACGTGATTTTAAAACCCAAAACGGTCTGGTTCTTGGTCTGGTCAAAGTTGAATGGTCAGCGGCAGCTCGAAGTCAATGCTCAGGGTGTGTGTTTTGCCAGGCGGTTAGCTGGTAATTTAATTGCCAAATGCAAATTCCGAAACCGAATCGCAGTTCTAGTCCCCTAAGAGCCGACATCATAAAAAACACGGCAAGGCGGCACTCACAGCAGCATCCAATTAGGCGCCGCTCCAGGTGCGGCATGTTCTCTCGACTTAAACAAGGGCCCATCTTGGCCGTTTAAGATGGCGAGAGTCCAGAGAAATGCCTTCAATTTGCATACCAAGCGAATTATTGTCACGTTAGTGACTTGAAAAGGGGACCGTCCAGGCACAAATGGCCCCCCAAAAAAAAAGGTTCATCTGATGTGTGATTGTATTTAAAGGAATTCGGGGAAGTGTTTCTTTATTTGAAAGGCTTGGGAATGTGTGAAATATTTGTTGAAAAACTTCATGTAATCTGTCCCTTTTTTTGGGGGAAGCTTTTGGAAGCATTTTTTAACCCAAATGGGAATGTATCTACTCTAAGAATCTGTTGAGTTTAAACATAAGTTTAGATTTAAGGGAAATAATCAATAAGAGTTTGAATATATCATAGAGTAGAGACTGAAAGACTCTTTACAATTTTATATAAATTCTTACACTTTGGGCCAACATGGCGGGTGAGTGATTTCTTATTCTTATCGATTTAATGTTTACAAGAATTTATAATATTTCATGTAGAAGTTGTCTTATAAACTTTAAAGATTTTTAAATATCTCTTTAGAGATTGGAAGAACCTTGAACATATTTTAATAAGCAAATTAATTGTCACACTTTTGGCTAAGCAATTGTTGTTCGATTTAAGAAACCAATTGCAGAAACCTATTGTAATTTCTACATACTAATGGAAATCCTTATTTTCTTTAAACATTCTTGCCTAGTCAATATTTAATTATTAATCATTAAATATATATACCCACGCGGTTCTTAGTCACCTTATGCCAATTAGTGTGTCTGGTTCGCGTAATTATTATTATTGGACAACATTGCTGCTCTGGTGCGACACAGTCAATAACTGGTTCTCAATAACGACCTCTACACATGTCGCAATGTACATAATTATCCGCATTGATTTTACGAGCACCCCATAAGCACTGCCCAATATGCCGACCAAGCATCCCGCATATGAACTAATCTCGATATGGCCAAGGGTTTTGGCCAAAAAACCACACAAGAGGAAACGAGAAACCACAATCGCCAGCTCGTTTCGAGGCGGATGCCGGTCCTGATTAGCCTTGGCAACAAGTTGAGGGTTTCTTTTGGGTTTTGCACTTGGCTGCACATCTGAGCCAAATAAAAATCGGAAATAAACATGACAACAATGTGGTGCTAAAAATTGGAAGAAAAAAATGGATATAACCATTGTGGCAGGCCAACAAATTGGAAAGCAAAGAAATTAACATGAAAAACTCAAAGAGCATAAAGTCAGGGATGGAAGAGCCTGCTTGAAGGGATTTTTTTCTCATTTTTAGGCTTTGAAAGAAGCAGTGAAACCACAAGGGGAAACTAGGAAATAAGTTCACTGGAAAGTTCTAAAAATATTTTATAATAAATTAAATTTATTAACCACATTCTAGAAGCTACAAATGACTGATTTTCTTGTCTAATAAAGACGCTGTTGCTTACCAATTTGATATGTTTGATTTAGCCATATCAATAAGTAAAAGCTCAAACTAAATCAATTCTAAATATTTGTATATCTTACCAACAGCAAAATGACCAGCAGAAAAAAAGAGATACAGAGCCTTTGATATCCGAGCCGGAATAGTGGTCAATAAATCGCAACGAGAGCAGACGAGAGCTCTTTAAAAACAGCTTACAAGGACGTAAGGCAGGCCAGTCCTGGCTCCTCTCCACCCATCGCCTACCTCACCAGAGTGGGCTTTAATAATGTTTGTTGGCTGTCTGGACATTGGCAACGATTTGGGTCACAGAGTCGCCAGCTTCTGGGGGGTTCTATAAAATCTGAAAAACCCCCCTAAATGCAGCAAACGAAGCTTAAAAGTGAGAGATGTTTATGCCTTTGTAAAGCGGTAAATTCTTTAGTGAAAAAAATATGAAATCCCCTTGGGCTACGCCTCTTGTCTGCGCCATATGGCAAAGCCATAAAATTAATTCATTTCTTTTCGCTTAATTGAATTTTCTTGTATTAAGACCTTGCATGAACTAAGAGGCTTGTAAAAATTGAATACATTTGGGAAGAGAATTCTTTGAATGATATTCAGTATGTATTTGGGGAATTTATTTTTCAAAGTTTATTGAGACATTTTAACACTCATTTTCATCATCAAATAGTAGGCCTTAAGTTTAACCTCAACTACATTTTCAGCTAGAACTCACTTTTCATTACATTTTCTAACGAGTTGAAAGTACCAGCAACAATCACCAAAATGTCTCAAAAGGTAGGAATACATTTTTGGTAATTTTAAAGAAAATAATTTCGTTTTTTCTCTCTCAAATTGTAGCCACCTGAATTCAAGTTTCCCATGCACGATTTACACTTTAAAAAGACAATTGGTACAGTGAAAACTGCCTGCATACTCTCGCTATTAGCACCAACTCTCTTGTACATGTTCCACAATGCACCGGTGAAGAGGAAGTACAAGAGCTTCTACTCGAAGTATGATCCCATCGATGCCTTTGACCGCATGATGAGTGGTGGCTTTATCAGCTCCTTCCCACCCGGCAGTGGTCCCAAGAAGGACAAGAAGGATAAAAAGAAGAAGAAGTAGACACGGAATCCATCAACAAAACCAAGCACAACCCTAATGAACACTGAAAAGGAGATCTTACACGAATTTGAGTTCTAAGAATTGACAACATAATCAAGAATCAAGCGACTACAGCTTAACTGGAGCATTGCAAACATTCCTGGCAGATAAATATGCCTATAACTACACATATTGAAAACATTTTTGGACTTTAAAGCAGTTCGAAAACTAATATAAATTCAAAAAGCACAAACATCTCCCTGTGATCACTATAAACATTAAATATAAATACATTTGAGCATTGCTAACTGAAGTAGATTTATTTTAAGAGTTTGTATAAGAAATGTAAAATGAAAATGAAAGAAGTACAGACCAACTTATAAGGTTGAAAATAATAAACTGACAAAGGAGTTCCACAAATTACTTGGGACTTAAAAAATCCCAAAAAAGGTGTTGCAAATTAGTTTAAAAAATTGTACTTCATAAAAAAACCCTACATTTCGGTACATTAAATATTACTTCCCACCTTTCCATGCGTTCTAAGAACCCTAATGGTGCATGGATCACTCTAGTATATATGTATACCCATTAAAAAGTGTTTATTATAAACCAATTCTTTCAACTGAATTATTCCTCCCCTCTGTAATTTTCTCTAATCCCCAGCAATTCGCAAACTTGTCAATAATTTGTAGCGTACTCTCGAGCGCATCGAGCAACTTTTTGGGCGATTTAGCCACAGTTAACCGGAGCCCCCGACAGGAAATACACAAACAGAGATATACGGGAAGGGGGCGTGGCAAGCGGAAACACTGGCAAGCATGTTGGCTGAAAGTTTTCAAATCAAGCCACAAGCCGGGCCAGATGAGGGGCTGTTTGCCACTGTTACCATATATGGCTGACAAGCTGCGACAAACTCGCAGACAGTATCGAAAATGAAACTTTCTTGGTGGCAGGACACAACAACGAGGGCCTCAAATAATGCAAGAAATGCATAAAATTTCAATAAAGTTTTGTCATGTTAACGAAAAGAGCTTCGCGGTTACGTTTGTGAAGGCACAGAGAGAAATTATGGGAACAAGAATGTTAAATAAAATATATTAATAAAAATAATTTCTAAGAACAGCTTTACGAAAATTTTAACACAAACCAAAAGGCTTTCTATTTTAAATTTTAAGTATAAACAATATTCTAAATAAATGCTTATCAAAAACCCTTTCTCACTCTGCATAAAGGCTTGGCATAGGACTCCTTGTGGTGGAAATGCAGCGTCAGTAAAATGGAGAAATTTATTGCAAGCCTCGTCGACATCTCACACTGTCACGCTGCGAACACAGGAAATATTTTTGGTAGAATGGTAAGAGCCTTTACCAAGCTGTATTCCTCCAAGGCCAAGGACTATTTATGCACTGAGCCAAGCCTCTAATTATCCACTTTCAAAATAAGCCCCGAAATGTTCTTCATCCGAGCTTGTCTCTTAGCAAACATGGAGAACTTTTGGCATTTGAACTTAAGCTGCTTAGCCTCTCTGGCCGGCAATTTTTTAGCAAACATCAGCCGAGCTGAAAAGTCCGCTCCTTGCGGCTCTGGACTGCTGCTGGTGCTGCACTTGCCGACCTCCTGGACAGGATTCGCCCACTCGATCCCAGGATGCCAGGACGTGCCCGGCGTGTAGAACACCTTCAGACAGCAGACCGCAAGTGCTGCAAAATGTTTCTCGACAGCAGCCACAACAGCCATCAAATGGACGCGGAGAGATTTTAAAGTCGCTAAAGGATTACGCTTTAAATTTAAGTTTTTAACTATCTTTGGGGATTAAGAAGAGGAGCTAAAGGTTATGATACAGTAAGTGTTTTTAGATTTTCCATACCTATTTTTTATATTATTTAGATTTAATATAATATGTTCACTCAGGCCAAATAAGATAATAATAAATTCAATTGAAATATTAAATAATAACCAAAGAATATCCTTCAAGCTGAACAAACCAACCGTAGCCAAAATTCTTAGAGATTCATGTTTAGTACATAAAATTAAAAGCACTCCTTAAGTATTCCAGATTTATTCGTTAGGAAAAATACCCATGGAATTGTAAGGTGCCCCGGAGTACTTAAAAAATTTGTCTGAGCTTTAGTGGCCACAATCGACCCACAGTTCCAGTGCGGCTGCGGCTATTTTGCATTTTCCTCCCACCTGCCCACGTAAACAGAAATGTTTTTGGACCACGTCTTGCTGCCACCCAAAAGTATGTAGAGGATTTTTTTTTCTTACCTTTTTTTAGCCAGGCAAGACAACATTTTTATAGCTGCTTGGGGGGGTCGGAGAAAAATGGGCATGTTAAGTGTTGTTTGCCATTTCTTTTATATTATTCTACCGTTTTTCGGTGCCACCTTTTACACGTGTTTAACTTGGGCGAGATCCCTTTTTTTCCAAGACATTCTAGGTGATGGCCCTTTTGCTAGTTGAGTTTAGATATTTTTCATTTTTTGAGACACACATATTTCTTCTACATTTATTTTAAACTAAAATTGCATGTAATAAATTATATATTTAAGTAACCGAATATTAAAGAGACTTTCCTAGAGTTTAAGCTAGAATTTATCCCAAGATTCTGTTGCATTTTTATTATTTATCTTTCAGCCTTGGGTCATGAGCCTCCGAAAATAAATTCACTGACCCAAAATGTATACATTTTTTTCTGGCTTCTAGATTTAACCGATTGCAAGCAATGCTTTTGGTATCTAGCCCATAAAATTACATTCTGTGCATAAAAATGTGTTCTAAGCTGAAGCCGAAAACACGCTCCAGAATGTTTTATGGCCGGGCATAGTTGTGTATTTTTTTTGTTCCTATCTAAAAGCAAATACGTACATTTTTACGACCGTTCCGAAGCTATACCGAAGCCTGCATTTAGCCTGAGGTCCTGAGGAGGCAGAAGTAATTGCATAATTGCCACTTAGCGTGTCTTCGACTCACACAGCTCATTAAACCCTTGTTGTGGCCGGGATGCAAAGTTTGACAAATTGCCGTTCGAGGGGGCCAGCCAAATGATGGCCCAATTGGATGCCTCCCAAGCTGCCGAGTCCCTGGCGGCAGGCTTCGATAAATCAAGCTGGCAAAAGGATTTGTGCACTGACTTGGATGTGATGCATTTAATGGGCGGTTGGGCGTCACGAAGGATCGTCCCGGGGGCCCTGTGGTGGGAGGTAGCCTGCTGGCCATCGCTTTTTGGCAAATTGCAGTTTGGCAGCTCGCAAGTTTCGCAATCCGCTTACACATAACGAACCGGCCAAAAAGCAGGCAACATTTTGCATTATCCCCCAGATATATTTATGAGGCAGGCGGCAAAATGCCGAAGGCATTGATTTATTTGCGGAAAATCGTTTATTAGAGCAACCTCCGAGGCAGGGCAGGCCACTCACTCAATCCCCATTGCTCCAAACAAGAACTCACAAATGAACACGCAAAATGCTGATGAGTGAAGCCCCTCTCATATCGAACAATTGAACTTTCTGATTGAGTTGAGCAGTGCAGGGGGAGAAATGCGGAATTACGATGAATATTGCACAATGCTTCTGGCCCATTTGTCAGGTCTTAAGTGGGTTGACGAGACAGCGGGCTGGGAAGGCAGGCGAAATTGCACTTGAAGGATTCACAGGAAATTGGACCAGACCCTGTCGCTGCAATATGGCCGGATAAAGGAATTCTATAGCCTTAACATAGCCTTGTTGCAAGTTAAGACCCCCGGGGAAAAAAACGAGATGAATGTGTTTATAATGGTTTCTTAAAATCGAAAATACTGGAAGAATGCATTTAAGGAGGTAGTTGGGAATTGCTATATATTAATGGAGTTTTAAAATCTTTAGAAAAAGTCTCTAAAAATATTTAATAAAATACTTGAAGTACCTCTAAATATTTATAAAATATCTCATTTGTAACTTTTTAATGCCATCTTTGTCCTCACAATTATCTCGTCCCAAAATCAAAATTTTCACCCTACTATAATTCGCAACCGTCTGCAAATCTTTGGAATTTTCCTGTTACACTTCAAAAGAGAATAGTAGCTCATACTATCCCTATAACGAGCAAGTCTGCCACCCCAAATGCCTCTACAAAAACCCGTATAAATGCAGGCCAAAGGACAACATTCCACACAATGTAACCTCATACCTCTTTATTTATTTATTTTTCTTGTTTATTTTTTTCCTGTTTCCATTTTTTTAATTACGGCCGCGCTGACAGGAGCACCGCAGTGAGAAAAACAACATCAGGCATCGGGAGCAACTGCCAGATAATTTCAGGCGCGCCAAGTTGCCTTTCAGTGTCGCCGCAGCCGCTGCTGCTGTCGACCTTTGGGAAGTGATTGCAGCCGTGACAACTTAATTTAAAAAACGAACTATCGCCCGAATTGCCGCACAATCTGGGTGACTTTAATTCGGTTAACCCCGCCGACCCGACCAAGTCCAGTAGTAGTGGCAATACAAATGACTGTTGTTTTTACTGCATTTGGTCAACCAGTTGTTGCCGGGCACGGAGGGCGTTAATAATGCCACACGTCGAGGTGAACAGCGGCAGCGATGCATAGCTGATGGGACAGGTTGGTCATGCACAAGGAATAAAAAACGTGGGAGAATAAAAAATGTTACAAAGACAATATATGACTAGAAAGGACTAGACTATGACTAGAAACGAAAATTTATTAGAACGAAAATATATACAGTAAATATCCATCTCCTAAGAGCTTTTCCCTAGTTTATGTACTGATATATGTATTAATACTAATACCTCTGAAATATACAACAAACATTTAGTTTCCCTCCCAGTGCAGCTATTCCGAGAGTTTAAAACAATAGCAACACATTGAACCCCATGTCCATGCCCTCCAATACCACCAATTCCACCTCGTATACCCCACATTCCAGCGAAACGCTCTCTCAGCCGTGTTTATGCGATTTAACAGATTGAAAAACAAGTCGATAAAGGAAAATGAACAAAAAAGGCCCCAAACCCAACCCAAAAAGTGCTATACTGAAAAAAAAGGCAAAACGAGAAAAATAAAACAAAAGGGATTTATGGGATTTGTGGCGAAATGCAGCTGGAGCTCTATTTTACATGTTTGTTTCGTGTTTTAGCCAGAGGAGCCTTGTAAAGCCATGTAAAGACTTTAACAAAGACCAAAAAATGCAATTTTATGGAACAAAAAGTTGTAGAAATTAATATATGCTAGTCTTTAAAGTTCAAAGATTTAAGAAGATATTCAGAAATATATCATAGATATTTACAATACTGCAAAATCCATCAAAATATTTGTTATATCAAAAGAAACCTCTGAAAAGCAGCTTTATTCTAAGAAAAGGGTAGGAAATATATTGTTAAATTAAATAATATGAATATATAATTATAAAAAGAAGTTGTTTATCAATTGAACTTTATTCCCAAGTAACGCCTTTAATAAACAAAAATACTTTTAAATATTTACGGCAGAAAATGTCCCACCCCAAAAAGTAGATAACTCCAAGAATTGAATTTCATCTTTAATGTCAATTCATTATTTCCCTCGTCCCTTTCCCCTAATACTTATGTATGTACACAGAAAGCCGTGCCATACCTTTGTGCTTTCAACAAAAAATTGGCCAAAGAAAAACCCTTTTCACATAGGAAAACCCCCCAGGGAGAATGCGGCACGAAAAGATACTTTGAAGATGTTTTTATGAACCCTTCTTCACCCGCAGTTTCATTTCTTTTTATGCACGCAAAGAAATAAATATGTAAAGATGGAGAATAGATGGAGTCGAGAACTCAAATCAATGAAAATTATTTATTTTTCCTGGTTAATGCTATTTTTGTAGAAATTTTCCATAACTCTTTCCGTCTTTGATGTGGACGAGATGCTTGTGGATCAAATAAATAACGTATACGCCATGTGAGACCGCAAGGGCAGGCCATGCTTAAAGTCGTCCCTCGTAACTAAAGCCTTTTCTAGTGTATCCCTTTAAAGGGAACGCGATTGGAGAAGAGTATGGGCTAAGCACTTTTCCACTTTGTAGCAATCTGTCCGACAACATGGCGTATGCGTAACGTGCGGCACATAACTCAAATCGCCGAGCATATTCATCTTCATATGCAAAGTAGATTTATGTCGCATTTCTGTACTTGGCATGCTCTTTTCGGGCTCCGCCGCCTGCCATTTGAAATTCCCCCAGCGTGTCGACATATTCAGCTTGTTTGTTGATTACGACGGTTTTCTTTCTTCAGTTTTCCTATTTTCTCTATGCGCAAGTATTTTTCCGGAACATTTTTTCGCGCTTGACAGGAACTTAAAGTCAGCGCTTGTGGCTCATAAATTATGTTAACAACGCTCACGCATTCGCGTTCGTGGTCACATCACAATTTTTCTATTTTCTTCTCCATTTTCCCCAACAATTTTTCCCCTATTTTTGAAGTTTTTATTTCACTGCTATCTATTTCTGGCCTGCATTATTTAATTACTTAAGTTCTTGCTTGAAGTTGGGTAAACAGTGCACGTGCCAGAATTTTTGACTACAAACTTTTCACAAATAATGGAATTCTAAATTTTCGACCTACGTATGAGAGTTGGGAGTTTAGACACGTCCTAGGGGAAAAGATTGGAAAACAAATAGAAAAACCAATGTTAAGGTTAGAATTTAAGTTCGACAATGCATTAGAGTTGAGTTTCAGTAAAAAAAAATACATACATAGAGTTTCCATGAAAGGGTCACTTATTGAAATTACCCATGTTTACAAGCTTTGGTTATACATATCCCACAGAGGAGGAGGAAGTCCAAGCCGCAAGCCGGCGAGCATTTAATTAAAACATCATAAATTTCCGTTGACAAACACAGGAACTTTTGCCACACACAAAACTTTTCGTTAGATTCAAAAACTTCATTTCATTTTCGAGGCAAGAAGCTGGACCAATAAGGAAAAAATGTTTCGTTGGTCGGAATTGCAGCAGGAATTTTAAGTTCTTTATTGAATTTCGTGCGGAAAATAGCAAGCTATGACAAAATGCTGGGAAGTAAGCCACAGGCCACAGGCCATGCGGCTCATAAAGTCCTGGCAATGCAGGACGACGACGGTGCATGGCGCATGCCACTGTTGACACAGGACGAAAGCCATGTGGGGTCAACGGAAATTGGGGTTTATACTCCCTCCCTCTCCCATTGGCCACACTTGCGTTGTGTGTTGTCCTGAGTTGGCTATATTGCTCACTTTGAAGTCATTTTCCAAATGATTTTGGTTGCACTTTGGCATTTTACGCTTAATTTTCACTTATAATTTATGATAAAATGCTCTTTAGACTTCAACTCGAGGGGCTTATGTTTTATTTTTCTAATTCAAGCACTTTTTATTTATGAACTAAAATTGAGATACAATTGTCCAAAATATTATCCTAAATGATTTCTATATAAAAATCAAGGTATTTCAAGCGTTAAGCTACCCCACCATTAAATTTGTCGGCCAGATTTATGCGTTCAGTTAACTTTCCCCAAGAAATGGGAAAAGTAAGTTAGTTCTCAGAGCCTTTGGGGAATTAATCAGATACAATGACCCACCTGTAAGGCATTTGAGCCCCAATCCTGTTGCCGTAAAACTTTCATTGAGGCGATTGTTAAAAATACTTTTGCTTGTCGGCTGCCAACTTTTGTTTCGGATCCCTTGTGGATTCCAGACTTCAACTTTAACTCGTTTACTTTCTACTATATATGTATTAGTAGTAATTCGCCTTCATTCAATATTCATATGCTGCAGCATAATTTTCCCTGAAAGCCAACGGACTGCGCATTAATAATAAAACTATGGCAGTGAAAATAATTGGAACTGGACAGCAGTTTAACAATCTTCCTGGATTTCTGGTTTCAAATTTTATTTCTTAATAAAAAAAAATGGTAAAGAAAGATAAACTTTAATTCCCGCTAGACTCCAGAACCTCTGGCGACATGTCAATAAAAATGATTGCTCTGCAGTGCCTAAAAATACAGAGCGCATAAAAAGGGACAACACCAAAAATCATATACAGGTCAAGACAGGACACAGAACTTGCCGCAGGACCACAGGACCCGGTGGACCAAACTGACAGCCTTGGCCAAAAGTTTGACATGCCTGGAAGTGTGAGTTTGAAGGAAAAATGGTGGGTATTTTCCGTTTCTTGTAGTCCATAGCGAATTCAAGTGAGATGTGAATGACAGAATTCCAGTACAAGTGACATAAATTGAATACGAAAACAATAAAATTTAAGAAATATTAAGAACACTCTAAGGTAATGAATGCTTAAGTAGGCTAAACAATTAAAGGACAGTCGGTATACAATTAAGATTGGTTTAAGATATATGTCACTTAATCTGTATAAAATTAAATAAACTGTTTACTGCTTAAAAATACCGAAGTTAAGACAATTTTAATTCTTTTTTCTTATCATTTTCCGATTGTTCCAATGACAGCTAACTCACTCTATATAACAGCTAACAGCTCTATATACATACTTTACGCTTAATATAAGCTAGTATAATTTTAAATATTAATAAAAATCCAGGGTGATGCAATGGTTCCGCTTTAAATACAACCTTGACTAAAACAATTTTCCCGTATAATTGACTGCTGTTTACTATAATAAATATCGGAGTTTGTAAACCCATAGCTTAGTCTTCTTTAAATTCAGCTATAAGTATGAAACGCTTAGCTTTTCTGATTTTAACCTTATATATAATTGGTGTCGCAAATTTTAAGGTTCTATATTTTATTTAATTAAATTTTTTACTGCAATTTTAAATTATGATATTGCAGGAAGAAAACGTAGAGGTCTTTAAACTGCTTTATTCAAAGTAAAATATTTTTGAATATATCTTTTTTTATAAAATTAGGTAGTTCTTACAAATTTCCCAGACCTTCCCTGTTTGCGATACTGCACAATTAATGCTTATGAGGTTTGTGCAACTAATGGAATATGCGTACATGAATTCAAAAACAAATGTAAAGTGTATAACCTTAATTGCGTAATCAGAATTAAAACGAAATGGCCAGGTAATTAAGAGTAATTTCGCAATACATATATATAAATAATCTTAAATAAATAATCTTTTGTTTATTTTAGAATTCAACCTGACGAAACACTGCTTCGATAAAATCCCTTGTCGTCGTGAAGACATAGATCCCGACTTTATATATAAGAAATTTCGACAACCACAAACACTAAGAAGTTGAGGTTTACAAGGCCACACAAATGTTTACATAAAATCTAAGGGAACCAGCCGACGAACCTAAATGGGGAGACCCTCATTTCCAGACGGTAATTGAGACAGACAGGCAGACTGGGATGAGACATTGATAACTTTACGTCAAATTAGAGTTCCAAGGCCATCTTCCTGCGGCCGTCCCTAATCACTGTGCGCAGTCAGCGAACTTTTATTGGGCCAAAACCCATATGGTTTAAAGCTTTAACGCCTCGGCTCACTTCATACCGCCGTTTGGCGTACGCCCTATAAACTTTTATTGGCCTGCCTGGAACTGGGGCACATTTTGATTGACACTTTGGCCGTTAATGTCTTTAAGCCGAACTGCACTCGGATAAGAGTGGATGCTGGCGGGGCAGAGGATTTAATATGTAAACAGGATATTTCTGGAAATCGCAAAACTTTTCACTTACCACAATGGCCGCGTTGCAAAGCCTTTTCTGAGACCGGAAACGGAAGTCACAAGGGCACAAACCAAACTGGTACTTTCCTTTGATTGTTAAAATGGATATTCAAGGCGAAATATACAATATCCTGACTGTAGTATGTGGGATAAATAATTGTATTATAACTTAAAATGTAGATACAAATGATTTAGTAAGGTGGAAATGTGTAAAAGCATTCAATTAAGAAACCTTTATAGCATTTTTAAGCTCTATTAATTTGCAGCTTTGTTTTTAGTAGCTTTTCAAACCCAAAAATGATGTAGAACATTCTCGTATTTTCTCCTCTGAATTATAAATGCTCTTTAAAGTATTTTTGAGAAACGGCCTCCCATCGCACTCACTGTAATTAAATTTAATTCGAAGAACTCGTCCCTGGAAATATATATAAAACGCAAAAAACTTTGTTTGGAAAAGTCATAAAGGTCAACAAGATTTTTTTTTGCGCCCGAGACATTCACATGTGTGCGGCCTGAATGCGACATGCAGAAATATTTTCCACACAATAAAATTACAGCATAGTTTTAGCCCCTCTCCCCGCCCTGTGGCCGCGTTTCCGCCTTGACGCTGACAAACAAAAGGCACCCGGGAGGCCGCAAAGTTGAGCAAAATGTCGAGCCGCCGCTAAAATAAACTGACACTCGCGGGGCACACACACACACACATACACAGGTCGTCATCAGTTACACACACTCAGGGTGCCGTTAGAAGCGCGAAAATGTTCGCCTTCCGCTCGCCATTTTTGCGGCCAACGCGTCTCAGAGTCGCATTTTCATTAATTTCATTTGCCAAATGCGGCGTAGTTGTGGCAACAAAATGTATAATGTATTCGGCTCCTAGATGGACTTTATTTTAATGTAGTTTTAAATGCGGTTAACTTATCGTTTTTAAGTCCATATTATTTTATAATATATTTTTTAAATTCGTATATAAAAAATTAGATTTCACAAATTCGGGACCTTTTTTAAGGATTTTGAACAACCATAGCAATTTCTGAGTACCCTTTAAAATTCTTAAATGCCATATCAGATTTTTAAAAATTTATTATAAGCTTTAAATATGCATTTAAGAAATATATTGTATAAATAGACGCATTCTAGTTATATACTTACATATATGATACTTATGTATTAAATATATTATATTAAAAAAAAGTAAGTAAACCAAATATATCCTATAAAAATTACTAATGAAACTACTTAGTATTTTGAAATCATTTTTAAGCTGGTATTAAACTATAAAAGATTTAAGCAAAATTATATTGAAACTCCTAATAGTCCCACCACTAAGATTTGATCAGAAAATTTTGGAAAATCGGATTACCTTTGACTCTGCAGAGCCCTTGACTGAGGAACAAGTTCAGCAAGTCTTTGACATTTATTTGAGAATAGCTCTCGGTGCCATGCTCTTTTGGCTTTGCACAATTTGCCTTAATTATGGCCTAATTGTTGCCTACTTAAAGGCGCAAAGGCAGCGTCGAGTAACTCACCCACACACACACACACACAAGTTGTGCAGAGCTAATTGCTCGCCTCGCTTCCCATCCTGCGGATACTCGAGAATAATGCTCTCCTCGTTGAAACCAAAGTCATAAATTTTAATTTGCCAAGTTCAAATAACATGTCGAAAACAATCTTCCTTTCCGTTCCTTCCTCTCGCTATCGCTGCTGCGCCTGTCCATTACCATTGGGTTTATCGACGTCCTGGGAAAAGCAATTAAACTTTACACAAAAATATCTAATTGATTTTCAAAAACCAAATTTAGTGGCTTCGGGCATTTTCGTGGAAAAGTCCATTCATTCATTCAGTCGATAATTGAAATTTGTGACAGAATTTGGGCTTCTCAAAATAGGTCCTGAACTTGGTTGATTGCTTAATGGCATTAATATGTATTTTCTGAGATGTAATTACATTCAATGAGATGGAAATATAAGAAAATGTGGTAAATAAATAAACATTATTAATACTCTGCAAATACATATTCTACGAATAAGTTGAACAATATTTTAATGATATGATTCATAGAAATCAATTCCGACCTTAAAATGTGTAAAGTAATTACATAGAAAACTCTCTTAAATAAAATCCCCAATTATTGTTGTTAATTTACACTTATATTTCCAGTTCCTGGGAATTATAGAAAACGAATTTACGCCCAATTATATTTTCCGTTTGGACAGTAACTAGAACCCTCACGGCAATTATCAATAATTTTCTTTACCAATTTTTGTTGATTAAAATTCACGCAAAATTGACAACTCTTTGTTGCATAATGGCTTACTCAAAATATTAAAAACTAGTTTCGGCAACACACCGAGGAAGTGTGGTCCTGCGAAATGAGGATGGCGGTGATTTACAGGCACAGCAGGTCACAGGACAAACAAGGCGCCGCAGGTTGACGCAATGTGGCTGCCACAATGGTTGGGGGCATGGCAATTTCCATGAAATGCGATTTTTCGCAGGCGTTGCAGAATACTTCGCCCCCTGCATGAAATTTCCAGCGCCAGCGGACCGGGGGAAAAGTATATGCAACAGAATGAATTAAGCGAACGCATTATGCGCACATTCTCAGGCGCGGCAGTTCCGGCATTAAAAGTTGCAAGGCGTAACAACAAACGGCAGGCAGGCGAAAATGTTCCAGCTTTAATTGGCAATAATTCGTTTTTTCCGGGGCGTTTATGTTCAGCTTAATTTTTGATTAAAACTAACGCAGGTTTTTTTAATTAAAATTTTAAACAAGATTCGCTACCTTAAAAAATGCTTGCCGTTAGACAGTTTTTTCAAAATGTTTTCAAACCATTAGTGATTTTCGAAGACCTCTATTAAATTTACTGTTATTATCAAAGGTATAACTGTATTCATAATTTTTAGAAAAGTCCAAATATTTGTACAAAATTTCTGAAAACAAACTTACCACTTGAGCGAAGCTGCTGCTGAGAAAACTTTTAATAGACTCAAACCTTCCTTCTTTCCTTCCTGTCTTGCCACATTCTCAGCTGAGAAACTATAAACTAACATGATTGCTTAGTGATTATAATTTATGCATGTCGGCGGGAGCACATGCAACTTTAATAGCATTATGCCACACCCCGGAGGGAACGGATATGCGTCGCCGATAAGAAACTGATAGTAGGGGGCATGCCAAATGCGGGCAACTATGTTAAACAATGAACTCCATATACATCACCCACATTCCCTACTTTCCCTACTTTCCATCCAACCATCCATCTTGTGTGTCAGGCATTTGATACTTGCCCCCGCAGAAGTGTATAGGGAAATCATTCCACAGGATTTCAATGGTTTTGGCCAGGGAAAATCTGTGACAGGCAGAAAGGGAGAGGACTTGCGTGGGTGTGAAATTGAGCCACACTTGCCTGCGAGGTTGGGGTTCTATCTTTTGTATTTAAATACAGCGAGAGTTGGAGTCCCATGCGTATAATATCCAGATTTTATAAGTGAATGTAAGTGTTGAGGGAAATGAGCCTTTTATTAGGTGAAAATTGTAGAGAGAGATCTTTAAAAGGTTGTAAATTTTAAGGAAGGGAATTTAAACCTGCATCCGTTCAACTCATGAATCACCAGTTCAGTCTGAAAGAAACAGGCAAATTATTTATGTTAATTATGGTCGGTCGGTTGGATGGGTGGGTGGCAAAGAAAATTGTCACTGACCCAACCAAACCAAACCGACTCGACCCGACCCTGCCACCAACTGTTGCCATATCTCGCATCTCCACTTCCGTTCCGGTTTTATTTTTAATTATTTCGCAGCATTTTACAGGGCTGTAAGTGGCAAATTAAGGAATTATGCAAGAACAATGGCCGGAACGAAATGAAATTTTGTGCTTGGCCAATCGCAAGAGTTTAAAAGTTTGCATCGTTTTCCTGACGTCTCCGTCTGAGCGTGTGTTGTGTGTTGTTGTGCCAGGGCATTATGCAATCGCCACAATCCGCAATTAGTTGCGCACTTAATCCGAGACACAGCAAACAGCACCACCGCCAGGACCAGGACCAGGCACCAGCATCAGGAGCCACCAGAGCAGAATGACACCCCGATTAGCACTGGCCGTGATGGGACTAATCCCATCCAAACGCCGCAAACTTCTAGCGATTGCCGAACTTGTGCACAGCTCCTGGCCCCTGCGCCGGCTTAAATGCCGGCAATTAGTTGGCAGTTCTTGTTTACTCTCTAAACTGAGACCGATTCTTAAACTTTGTCCTCTGAACGGAACCCCTGATTAATGCCTGTATATCCTGGCGATTGTTTTTCGATATCAAATCCGAGAGCGTGGCGCATATTAATCAGTTTTGACGCACAAACAAATGAAGCTGCTCAAGGCCGTCGTCTGGACTTGATGGGCAAACAATGGAGAACTTTCGGTGACCTCGCGAAAGGAGAGAGGTGGTTTTCCACGTCTTTCGGTATAATTTTCCCTTTGTCTTAATCCCTCCCACCTAGACAGGATTTTCCTAATTAATAAAGCAACTCTTGGTCATATTCGACGTGTATATATGTAAATTCCTTGATATCTGCTAATGAATGTGCGTGTAACCCTTGACCAAGGTTGTCAAGGCAACCTCAGTGGCCATTAGGGTCACGTAAAAGGATGCGGCAGCTTTGGCTTAGGGATTATTAATCAGTTACTCGGATAATCCACGTCAAATAAAATATTTACATCATCTTTAATATACACACAACGGTTATACAACACAAACGGTTTAAAATGGGTACAAAAATACAAAACAGGATTTTTAAATACTTAAATGTGACTAGAAGCGACCTCCTCGGAGCCTTCGGGCACCTCTAGGCCAAGGCAGTTGATCCAGAAGGCATCAATGGTGTGGTATAGGTGCGGCAAAGCATTGCCAATGCCATGGTTCTCATCGGTATAGGTCTGCAAATTTATACATAAATTAAAAAATTAGTTTAAACCCTAATAGAGAAGATAATAAAATCTGTATCCTACCTGCTCTTCGAACTGAATATCCGCTCTTTGCAACAATTTGGCCAACAGCAGGGAATGCTGATAGTGGACATTATCATCACCTGAACCATGAATCAATAGAAAATCGTGGGACTTGAAGTTTTCCAAGTTCAAAAAGACGCTGCTTTCCATATATTTCTCCAGGTTATCATTTTCGGTGGGCAAACCCATATAGCGTTCGGTGTAAATTGTATCTAAAAGAAGTTAATAATTAATCAAAAATACTTCCACTTTTGGTAAAGAAAACATGTACAAACCATAGTACAGCCAAGAGGTAACAGGAGCCACTGAAACGCCACACTGAAAGATCTTATTGTCGTCCTTCTCAATGGTCTTGGCCGTCATGTAACCACCATAACTCCAACCCCACATGGCACAACGATCCGCATCCACGTAGGCCAGATTCTGTTGCATCCAGCGGGTGACAAACAGCTGATCCTCCACCTCGTGATCTCCCAGATCATTGTTCACTGAGAAGAGCAGACTCTTGCCCTTGTTGCCTGTACCTCGACCATCAATGTAAGCGTAAATCGTCTCCCTGGAAGTGGTTAAAAAGGCCTCATAGCCCAGGGTAAACCCATTGGTAACCCTCACAGAATTGGGTCCCTGGTAGACCACCACGATCAGCGGATACTTCTTGGTCTCATCGAAATTCGGGGGCAGGGCGAGCTTGGCGTAACCGATGCTGCCATCGGCCAAGGTGACGTTCAGGAAGCGGTAAGTGGGCCGCAGCTTCAGGGCTATCTTGGCCCGGTACTCCGTGTTGGGCTCCCAGTCCACCTGGCGTGTGTTTCCGGTGGCCTCGTAGATACCCACATAGGTGGGATTGGGTCCATTGCAGGAGAGTGTGTAGTAGGAGAAGGCTGTGCTAAAGGTGGCACTGGCCGATTTACAGGCCACTCCGTCCACATCGATGAGGCCGCAGCTAAGGCAGTCGTTGTTGCTGTACACATGGTACACGGACGGATCATTGGCCTGGGTGGCTTGGTAGAACCTTGGGAAGGAAATTATTCCATTAAATCTGTGATTTCTCTTAAGATTTTTCTTTATACTTACAGTTTATCCCTCGCTTCGTCGTATCCATAGACATTTAAGACCGTGAAATTACCCCTTGATTGCCAGCTATTGACACCCGTCTCCAGGTCAAGGTTCCACACCTGCTGCCAGTTGTCGATGAAGTAGGAGAAAACGCAGCTCTTGCCCGTGCTCAGGCACTTGGGGGTGCTGATGTCTACCCAGCCGGATGGCTCCTCCAGCCGCTTGACCTCAACGCAGACGCCCTGGTAGCTGCAGCTCTGAATGGAGGAGAGGTTCTGACGCCTGTTCATCCAGGTAATAAGCAAAGCCGTCTCATTGGACCACACCACATTCTGCAGGATGTGATCACTGCCGACAATGTCCACAGGGGCCACGATTCGCTGCATGGTGGGATCATTGTTGGTGACATCGTAAACACGCAGGCTGACCAGGGGATTCTTGGAGCCCGACTTGGGGTACTTGAGGTGCTCCTCATGCGGATACTGATAGTAGGTGGTCTCCCCGTCACCGTACATGAAATAGTTAAAGGTCTCCACATCTGTGTCATCGAAAAAGCCCACGGCCAGCTTGGTACCATCCGGTGACCACCACAGAGCGCTGCCACTGCTTAGGACCTCCTCCTCGTAGACCCAGTCGGGCACTCCGTTGTACACCACTCCGTCCACGCCGTCGTCCGTGATGGCAATCTCCAGGTTCTCGTTGAAGTGGATGTACACGTTGTTTAGGTAGACGTAGGCCAGGCGATCACGCAGGGGCGACCATCCGCAATACTGCAGCTTCTCGCCCTTGTGGATCTGGATGGTGGTGTTGGTCTCGATGTCGTACACATCGTACTGC
This sequence comes from Drosophila bocqueti, assembly GCA_018151655.1. Classification (NCBI taxonomy): domain Eukaryota; kingdom Metazoa; phylum Arthropoda; class Insecta; order Diptera; family Drosophilidae; genus Drosophila; species Drosophila bocqueti. Next base: position 17,136,537 of record JAECXF010000002.1, read on the forward strand.
GCTATGTACGAGTGCCGGAACTTCTCTGTGAGATTGTGGCGGATCAGGATCTTGGTATTGTCCGCCGACAGGACAAAGGTGGCTCCCACATAGTTGTTCTGCAGGATAGAAAGCTCTGTGTTATTTCTTGAATGGGGAAAGCAGTGACAGCTACGTTACCAGAAACGATGAGTCCTGGAAGATCGAGTCCGTCTTGGTGGCCGCATTGTATTTGTGAATGGATCTGTCGGAGGCTGTGTAGTAGAACTCCACATCTGTAAGGGAAATCAGAGAGAGAAGGTTATGTTTTGTTTTTGTATTCTAAATTTATAAAGTCTTCTTAAAAAAATACGATCTTAGTAGCCTTCATTATGAAAAGCGAGAGTGTGAATTCTTGAGATGCTTGCTTTGAAATTAAATATAAATTAATATTATAAAATATTTTATTTAAACTACTCTTGGGATGTGTTGACAAATATTGTAAAATGAGTTTGCTTACATAAAGTATTTTAAAAATTAATATCTAATATTATTAATATCTTTATAAATAATATTAGAGTCCAATTAATGTATTCTCTAATCATACATATTTTATTATAAAGCTGGTGTGAACTTTATTTAATATTAATTCATATTATTATATAATTAAATAATTATTATTAATAATTAATAAGTTATCTATGAATTGTCGGTGCTTATTTCCAGTGCAGTTATGGTTTTAATAAAATAAAACCAAGCCCTTATCATGATTCCGAGAATAATTAGAGCAAACATGTCGAAAAACAGGTTTCATGTTTCTTGAATGAGTCAGTTAAAAATAATTAATTGGTCTAAATATGTAAAGTCATTAAAACGTGTGGTTTTGTCATAAAAAAAATATATTTATAAATATATATTCATATATGTTTTCTAATTTATATAAAAACGCACTAATTAACCTGAATAACCCTTCAAATATACAGTTTTATAGGTCAACTACCTAATAAGAGTTTTGCCATTAAGAAAGCTTAATTCTTTTAAAGTTTTTATAACTTTTACAATTCAAGGAGTACGCTTTGATTCGATTAAACCTTCTCCTACTACTTTTCTTTCACTAATTAGCATTCACTTCTATTCCCAAATAAGCGTAGCCACAATAATGCCAAATTAGGCAAAACAAAAGCCAATTTGAACTTTCAGCTGGTTGACGTGTAAAACTATCAGTTTTGGTCCAATGCCAAGTTAGAGAAATTTAATTTAATTTGTTATGTGGCAAGTGGCTTGAGAGAAATTTTAATTAATAAATAGTTTTTAAAGAAAATCTAGCTGCCATTTAAGCTGTATTTTGCAAGGGAAAAGGGGAATAAATTTACGTCATAATTGCTAAAATTCGGTAAGCAGAAAAACCACAAAGAACATGTTGGTATCTATGGGAAGTTTCCCATAACATTAATTTACGATGATTTTATAGATTATACTGACAAGCTGATAAATATAGAATCTTGGTAGAATTTCTCCCTAATTCCCTTTTTATTTTGAAGGCATACATTTAAGGGTATTAAGAAACGAGTGACAAATTCTCATGGAATTGAAAGATTTCAAGCCTTATCTAGTGATTGTAGTAAACCGCAAGTCGCAGATAAGAAAGGAAATATAATCGTGCTATCGAGCGACTAGCTGAGGCTCGTAACTCATTCCAGATTAGATTTCCCATAAATTGGTGTGCGAATAGTGTGAAATGTGGGTTTAACTCAAGAACAAGAAAACATATGCCACAATTTTGTAATTGAAGAGGAAATTGAAACAAAGAAATATTGATATTACCAAAATATTCCGTTTTTATACATTACTTTTAGCTTGAAATTTTCATTTTAATATTCAAACCCAACAAAAACCTTAAACCTTAAATGTAATTCTAAGCCCAAGGTAATTTTAAACCAATTCTAGCACCGTGTTGTTACTTCTATATGAAATTTGGATAGTATTTCTTACTCTTTGTGTAAATTTGTGACCATAACTTACAAGATTACAAGTTATTCTTAATGTTATTGTAGTATCCCGCAGACTTCTTGACATTTAACGGTGCATTACGGAGAGCTTGACGTGGTCTTTTATCCATCACCCCATAGAAACCCCCCAGTAAATACCATGGGTCATTTTAACTGTACTATTTATTAGTCGACTTTAGATTAGGTATGTGCTTTAGTCCGACTTGCATCCTCGGACTTTCGCAGCTTTCTATTTTCTCCATTCAAAGGGATCGTATTTAAGCAAGGGTTTATGCAGCAGCCTGTTAAGCTTTCCTCGCAACCTATTCGCAGCCTCTGTCTTCAGTTCAGCGGCCTTTCCATCTACCCGCTCTTTGGCGATCCGTCGGACATTTTCTGTGGTCTTGGCACAGCTGTGCAACTTAAACTTGAGATTGGCCAAGGCCAGCTTATTGCTTAGCAGATCTTTCTTCATTTTAGAAATCAATTTTTTGATACTGGCCCCACTCAAAATCTCTTGATCCAAAGTCAAATCTTTAAAATGCATCTGCAGCCTCACACGTTTGATATCCTCGTTGATCGTATCCAACTCATATTGTAGGTGTTCGGGATCCTTATGGAAAGCCTCTACGGAATCCTTTGCGGAATCCTCTGCGGGAGCCTCAGTTGAATCCTCTACGACATTTTCTGTGGAATTCTCTACGGAAGCCTTAGTGGAACCCTCAGCGGGAGCTTTAGTTGAATCCTCTACCGCATTTTCTGTGGAATCCTCTACGGGATTCTTAGTGGAATCCTCAGCGGGAGCCTTAGTGGAATCCTCTACGGCGTTTTCTGTGGAATCCTCTACGGAATCCTTAGTGGAATCCTCTACAGGATCCGTAGTTGAATCCTCTACGGCATTTTCTGTGGAATCCTCTACGGCGTTTTCTGTAGAATCCTCTACGGCATTTTCTGTGGAATCCTGTACGGCGTTTTCTGTGGAATCCTCTACGGAATCCTCAGTAGAATCCTCTGTGGAAGCCGTAGAGGAATCCTCAGCGGGAGCCTTAGTGGAATCCTCTACGGCGTTTTCTGTGGAATCCTCTACGGTATCCTTAGTGGAATCCTCTACGGAATCCTTAGTGGAAGCCTCTACGGGAGCCTTACTTGAATCCTCTATTGCATTTTCTGTGGAATCCTCTACGGAATCCTCAGTAGAATCCTCTGCGGGAGCCTTAGTGGAATCCTCTACGGCATTCTTTGTGTAATCCTCTACGGAATCCTCAGTGGAATCCTCTGCGGGAGCCTTAGTTGAAACCTCTACGGCATTTTCTGTGGAATCCTCTGCGGGAGCCTTAGTGGAATCCTCTACGGCATTCTTTGTGGAATCCTCTACGGAATCCTCAGTAGAATCCTCTACGGCATTCTTTGTGGAATCCTCTACGGAATCCTCAGTGGAATCCTCTGCGGGAGCCTTTGTTGAATCCTCTACGGCACTTTCTGTGGAATCCTCTACGGCGTTTTCTGTGGAATCCTCTACGGAATCCTTAGTGGAATCCTCTACGGGATCCTTAGTGGAAGCCTCTACGGGAGCCTTACTTGAACCCTCTATTGCAATTTCTGTGGAATCCTCTGCGGGATCCTTAGTGGAATCCTCTGCTGGAGCCTTAGTGGAATCCACTACGGCATTCTTTGTGGAATCCTCTGCAGATTTCATTGCGGAATCCTCTACGGCATTCTTTGTGGGATCCTTTGTGGGATCCTCTGCCATTGCGCTGCAGACCACTAAGGAATTATTGAAGTTAATATTCTAGTTGATTAAAACTTCTTTCAGCAGGCACTTACGAGCCAGAATCAACCATATAAGGAAGCCTCTCATCTTGAAGTATTCCAATTGTTGAAGCCGTCAATAGATAAAGAAACTAACTCGTAACCTACTACAGTATTTATTTCGGAACGAAATATAGTCTTAGTTCCGCCAACTGTTCCGCACAAAATTATTCCGTCATGGATTTTACATAATATCAAGGCTAAGGTTGGGTTGATCCAGACGGGATATTGGCATTGTTTTTTTGTTTTATATGAATTGAATTGTTTATTACATATGTTGTATATATAAAAAGAAAATTTAAGATATATTGTATATATGTACATACATTATATATTATATTAATATTGCACACATATCGAGTTAAATTAAACTGGGTTCAGCGATTAAAAAACAGGCTGACGAATAAGAAAGAGTTGAATTCAAAATATATATTATTTATATATATAATAACAGTTTCAATTTATTTACTGAATATGTTTTAATCAATTTATATACAACAAATTTTACCCGATCTAAAAACATATCAGACTCATTAAAATCAAGACAAGAAGCCTTCTTCGGAAAACCACAATTTGTATACGCTTAGCAATTTAAGAAATTAATAACGATTTTTTAATCGTTGACTATTTTAATCATATTTAATAAAATGTAATATTTAAATGTAACCCCTTAGAAATGTATTAAAAACGAATACAATTATTTTTCTAGCAGACACAACAAAATGAACTCGGCTAATTTATACTTCTCATCGGCAATAATTTAAATGATTTATGATTATGACACCTTCATCGCGTTGTAAACTTATAACCTAGGGAATACAAATATATATTTATAACCGACAACCCGTTTTATACATTAATATATCTATATACAAGATTTATTATAGAAAGAAAGTAATTTTAATATAATTTTGTGACATTAGAAAATAGAATAATCATGATTTTAGAAATGCCCCTGACTTTTTTCTCTGTGCATCACTAGTCTGGGGAAGTGCCTGACCCTGCACTTGCATGTGAAGTCAGAGCTGAATGCATTGTAAACACTTTCACGCCATACGTAAATTAGTCCATTGATAAGGGCACAGCTCCCGCTGGTGATGGAACACCGCTCAGCGGGTGGGAATTCCCGGGTGATAACTCCCCGATGCTCGGAATTCTACCGAAAAGTATATGTGGCTTCTACAGCCCGTGTTGACGGAGGAAGCCAAGCAAGGTAGGTCAAAAAAGGTGGGTCATCGAACCGGGACCCTCGAAGCAACCAACCTGTTATCCAGGTGCCATTGAAGCCGCGGAGCCCTGATGTTCCCGATAGCGCCTCCGTTAGCTCCCACGCCGTTTTGCTGTCGCCGTCTTCCCGTCCAACCGCCGCTGCCAGCGAGGTGCGCGGACCCAGGCAGAGGCACAGGCAGAGGCCGAGGCCGGCGGCCAGCAGCGATGATCTCTCCAGCATTGTCTGTCCGTGGCTAAAGTCTCTGATTTTCCACTAGTCACACCGCGAAACGAGGACCGGAACGAAACGAATCTCACTGAGGCACCGCCGAAAAGTAACTGAATGGAATCAGAAATCAATTACAATCACAGCAATTAGCTCGGACGCCGCACAATGGACGGAAAGATACAGATACGTTGCAAAAATTCGACAGGTAATAGTTCAAAAGAGTTGAATCCAAAAAATTATTCATTATTATTTTGGGTTGCAAAAAAATCATAAAGTTTTTTTGAAAACTGCTGACTTTGCGGTCGATTTTTAGGTAAAATATGTAACCGACCGGAATGGTTATAGTCTCTTCGAAAGGGTCATCAAAACTCGGTAAAACCAAGGTAGAATAAGATTATAGTATTTTTTGGACCTGCTGGCATACCTGTTTTACCGAAGTACTAATTTTTCACCTATTTTTCAACTTTGATGGAATGTCAAAAATGAGACTACACGAGATGATGGGTTTGGCGTATGAGGTTTTGTTCTTGAATATGTTCTTTATCATATTCAAAAAAGATCGGGTCCCCCGACGTCCCACCCCGGATTTCCCAAGCTAAAGATACTTTCAACTCAGCGTAAAAAACGGGCTGTTTCGTGCAAATTCTGCTACAAGCAGAGTCGCTGCGCAGTACGAAATTGTATGGCGGGCATACATTTTTTCCTGTATTGTAAGGACACTTAATGTTTTGAAATGAATGTATAATGATTAATTATTCTTCAAAAATATTAAATGATGTAAAATTGAATGATTATTTTGAACAAAAACTGAATAAATGATTGAAAATTGGTCACAAAATTGTTTTTTTCTTTAAAATATATTCTTTTTTTTGTTTTTAAAACATTTAATATCCACCATATTAGCATTTTCAAAGGAAACAAACGAAAAGTATTTTTCGAAATTGGATACAAATTCGATACAAATACTGGCTCTAAAAACATTAATTTTGGAGTAAAAAATCTAGTATTTATTACACCATATAATATGACCACTCAATCGAAAGGTAGGTACTAAAATTACCTTTCATTTAAAAAAAAAAAAAACATTAAAATTTAAAATTAAATGATTTTTACAACCCAAAAGTATCTTTCCGTTCATTGTGCGCCGACAGAGGCAGCAGCAGAGGCAGAGGCAGAGAAACAGCGCCAGCAGCGAGTGATAGCGAGATAAGAGAGAGCAGCTATGAGCGGAAGAGAGAACGATCGGTTTTCGAAAAAATTGCTCCAAGCTGGTCTTGGAGCTTACAACTTATTTTATACCCTTGCAAAGGGTAGTATAATTCGAGCTAGGAGTTTGCAAAGCAATGAGGGGGCACCCTATACGTCATTTATTTTAAATTAATTATACTGTGGTTTTATTAAGTTTATTTAGTATTAATTTAAAAAAATATACAAATTAAAAAAGTGTTGCTTTAAGTTCAAAAAACATTAAACAATCTACCATACTTCCTAATTAATTAAAGTATTTTTAACTCATTCAGGGAAAAACTAACTAACTAAACTATTAGTATAAGAAACCTTTCATATTGTTTAATTTATTAATTCAAACTTTTATTTACCTTTTAGTTTAGTAAAACATTTTTGCTGTTTTATTTTATAAAAAATATACAAGTTCCTAAGAAGGTAAAGCCTTGTTCGTTAAGTTTTGCACTGTACATTTTAATTTTTTTCTTTTAAAAATATAAAATGTTTCGAAAAGGCTGTACACATTTATTAAAATAAATTTTGCATTAGAAATAATTAAAATAATAATAATTATTGATAGATTTTTACATTTAATAGGTTATTCCATATTTTATCAGGAAAATATAGTAAAAAAGGCCCTCAACAAAATGAGATTAATGTCTTTACCATAAGAAGTATGGAAATTATATTTATTGTTGAAGTTTTTGTATTATTAGTAACTTTAATTAATTATTTTAAATATGTTTAAGGAATATTTGATGTAAATAGCATCAGACCTAAGTTCTTAAAGCGAGCGCTTTTTGATTAAAAATTTCTATTCTCTTTGAAAAGAAAATTTTAAATTAAATTAAATAATTAAAATTAGTTTGTGATGAGAAATTAGCATTTATATTATAATCTACCGATGAGTCAATTATTTGTTAAATAGATTTATAATTTTACCTGTTGCCCAGGAGCCATTATTATCTATTCCCTAATTTAAGCCTTCAAAAGCATCCTGCAGGTTCCAAGAGCTCTTTTTAGGCGGCTCTGGTTTGGCTTCAGTAAGAAAAACATAACCGAATAATGCACACAGTAACAAAGAAACCCTGATTAAAAATCCACCGCTCATAATTGGAAGCGTCTTTTCGGAATCATAGAATTCAACAAAACAGCTCTACACGACTCAAAGCCTGAAAATTAAATGAGAAAATAAGGAAAAAGTGAATAGAAAAGTGCGTATAAAACCCGTTACAATCCTGCAACTAAGCAAGTTTACTAATCTCTTGATCCAATATTTACAAACAAATCCTGTATTGAAGGACTTTTTGGAGTCACAATATCTAAAATAGCCCACTTCTTTGTGTTTTATATTTATTTATTAATTACGTTTATCTTTAATCTTATAAACAGTGAAGCATGTTTGTTAAGTTATGTGGTTCTGATTAAAAAAGGGACACACTGAATCCGCGCAGTGCAGCGACCCAGAAATAAAGAAACAAATATTCATGCAGTCCAGAAATTAGTTTTAAAAAAGTCCACAAGATTCTCACTGCGGCCGGCCGGCCACTGGCAGCTGATGGGATGCCGGCTGCTGCTGCATCTGCATCATGCGATTCAGGATCTGCGCCTGCTGCTCGAGACACTTGGGAAAGAAGGACTGCATGAGGTCGACCTTGCGCTGCTCCAGCTCCAGCCGCTGGCGGGAGATCTTGGTCTGCTCGTAGAGCAGTTGGTTCTTCCGCCGCACCTCCTCCATGTACAGGGCTTCCAGGGAGTCGGCCGCCGGTAGATTAACCGAACCGTACGGTCGACCGCGCTTTCGTGGCACCGGAACAGAGGAGGCGACCACTGCGGCCGAATTGGGGATCGGATTGCTGACCGGAGCAGCAGCTGGCGAAGGAGCCTGAGTGGGAACTACGGCTCCTGCTGATGCTGGAACTGGAGCCGGCATGCCGCCATTGGAGTTTGTGGCCACGCTGATTGTGTTATTGCTGCTGTTGATGTAGGCCACCGCAGTGATGGGCTGGTGATTGATGGTCGACGTGGCCACGGCACTGTTTGCGCCGCTGCTGTTGTTGGTAAAGTGAGCCGGCTGCTGTTGAAACTGATGCTGCTCATAGCCAGGCTGATACTGCTGTTGCTGCTGCTGCTGTTGTTGCTGCTGCTGCTGCTGTGGCGTCTGCAACTCGAGCAGCTGGGCCGGCTCGGCTGGCGAATACTGTTGCAGCTGCTCCTGGAAGGGCAGCGAGCGGTACTCATCGTCCTCGTACTCCTGCTTGACCACCTCATCGTACTGATCCGTGAACAGCTCTGTGCTGAAGGTCATGCCGCCGCTGTTGTTATTGTTGTGGCTGCTGCCATGGTTGCTGTTGCTGCTACTATTGTACATGGTGGCGGCAGGCGGCTCAGCGGCCAGGACAATGCCCTGCTGCTGGAGCGGCTGCTGTTGCGGCGGCAGCTGATCCGCGGAGCCATCTTCCCGGGGCGGTGTCATGTCGCGGTTATTAAGCAGCGCCTCTGGCGGCAGTGGCTCGGCGTTCTTGGGCCTGTGCAAGTTCTTCAGGATCCGATTGATGATGTCGTACTTCTTCCATCGCGTGGCATAGCTGCTGGGATCCGCCTGCAGGTTCTTCTTCACTTGCCTGCAGGTAAGATTTGTAATTAATGCGTTTACGACCACGCGAAGGTATAAGCAGGTAGCACTTACCTGAACTTGGCCCTGGTCTGGTTGACCTTCATCTGGATTTCCTCTGGCTTCACGTCCACCGCGAACCGCTCGCGCAGCTCCTCAGCCCACTTGCCAAAGAAGATGGTGTTCTTGCCGGTCCGCGTCAGGCGCCAATTATCGCGTCCCCAGATCTCGTACAGTCGCTCCTCCTCGCTGGGCGTCCAGTAGCGGCGCGCCTTCTCCTTGGCCCTGCCGTCGAGCATCTCCTGCCCCCCACACATGCTCGAATCCTGTTCGGCGCCGACTGCGCTGCCTCCGCTTGCGTTCAGCGCCAGCTTCTCGTATTCCATGTACTGCGCTCCTGCCTCAGCTAAGTGCGCCCGCGTTCTTCGTGGTCCCCTTATCTATGCGGCGTCCAAATTACACAATGCAGTGGGGCCTCTTTGAGGAATTGCAGGGGGGAAGCCAAAAGTTTTCTGCACAAAAAATCAACAACAGCTCTGATACACAGAAGAGTGTGGCCGTGCGTTAAGGAAACGCCGATAAAGCCAGCAAGCACAGAGCTGCCAGATATTTAAACTATCGAAACTACCATCACATTCTACAGTCTGCGTAAATATTTAATAAAATATATAAGAATTATTTGTATGAGAAATATATTTTCTTTTTAATGTAGGGGGAACAAATTTGTATTGAACAACAAATATCATATTGCTATTTCAAATATTATAATGTTTATTTTTCTATACAAAAATAACATCAATACGATAATTTTATAGAATGACCGGTAGCCCTGGTTAGTTGTTCTATTCTTGTTCTAGTGTGACCTTCTACCGGGCATACAAAAATCCCCTCTATCTCAAGTCAGCAATAATTGTTGTTATAAAAACTAATTTCGGCCGGATTTCGTGATGTCCTGGGTTTTGCAATTCCGAAAATGAGTGGAGCTAAGCACCAGCGTTTGCGCTATTACACCTCCTTGGAGGAGGCCATGCTGGTCCGGGTGTGGCGCCAGCACCTGTCCGAGATTTCCTCCTACACGGAAAATCTACCCATTTTCAGGGATATCGCCGACGGACTGCAGAGACATGGAATTCGGCTGAACAAGCAGGAGGTTCGCCGGCGCATCAACAGCTACCGCAATAAGTATTTGTAAGCAGCAGCAGCAGCTCCTCCGAGAGTTCCCCTAGTAAAACGCAATTCTTCCCGCAGAAACGAACGCAGCCGCATGGAGAGCAATGCAGGGTACAAATCGGAGTGGCGCCTCTATGCCTTGGTGCACTCGCTCTTCCAGCCCACGAACCCAACGGCGGACATTCATGAGTCGCACACGGTGCTGGAGGCGGCCGCCGAGAGAGCGCGGGCTGACCTGCCCGCCCTGCCGCCCATGATAGTGACCACCGCCAGCCACCTAAAGTTCGAGAGAGATCCGGATGGGAGCGCTTTTATGGACGCCGAGCCATGCTACATTCCACCACAATTGGTGAAGACTGAGCCTTACAGCGAGCCCTACAACTTGGTCAAGACCGAGACAAAGCCGACACAATCGGAACTCGCAAACGCGGCGGCCCTCTATTCGCTACCGAGGGCCTCGGAAGATACATTACGGCGGGCCCCACTGGCGCCCGCCAATCACCAGCTGCCAGATCTGCCGCTGACTGCCAAAATCAACGGTATACCGGACTCTGAGAGGCTGTTGACGAAGAGGAGACGCGGACGACGCAGCATATTGCCACGCAATGGCCAAATCACCATGGCACAAGTGGAGCAGCTGCGCAAGGAAAACAAAATGCTGCAGGAGCACAACGAAGCCTGCCTCCTGGAGCTCGAGCAGAAGGAGAAGCATTTCCTTGCGCTGCAGCAGACCGTCCAGGGCTATCTGGACCATCAGGAGAACATGCTGGCGCAGATTATGCATCAGGCCATCAAGAAAGAGCTGGGGTCGGGTTAGCAGATTAGCTTAAGAGAAAGAATGCCATCGGAATCTAAGGCAGTCTCTTTTTAGTTCCTTTCTCAGACCGAAGTCTAGTTCAGTCAATGTACAAAGCAGCCTAGCGAACCGAAGATATGAATTTTTCTACCTTATTTCTAAGAATCTAGAAGTAAACGTGATTGGGGCGAATGAATGAAATATCTTCAAGGGAAGATAACTTAGCGGAGTATCCCTTATATTGCGTCTAAAAAATGAAGAGTCACAAGGCTTTAATTGATAATGAATGTAAAAACTAGAATTATGTGAGCCTAATTACAAAGGCAAAATGAAAACGACTATTCATATTTTGGAGAATGCAACTGAAAGAGAATAAAATGTCAATTTAGTTTGTTATATGAATTTGTTTACATTTTTGTACATATGGTCTTTATTTATATTAACAATTTGGTTTTCTTTGCTTTAATTTGCGACTGAAAAATATTTAACCTACACACTTTCCCTTTTATTGAAATTTCCTTTCGGCAAATTAATGGTTCGGTAAGACAGAAATTAAATGAAGAGTCTCAGGTGCGTTTAATTTTCAGAATGAAATTGGCTTTCAAAAGTGCTTGATATGGGGGAAGGCAAGGCAGCGGATGGTTGGGAAATGGCTTAATTGTACTTGGACACCACCACCACCTGTTCACTTGCCATCTCTTATCCCCATCGTAATTTTCGCGTGCCGCCAGCGATTGAAATGTTTAAGCTGCACGAAAGTTGCCATGATTGATTGATTGAATGGTTACGGGGTTTGCAGAAGATGAAATGCAGATGCTAATGATGCCTCGACATTCAGGTAATTCTGGTCAATTATTGATTATTTGATTGATGCATTCAAAAAATTATTGCTCTTTCTTCTCGTAATGTTACAGCATCCCTAGCATAGAAGAAAAACATAAAAATATATCAAATTGTAATTTTTAATTTATTAACTTATTGTTGTAGGGTAATATAATATTCTCTCATTCGCAGTCTTGGCCCAATGCTGAATTTTAAAATCAAACTTAAATCTTTTGCGCGGCTTAAACTATGATGTGTGACCGTTTGTAGTAAGATCAGTTAACATAGTTGTTAACTAGCAGTTAACATAGCGAATGCCCCGAATAATGTACTTTTATTTACAAGTAGCTAGATCTAGCTTGAAATAACCTAGAACACATTTCAAAGTGACCGCATTTAAAGCGCTAAAACGCTAGCGGTCAACCGCTCTCTTCGCGAGAGCAGATAATGTTTTCCCTCGAAATAAAATAAATAAAAAAACAGCTACAAATACTCACAATAAAGTGGAAAATAGTATAATGTTCCCCCTTATATTTTTACTATTCAAAGCAATTTTAACAGTTTTCGGACGACTGAATTTTTGATTTGTAGCTATTTTTGGCTATTTTCCTGGCTACAAAACATCAAACACGAAGGCTCGCTCTCAATTACCGATTGGGCTCTCGGGAATTTTACCGATTCGTAGTTTGGCTACGTCACGATCTTTTGCATCGCTCATCCGCCTGGGTGGCCGTGTTCGAAATTGCGTATCCGCCTGGGTGGCCGTGTTCGAAATTGCGTATCCGCCTAGGTGGCCGTGTTCGAAATTCAAATTTAGCAATGATTACAATTTTAAGAAAAGAAGAAAATAGGGAAATATATGTTTTAAAATATTATATTTTTATTATACATTTATTATAAATATTATACATTTTTACCCGCATCTGAATTTTAAAAAAAGACAAATTTGACGGCAAAAAAGCTGAAGTGGCAGCCTTGGTAGCGCCACGCGCTGATTGGGATTTACATTCAGGTTCATTCGTGTTGTTTAGTGTTCATTCAAGAAGCAACGCGTTCGGTCATTTCAAAATTTCGAACGAAACACACCCGTTTTTACGCGTATGAGCGGGCGGACGCGCGTGCCAATCGGAAAACCAAAAACCACAGCCTGAGAATTAAATGTGTTTTTTGCGAAAAGCCAAAAAGAAGGTGTGTGTGTGTGTGTTTGCTGTGTGTGTGTGCGGCATTGAGCCGGAGAAAGCCAGCTTATAAATAAAAATCGCCGAGAGAACGAGCCGAACCGAAATAAATGGCAAAACGCTGGGCAGGAGCAGCAACAAAACCAGCATCGAAAGCTAAAGAAAAACAAGTGTAACACACAAATTTTAATGCGCGAGGTCTTTTGCATGGTTGTGTTTGCTGTGTGCGCTGCCTGTAAGAGTGTGTGTGTGTGTGCGAAAGGGGGAGAGAGAGAGCTCACCCAAATAAACAACAAAAATTGAATTGGTGAGGGAAGAGTGCAGCAGCAGCAGCAGCGGTTGTTTTTGTTGCTGTTGCATGTGGCATGACCAAAAATCAGCTGGCCGCCGTCTCTCTCTCTCCCTCTCCCACCCACCTACTCGCAGTTTCCAGCAGTTTGGGTGTAAAAAAGCGCCGCTTTTCCTTTTTAGGCTTACATTCTGGAAACACAACTCGGGCTTATCTACATATAACTCTTTTCTCCCAAGTCACACTATGCTACAAATGTGAAAAACCCGTTCCGTTTTGCTCTCTCTCTCTCTCGCTCTCGCTCTATGTCACGCCTAGTATGGTTGTTGTTTTTGTTCTTATTGCCTCTACTTAATGCCTCTTTCATTCATAGAAAACGGTCAGCAAAAGGAACAACAAAAACCACAACAGCAAAAGCGGCAGCGAGATTTCTTTTCTTTTCGCTAAAAAAAAAAAATTAAATAAACTCACAAAAATAAGCCAAAAAGCTAAAATCAAAAAACAACCGAAGCCAAAAATCAAAAGAAATCAAATTTCAAATTCGTGCGGCGGCAACGACAACAACAACAATAACGATAACAAAAGAAAGAAAATTATTAAAATCATCATTACCATTCGCAGCCACAACAAAAAATAGTCGACAAATTGCATGGCAGTTAGTGCGCTTTTGTATGTGTGTGCGTGATGTAAGTTCGATAATAATTTCGTACAATCGAAAATGTTTATTTTATATCTGAACTATTATGCCTAACTGGCGCCATTGTTCATTTGTTGGCTATGTTTGTTGTTGCTGTTATAATTTGGCTCTCTTTCGTTTTCCGCACATTATCGGCACAAAAAAAAACTCGATTTATACATCTATACAATATGAATGTAGATATGTTTGCTCCATTTATATGCTATAGTTAACTTTTTAAATATTTGACGACGAGCCCCGGTTCCGTCTTTCCGTTATTGTGCTCGTAAAGTTTGATATTTGAGGGAACACTGCCAGAGTTTCCATAAAAATTGTTATACATTTTTAAATCGTAAACTAAAAAATAAATAAACCCACATAGATACCCTACAAACCAGTATTAACACAATATATTAAATGACCTTTTACAAGTGTGTGAATTCTTTACAAAATACATTTTTATTTATTAACTATAATAATAAAACAATATAATATACAATTTAAGAGTCGCTCGTTTCTTAAAATTACTCTCTGGTTGCCCTTTTCACTAGTTTAAAGAATTTAATTTTCAAACAACGACATTTCTCAAGTGATTTTGAAATTTGCTACGTTTTGTGAGTCTACTGTTTGTTAGCTGATTAAAGTTTCTCTCTTTATTTATTTTTTTTACAAAAGTCATCATGTGAGACCAGACCATGGCCAAGAAATTTGATAAGGGCTCTACCTACGCCATATAATATTAATTAAAGTGATAAGCCCGCCATCCAAAAATTTTAACTTTATCTTAACAGAGTAAAAGTAAAGGAGTAAAATTCGCGATTATTCACTTAAATTGGGCACATCCTCTTCTTGTTTTGATTAATTTGATTTTCAATCGCCTGTTAATTTTCACATTAACAAAACATTTGTTAACCTATTAAAAATGTGTATGCATGATATTTTTTCCCCAAAAAATGGCTCACTAAAAGTCCGAGGGGAACACATAAATCTTGCCGTCGTTTGTGGCTCAATATTGTCACCAAGTAAATATTTTGAACAACAAAGATATTAATTTATGCGGCACGTCGCTTAAAAATAGAAATTGATGATGGGGTGCCGTGAAAAAAGCAAAATGATACAAATTTGAAACGAGAAAATATATAATACAAATTTCGATACAACCACTGGTGTCTGGTTCCTGGGAACTAGCCATTGATCTTGTGGTTCTTACTCATCGTAAAAATGCTTGCCAGTATTATAATTTATGACTAATGGGGTCTTAGCTAGTTTTTGATAATTATAATTGATTTATGCCTCTTTAATGATGAGGGAAAACTATAAATATACATTTTGTATGTGGCAAATGATAAAATCAGTCCAAGCAATATTAATTTGTTAAAACCTATGTTTTTATTGAGCATGTAATTTAAATATTTAACCACTTGCTTTCTTGCTCATTATTAATTGTTTCTGTTGGCCAAACATTTGCCCTGTTACCTTTGTGGAGAACTGCTAATCAAATGATCTATTCAACAAATGTGTTCCCTGGTCATGGCAAATATTTGCGGAGCACGTGAGGTATGAGAAATCGAGCGTAGGAGCGCTTCGAGATCCGCCCGCACCCTCCATCCGATTTCTCCTCCGATTGGAAGTTTAGACGCCGTGTCGCATAACGTTGATAAGGCACTGGTGAAGGCGGTGCCGTAGCCAGAGGGGCAACGAACGCACAGCAGTGGTCGGATTACGTGGAGGAGCCTCGGAGACGGGCTCCCGATAAACTCGGCATCATTTCTAGTTTCTTGATAAACAGCAGCAGCAACAATTATTCACAAAAGGCCTTAGCGGAAGTGCACAAAAGCTGTTCACTTTATAGCTGTTAAGCAGTTTCTCAAGATGTCGGATAATTTGTTTCTCTCTGGGATGGGAGGGTTGGGGAGACTTCGAGTGGGTAGCCTGGGCTGCGATGGGAAATTTGTGATCTTAGACAAACAAATCAATTCGTGGAAAAGTTTATTTCCAAGGGGGGTTGTGTCCCAATTTGAGGCAAAGATTCCTTATTGAAGAGTTGAAATGGGAATTCAGGTGGTCTATTCAATAGTATGACTCTTCCGAATAAAGCTTATTTATTTTTGTACACTTAATTAGATACAATTTAATTTGTTTCCAGGAAATCCTTTGACCTATTTTAATCTGATTTATATTTTGCCTTAGTTGTCTTTAATTTGTTTCCAGGTAATTCTTTGACCTATTTGAATCTGATTTATATGTTGCCTTAGTTGCCTTAGTTTTCCTAACAATATGAGGCTTGAACCAGTTTTTTATGACAGACTGTTGCCAGTTGTCCCCTTAATTATATTATTATATTTATTATTTCTTCATTAAATAAGTTAAATAAATGCTTACTTTAAATCCAAATCCATTATCAAAACTCCCAAAAACCCCGCATGTGTATCTTTCCTACGTCTTGACCCACAAAATCCATAAATGTTGCTTGGTTACTTTTGAAGACGAAATGAGTAGCGCCACCTCCAAACTGACGTAACAACGACGTTCACATGCATTTACACATCATTTGCTGTTTGTCATCATGGCGGCAACTACAACGGCTGGAGAAACAACAACATTTATCATTTCGGAGCTTGGGAGCGCGTGTTGCCTGTCACTGGGAATGGGTTGCTCTGCCGGACTGGACCCGCCGCCACCGGGTCAGGTTCATTCAGGGGTCAAGCTTGGAACAAACTTTGGCGTGGCTGTCAGAAAATTTAACTGCGGCATTAATTCAAGTTTGGCGTTCACACTTCTTAACCCGTTCTTCTTTGCCCAAGTCGAAGCATTGATTAATTGAGTTGGAAAATAAATTTAAATACAAAATGTATACATTTTCTTGTCTGTTTAATAAATTCACCATTAGTTTATTTAATGGTTTGCCATTTGTTAAGAATTGTGTCTTATTTTATTTATTACATTTCCTTTTAAAAGGTTAAAAAGGTTTCAAAACATTTCGTTTTGTGGAAATTATGTTATTTCTTGCCATTATACCTCCTTTATAAATAAACAGCAACTTTAATATTAAATCATCTTTTCTCTCAATTAACTAAAAATAATAAATATATGTTTGATTTAAACCAAGTCTAAAAAATAAGTCTATTGTGCACTTTACGCTTGAATTAATCCGGGTTCCTTCGAGTCCTTCGAGAAAAAAAAACTGTATGTAAATCAAGAAAGGTTCGAGAGTTCGTAGTCATCTTGGGCTTTAGCAGCCGTTCTCCTTTTTTCCTTCTAAGCCATCCCCTTATTCCTTATTGGTATTGGCTTACCATTTTGTGGTTAACCGCAAATAAGCATTTTTGTGCATTTTGTTTTCGTTTTGTTTGCTTTTTACACTTTCCTAGACCGAGAGACCCCAGAAACTCAGTCATTTGTAAAAGTTTCGCTTTGGGTTAGAATCGTCGTAAGGCAGGTGCGGATCCTAGAAGTTTAAGAGTTCTTTTGATAAAATCATGAAATTAGCTTGAAATATTAAAATATTTTTTAATAAAAAAAAACTAACTAAGCTTAAAGTGTTAAAAAATATTTATATTTAAATTAAAATAAACTTGAAACAAAGTTGATAGGTAACATGTGTTATTTATTATGTATTTTATATGCATTGTATTACATAAATCAAGAAATGGATGCAAAATATACCAGTCCCACTTGTATAATCGAATTATTTATAATATCTTCTTCTGTATTTCCTTCGTTTGCCCCCAAACCGCACCTGTTTAAATTGGTTAAAAATCCTTGCCACCTTGGCTTGGTTTGGTCCTGCCCGGATGGTCATCAATATATTCGTTTGGGTTTCCTTCGCTGGCATCAAAATGTTCACACTTTGCTGAATTTTAATGGCTTATCCGGCAGCTTTTATTTTGCCTTTCCTCTGGAATCTGGAATGGGGTGTTCTTTGCTTGCGTAATTTATTAAATTTCTTAATGCACTCAAGTTGGCTAGCTGGGCGGGCTTTTACCTTGGTCCCTGTGTTTACCGGCCTTTCTCGTCGGCTTTGCTGTCTTATTTAGACCAAATACGAAAAGGGCTCTTTGGGGCAGGCTGTTTTGTCATGACAACAGCAGGGCAACGAATGTTTTCCTTACTTCCTCTAACAATTAGGCACGCAAAACTGTCAGTCAGTCAGTCTCACCCAGTGTAGTCAGGGGCACGGCCAGGGGCGGACCGAGGAGGGTTAGGGATCGGAATTTTCATCGGAAGAGGGAGCGGGACAGGTGCGCGCCCAGAGCGAAGTGCTGACACCTTACGCCCAGGCTCTCGGGGGGTGTGGTCAGAGGGCATGTCATCGTCAGCATGACATGCGTGTGTGGGTTGCCCTGCGCCGGTCGAGCGGCGGCTTATGTTTTATGGTTGATTGAATTGAAACGAGGGGAAATGGGTTGTGTTTGGGACACGACAAGGGCTATGTTTGGATTAACCCCTATATGCAAAGGTGTTACGTGGGAGAGCCTAGACCTGTGCGAGTTGGCCCGAAGGCATACTTGTCGGTATTGCCCCAAAAAAACTCTTAAGTATTCAAGCACTTTGGTTGCTTTGGTTTCGGTTTAACGCAATCAAAGGAAATGTTTGTTATACAAATTAATTCTATATTATTTCCGGTTGTATTACAATATATTATTATTTTATTCAGCAATAAATGCTTTAAAAATAACATATTTCATAAACATCATAGGTATTATTTAACAATTATTTGCTATTTGGGAGGAAATGTATTTAGAGCACGACTATTTCAAGAAAACTAGGTTTAACTTTGAAAAAAAGAAAATAAAAATATTTACATTGAATTAAACAATTATTTCATTTATTTTTCAATCTTTAAAATATTCTTAAAATTAATAAATCATTTTTTAACTCAGGTTTGTTTAGTATAAATCAAAATTAGCATGATTATCTTGATTTTGTTTTTGTATTTGATTCCTCCATCGTTTGGCACACGCATCAAATTTATACATATTTACATACATATATCTGGTATCTTGTTTTTATCTCACCGACTTAATCACATCATAATCATAATCATTATGTTCAGTTCAATAACCTACAACAAATTCTTCTAGTCTCTGACTAATTTTCTCGCGTTTGAATTTATATTAGCATAAAGATTTTTTGACTCATAATTTTTGGAAAAACGATTATTTCTATGATGTAATATTTATTTAAAGCATAGCCATGAAATACTTATTTTATGTTCCTTCAATATGTATTAAACAATTTCTACTATGATATATCCAAGAAAATATTTCCTTTGTTAGTGATAAAAGAAATATAAATCAATGGGTTTCTAGGCCTCTTTAAATACTTACAAATACTTTATTATCAGCAGAAGCTATAAAAATAAATTAAAAAACTGTGTTGTCCCCATTTCCCTAATTAGACTTGACAAAGGCGATTGCAATGTGTGTTTTTTGTGATTCATTGCTAATTCTGCTACCTATTTGTTTAAATATTATTTATTTTTTTAAACAAACTAATTAAATTGACAGGTCTTTCTTTTCATTTACAGATATCCGTACGGGAATTTGAAGTTCTATAACCCTGACTGTATTGCCTACAATATACAAAGTAAGTAAAAACAAAAAATACATTTATTTCAAAAGAAAAAGTAAATCTATAATTTAAATACTAAGGAACTATTAGCAATTACCTGATGAACCTCAACCTGTCACACCATTCTTAGAAAAGTATTGGCCCCGTTTCAGGCGCCCTGTGAAACTCCATAATTAATCTTACCAGCACTTTGTCAGGCTAGAACAACCGAAGTTTAGTTGTAATTAATATGTAAATGCAGAAAGTTGGTTCGTTGGGGACTGTGAAAAAGGCCAGAGTTGGGGAAAGGAGCGGTGAACTCGAAGGCGACGTCAGAAGCACTTGCACAAATCATTGGTTAACAGTGCCAGAGTTGCCTAATTGTTATGCAAAAGGGTTGCGCGCTTCTGACAGGCAGGCAGACTGTCAGACAGTTGTTTTTGCTGCTGCCGGTTGGCTTAGCCATTGTTTGCACTGATTCAACTCTTTCGAACAGAATTGAACCTTTGATACAGTCCAGAGTCCACTGGGAAGTCGGAATTTAAATTAAAGCTACACTGCACCAGAGAAAGGATATTTTTGAACTAATAAAAATGGAGTGAAAAGGTTATATTTGCTTGGGATTAGTGTAAAATATTATAGAAGTATGTTTAACTGCTTTAATTATGATTAATTATGAGCATGTTTCTTGTTGTTTTGTTGTTAAGAACGGATTTCTAATTAATATTACAAGAAAAGTTGATCCCAAAGTTCTTCATGGATATTTTAAAAATCCATCATTAACACACTTAGTACTCTTAGGACACAACACAATAAATAAGTCAGTAGTGTACTTCCTCTAGGAGAGGCACAAAATTTAATTAAAAATCGTTTGCCACTTGCCCCGTCACGTTTTCTTTGTGTGTGTGTGAGCCGCCGCCTTGCATCTTCTGTGCAGTTTTTGGCAGTCTTCCAAGTGGCAAATGCCATCGATTCCCAGTACCAGGCACAGCCGAGAGACAACGGCGGGACGAGGGCTGTTGACGATGGAGGATGGCAGCCACTCAAACTTGACATCAACTTGGGCCACGGACTCGTCTCGTGTCCGTGTGTGCGAGATAGTGCTCCGAGGACAAGGACGAGAGGCCCAGGACCAGGCGCAGAGGCGTTGGTTGGGGTGCGACAACAATGGGTGAAGGGCCCAAAGGAAACCAATTTTACTACTTATTGTCCTTAGCCAAACTGGCAACGAATCAATCCTGTGGATCTCGGCGACTTGAGGTTGGCTCTCAGGCAGCCTTTTAAGTGAATTATAATTTTAAGCTTCTTGTGCGTTTCGCATTTTGTTGATTACTTAAGAGGTTTCAAAGTTAAAAGCCGAGGCTAAATATAGAAAATTTCAATTAGAAACTTACAGAGAAAGTCAAGAAGATGAATACTTGGGATGTATGTATATGTTTTTGTTTAAATAATAAAGCTTTCTATTACTTAAAACCTGTATTATGTTCTTAAACCAAATCTTCAGAAGTTCTTTCACAAGAAATACAATTATGACAAAAGATACATTTGAAAAATACTTTTTCTTAGACCCAAATTGAGGTTTTATTTTTCCTTAATTTCTCTCTACAACATTTTTCTTTCTTCCTGCTTTTCTTTTTTCGAAAAACGTCAAAGTATTTAAGTTTCTTGAAGCGCATATAAGTACCAACAAATTGCCTCCATGAACTTCTTAGTGTTCTTTTCATTTTCATTGTGCTTTTGAGAGAACTCATTAAAACTTGCAAAAGTAAAATCTCAGCATATTTTCACATGTCCTGGAAGTTAGTCTCAGTTTGAGTGAAAAGAAAAAACATATCCTGTGAGCCGCAAAATATACTGTAGTCGTCCTGTTTTCTTTAAAATATCGCAGACAAAATAGGACAGTTCTGACAGAGAATTAAAAAGTCTAGTGTAGAGGAAAGTGAGAGACAGATGAAAGTGAAAGAAAACTCTCTGCGTGAAAATGAAAATAAATGTGCATGTGTAATTTATATTTCCCTTTTGTTGGCGAGCGCGACAGGAATCCTTAAGGAGCCGCCTGCAGAGGAGAGAACAAAGAACTCAGAGCTCGGAACTTTTCCTCCAAAACATAGTTGTTGTTTCCGTTTTTTATTTTCTTGCTGCCACGAGTTATTGTAGCTGTTTTAATTTATACCCATGAGAGGCAACGTGTGCAGACTGGCTGCTTAAAAGGATTAGCATTGCATAAAAGATGCAAAAGTCCTTGACCAGAATCCTGCAAATTGGGGCTGCTTTCGCCATGTCCCTCTTTCTGCATTTTTCACAAAGGAAACCGAGAGTTTGGGACACACTGGAAAACCTGTTTATTGCGGTTAATTTTCAACTGCACCTCGGAATCTAATTCCTGTGCATTATTTCAATACAACCACACGCCTCTTTTCAGCTTGAAATTTTAATTAAAATGCCTTTCCCCAACCCAAACCCCAACTCTCGTATTTCCTTACTTTGTCGACTTTTCTCCGCTCGGTTGACTTTTTAGCCATGTTTGTTTATTCTGTTCTTTTTGGCCAACTCATCTCTCTTATTTCTCGTTTGTGGACACGCCACATTGTTGTATTTTGCATCCTTCTTCTTGGACTCGTTTTTTTTTTTTTGTTGTGTTGTCCCTACCACCATTGTTATCGTTTGTATACGGATTTTCTTTGCGCTTTCTTCTTTCCTGAATCTTCTTCGTTCCGACATCGTTTTAGTAATTGAAAGGGGGTTTTCTTTTAAGGTTTTCCTTCCTCTTTACGGGCTTGAATTGTTAGGATATGATAGTGGGAGAGAAGCCCAAGATGGATGAGATTCGATTTCGACCTTTTAATGCATCTAAAACTGATTGGTCTAAGGAAAACTTAATCATTTAATCTGATTTAAGTGAATAGTTTAAGAAAAAACTAAGATTGAACTGGAGATGTATAGAAATTCTGAATATAGTAAAGGAAATCCTTATTTATTACCTTTAAAATATATTTAGCTTATAAATTTCTCCGAATAAAGTGTAAATAACTTTTACCGCAACAAACCCTAGCATAAATCACCATTTCGTAAATATTTGTCGATAACATTGATTTAAATCGCTATTTACGATTCATATCGGTGCGCGTATTAATTTATATTATGGGCAAACAAAAACTTGGCTTTTTCCGAACTTTGTTTAAGCGCCAGAAAATCCCCCCGGGAGGCCACCCAAAATTTATCGAATTCACCTGCCCCCATACTGCACACATCTCCAACCACCCAGAGGCAGTCGGTAAATCAAACTGTCACCTCGAGAGGAGTCATCCGGGGCAGCCAAGCATTCCAAGCATCCCGAGCATCCTGGCGCAGTTAACAAGCGAAAAAATAATGACAACAGCCCGGCGTCGACCATCGATCCTGGCACGAACACACACTCTCGCGCCCGTTGGCTGGTAATATCATTAAAAACAAATTGAGCACATTAATAAATATGAGTTATGATTGTTAATAAAAAATGATGGCCAAAGGGAAGCCAGCCGTATGGCCAGAGCGTGACCAGGAACGGGCGCAGTAGCACACTTTCCGGGGACGGGGACTGGCTGCCACTCGTAATGGTCGGGAGTTGACACCTACTCCGTGGCACGCCCACTCGGGGTCGTCGTGCAATAAAGGGAGTTTTGGTGGCAAACAAAACCGCCCGCCCTCTCAGTGCTGGTGTTGCATAACTTTTGGCGCTCCACCGAATGCGAATGTGTTTCAGACATCATAAATCAATTCATTTCGGGGCGGGGTTGGGCAATGGAAAACGAGTGGATTACGGGCAAACCGACTTTCGGTGGTAAAAGTAAAATTGCAACTCTGATTTGGGGCCAACATTTTGTGGGGAATCGTAGGAAGCTTCCAATGAATGGAATCAGTGCACCAGGAGAAAATTGTGTGAAGGGGAAAATAGGGAACAAGTTTGAAAATAATTGAATATTGCGGGTGCTTACAATACATCTCTGGGGTTTTGAAAACCCTTTAAAAAATGTCGAAAAGTATGCAATGTTATTATGGAAATGACGAAATCTGTGTAAATGTATGCTTTTAATTATGTAATATTTTGTAGTCTTATCTTGGAACTTTTTTAGAATTTTTAGAGATTTTTGTAGACACCGCCTATAGAATTGGGCACCCCAAACATTTAATTTAATTCTTTCAGAAACTGTTTTTAATGAATTTAAAGTTTCTGGAAATTTATAGAACACCCTAGATATGTACATATATTACTATCGGTGGTGTTGCAAAATATACAAATTACAATCTTAATAACTAACTTTTAACATAGGAATAGTTTTGAATTATTTTGTCTAATTACAACAGACATTTCTCCCAAGTGTCCTGCTGCTGGAGGGAGTTATGAAAGAGATGAATGGACACTGAGTTGCTCAGTTAAGCAGAAGCTCCGACTCCTTGAATGTGTTTTCCTTTCCGGCTCTTTCTCTCTCTTACTTTACCTGTCCATCGACCAAACAACTTTTCCATAACTTAAACCCAGCTTTTAACTATCTCCTCACCGGCTACCTATGAAAGTTTTTCCTGGAACTTGGCCATAATTTTACCTCAAAGGAGCCACCTTAAGCCCCATTTACTACCTTAATCCTCGTAAACCGCAGAGCCCGCAAACCGTTAACCGTTCATCATAATTGAGGCGAAAACCATTCTCAGCCGCGTTACAGCTCATCAGCTTTAATGTCAATCTCTGGCAGAGCGGATGCCATTTTGTTTTTATTATTCACGCTCAGGATCAGGCTCGGGCTTAACTACGAAAACTCATCCCCCATTGATTGCCTTCGCGCGGTGTCGGCACTAATAAAAGTTTTTCAGTCCTTCCTGCCTTCAATCAAAAAAACACGAAATTCCTTCCTCTCCTCTCGTACAACCCTGTACAGGATTTTATATTGAACTCATTTGCGCTCGATTGCGTTTTAGTGATAACGTCAGCTTGTCAATTTTTTCTTCTTGTTGCTCAACGCCAAAATTGACAGCCATGAATTACGTTGAGGAAAAGTTTTGCTTTCAAAAAGGGGGGCAGGGCAGGGAGAGAGGGTAAAAAGAAAGAAAGAAAATACTGGTATATGTCGGGGGACCATCAGAGTCATCAATAAGCATTTGTAATGCTATCTGTGCGATTTGGGAGCCGTCATTTTCCCAGGCAGAGAAGAGCTGTCTTTGTGTGATGCTTTCCCGCCCCCCAAATAATTGACACTTGTGTATCAAACCATCCTTTATTTTTTTGCTTTGTCACTTTGGATGGGTTTCTCAGAGAGAGTCGAAGTCGAATTTGAGTTTGAGTTTATTTTGTGTCACTTTCGGCATTCCAATGATGATGGTGATAATGATGATGATGATTCCTTTATCGTTTCGTGTGACATAACCCGCACTTTCATCGCTTTCTTCCTCTATTGCCTTTTGTGCCATAGCTCGATAAGATTCCATGTGTCTAATGCGACGTGAAATGTAACTAATTAAGTGCTAAACAAGCCCCCAGGTAGTCAGCAGCAGCAGCAGCATCTCCGGCCAGGTTGCGTGCCCAAGGAAGCCATCATCCTCTGACTTCAAGACCCCAAAAGACCGAAAAAGCCAAAGTGTCGGCTTCTACACAATGGGCTTGAAAATGTGATGGCACTCAGCGAGATTGATTGCGATAGTGCCCCTAATTAAACAGCAGCTGGGCAGCATTTAATCGTGTAATGTTGTTTAGGTAATTGGTAAACATTAAGGCTTAAACTTGATGAGTTTTCCAATATGCCGAAATTTTAAATTGTAAGCCTCTTATTTGCGGTTGATACGCTTGGGGCAATCGCTGTTAATTAAAGCTGCCAAACGAAATTAGGAATTCCAAGGCACTGACATAATCTTAAATATGAAAATTTATGCAAAGAGAAAAATCTGTTCAAACATTTTCTAGCTAGCTAGGAAATGAATGCATAATTCACGTTTGAAATTCCATGAAATTAGGAAGATGTGAAGGAATATATATATGCAAATCGTGTTAACCCCGTCAGACACTTGAGCGAGCGGGTACTTAGCATTGAGGAGCGTTTTTCAGGCCCAGTTTGTTTGCGTTTTGGGCGCTCAATTTGTCAAGCGAACGACTGTCTGTCGCGTCTGTCATATTTAGAGGTCTTCCCTGCCATTTTGGCCAACTGTAAGTGGCTGTTGTCAGCTTTTGACTGATTGCCGCCTCAGGCCTGAGTGTGCGTTATTTTTATTTTAATCATTTATTCAATTTCCTTTCAAAATGCTAATTTTAATTGATATTCGCAGTTATTTCCCAGACAAATTGAGTGATATGGAAGTGAGTTAGCTTTAAATTAATTAAACTAGATGTCTATGCTTCACTTTTAAATATTATTTATGCTTTTTCACACTCCACACACACCCCAAAATAAAAGCTAATATAAGATTTATATAGATTATACTGT